>CAHIKZ030005558.1:395000-535000 GCA_903632075.3 Acanthosepion pharaonis
TGTTGAAAGAAAGAAAGAAAAGAAAAAAGAAAGAAAGAAAAGAAAGAAAGAAAGAAAAGATTAATGATAAGAAAGAGTATTGAATTAATGAGTGTTGGAAAGAAAGAAAGAAAGAAAAGAAAAAAGAAAGAAAGAAAGAAAGAAAAGATTAATGATAAGAAAGAGTATTGAATTAATGGTGTTGAAAGAAAAGAAAAAAAGAAAGAAAGAAATAAGAAAGAAAGATTAATGATAATTAATTGTGGTGAAAGAAAGGTGAAAGAAAGAAAAGAAAGAAAGAAAGAAAGAAAAGATTAATGATAAGAAAGAGTATTGAATTAATTTGTGAAAAAGAAAAAAAGAAAGAAAGAAAGAAAGAAAGAAAAGAAAAAAGAAAGAAAGATTAATGATAAGAAAGAGTATTGAATTAATAGTAATGTGAAAGAAAGAAAGAAAGCAAAGAGGCTGAATTAAAGAAAGAAAAAAAAAGAAAAGAAAAGAATGAAGAAAGAAAGATTGAAAGAAATAGTGTTGAAAGAAAGAAACAAAATTGAATGATAAGAAAGAAAAATCAAAACAAGAAAAAAAGGAAGAAAAGAAAGAAAAGAAAGAAAAAAGAAAGAAAGATTTGGAAGAAAGAAGTATTGAAAGAAAGAAAAGAACAAACAAAAAAAGAAAAGAATGAAAAGAAAGAAAAGAAAGAAAGAAAACAAAAATGAATAAAAAAGAAAAAATTAAATTAAAAATGGAAGAAAGAAAGAAAGAAAGAAAGAAAAAGAAAGAAAGAAAGAAAGAAAGAAAGATTAATGAAAAAAAAAAAATGGAAAAAGAAAGAAAAAAAAAAAAAAAGAAAGAAATTAATGACAAAAAATAATTGAATTAATAGTGGTGAAAGAAAGAAAGAAAGAAAGAAAGAAAGAAAAGAAAGAAAAGATTAATGATAAGAATCTATTGAATTAATGGTGGTGAAAGAAAGAAAGAAAAAAAGAAATAAAAAATTAATGTGGGTGAAAAAAAAGAAAGAAAAGTATTGAAATTAATGGTGAAAGAAAAAAGAAAGAAAAGAAAAGAAAGAAATCTGAAAAAAAAAAGATTAATGAAAGAAAAGAGTATTAGATTAATGAAAGTGTTGAAGCTAAAAAAAAAGAAAGAAAGAAAGATAAAGAAAAACTAAAAAAGAAAAAGTATTGAATTAATTGAAAAGAAAGAAAGAAAGAAAGAAAGAAAAGAAAGAAAGATTCATGATAAGAAAGAGTATTGAATTAATTGTGGTGAAAGAAAGAAAGAAAGAAAGAAAAGAAAGAAAGAAAAAAGAAAGATTCATGATAAGAAAGTGTATTGAAAGAAAGTGTTGAAAGAAAGAAACAAAAAATGAATGATAAAGAAAGAACAAATCATAACAGAAAAAAAAGGAAGAAAGCCAAGACAAGAAAAAAAAAGAAAAGATTTGGAAGAAAGAGGTCGGGAAAGAAACAAACAAACAAAAAGGAAAAGAATGGAAAAAAAAGAAAGAAAAGAAAAAAAAAAAAAGAAAGAAAAGATTAATGATAAGAAAAGAGTATTGAATTAATAGTGGTGAAAAGAAAGAAAGAAAATTCTTAAAAGAAAGAAACAAAAAGATTAATGATAATCGAAGTATTGAATTAAACCGGTGAAAGAAAGAAAGAAAGAAAGAAAAAAAAGAAAAGATTAATGATAAGAAAAAAATATGAATTAATGGTGGAAAGATAAAAGAAAGAAAGAAAGAAAAAAAAGAAATGAAACAAAAAGAGTATTGAAAATACTGGTGAAAAAAAAAAAAGAAAGAAAGAAAGAAAGAAAGAAAAAAGATTAATGATAAGAAAAGAATTGAATTAATTGTGTTGAAAGAAAGAAAGAAAGAAAAGAAAGAAAAGAAAGAAAAAAAGATTAATGATAAGAAAGAGTATTGAATTAATGGTGTTGAAAGAAAGAAAAGAAAAAGAAAAGAATGATAAGAAAAAGTATTGAATTACAAAAGAAAGAAAGAAAAAAGAAAGAAAAAAAGAAAGATTAATGATAAGAAAAAATTGAATTAAAAGTTTGAAAGAAAGAAAGAAAGAAAGAAAGAAAGAAAGAAAAACTCAAAAAGAAAAAAAAAACTAAATTGAAAAAAAAGAAAAAAGAAAGAAAGAAAAAGAAAGTATTAAAAAAGAAGAAAAATAATGTGGTGAAAAAAGAAAAAAGAAAGAAAAGAAAGAATGAAAAGAAAGAAAGAAAAAGAAAAAGATTAAATGTGACAAGAAAGAGTACAATTAATGGTGTTGAAAGAAAGAAAGAAAGACAAAGAAAGAAAAAAATAAAAGAAAAAAAATTAATGGTGAAAGTAAAAAAAAGAAATTGAAAATGGTGTTGTCGAAAAGAAAGAAAAAAGATTTAAAAAAAAAAAAAAGAAAGAAAAGATTAATGATAAAAAGAAGTATTGAATTAATAGTGTTGAAAGAGAAAGAAAAGAAAGAAAGAAAGAAAGAAAGATTAATGATAAGAAAAGATTGAATTAATAAAAGAAAGAAAAGAAAAGAAAGATGAAAGAATTAATTAATGATTGAATTAATAGTATTGAAAGAAAGAAAGAAAAAGATTAATGATAAGAAAAAAGTATTGAATTAATTGTGGTGAAAAGAAAAGAAAGAAAGAAAGAAAGAAAGAAAGAAAGAAATAAAGAAAAAATTAATGAAAAGAAAAAAGAAAGAATTAGATTGTGAAAGAAAGAAAAGAAAAGAAAGAAACAAAAGAAAGAAAGAAAGATTAATGATAAGAAAGAGTAGAAATTTTGAATAAATTGTAGAAAAGAAAGAAGAAAAGAAAAGAAAGAAAGATTCATGATAAGAAAAACATTGAAAGAAAATAGTGTTGAAAGAAAGAAAACAAAAAATGAATGATAAGAAAGAACAAATCATAACACAAAAAAAAGGAAGAAAGCCAAGACAAGAAAGAAAAAAAGAGATTTGGAAGAAAGAGTGTCGAAAGAAACAAACAAACAAAAAGGAAAGAATGGAAAAAGAAAAGAAAAAAGAAAGAAAAAAAAGAAAAGATTAATGATAAGAAAGAGTATTGAATTAATATTTTGAAAGAAAGAAAGAAAACAAAAGAAAGAAAGAAAGAAAGAAAAAAGAAACTATTAATGAAGAAAGAGTATTGAATTAATGTATTTGAAAGAAAGAAAGAAAGAAGATTAATGATAAGAAAAGTATTGAATTAATAGTGGAAAGTGAAAGAAAGAAAGAAAGAAAGAAAGAAAAGAAAGAAAGAAAAAAGAAAGAAAGAAAAGATTAATGATAAGAAACTCTTATTGAATTAATTGTGGTGAAAGAAAAAGAAAGAAAGAAAAGATAAGAAAGAAAAGAAAAGATTAATGATAAAAGAGTATTGAATTAATGGTGTTGAAAGAAAGAAAGAAAGAAAGAAAAAGATAGATAATGATGAAAGATTAATGATATGAAAATTAATTAATTATTGAAGAAAAACAAAAGAAAAAAAGAAAGAAAAGATTAATGATAAGAAACATATTGAATTAATTGTGGTGAAAAGAAAAAAGAAAAAGAAAAGAAAGAATGAAAAGAAAAAGAAAAGATTCATGATAAAAGAAAGTGTATTGAAAGAAATAGTGTTGAAAGAAAGAAACAAAAATGAATGATGTGGAACAAATCATAACAGAAAAAAAAGGAAGAAAGCCAAGACAAGAAAGAAAGTGCAAAAGAAATTTGGAAGAAAAAAGAAAACAAAAAACAAAAAAAAGAAAAAAGAACAAATCAAAAGAAAAGAAAAAAAGAAAGAAAGAAAGAAAGAAAAGATTAATGATAAGAAAATATTGAATTAATAGTGGAAAAAAGAAAACAAAAGAAAGAAAAAAAAAGAACAAACAATTAATGATAAAAAGAGTATTGAATTAAATGGTGAAAGAAAATCCAAAAGAAAGAAAGAAAAGAAAGAAAGAAAGAAAGAAATGAAAAATAAAAGATTAATGATAAGAAAAAAGAGTATTGAATTAATGGTGTTGAAAGAAAAGAAATAAAGATTAATGATAAGAAATTATTATTGAAGTAATGAAAGAGTGAAAGAAAAAGAAAGAAAGAAAAGAAAGAAAGAAAAGAAAAAAAGAAAGATTAATGATAAAAAAAGTATTGAATTAATTTAATGCGTGAAAGAAAGAAAAGAAAAGAAAGAAAAGAAAGAAAGAAAGATTAATGATAAGAAAGAGTATTGAATTAATTGTGGTGAAAGAAAGAAAAAAAAAAAGAAAGAAAGAATGATAAGAAAGTGTATTGAAAGAAATTGTGTTGAAAGAAAGAAAGAAAAAATGAAAGATAAGAAAGAATTATAAAAGAATAACAGAAAAAAAAAAAATGGTAAAAGACAAAAAGAAAAGAAAAAGAAAAAAATTTGGAAGAAAAAAAAGAAACAAACAAACAAAAAAAAAGGAAAGAATGGAAAAGAAAGAAAGAAAAGAAAGAAAAAAGATTAATGATAAGAAAAGTATTGAATTAATAATAAATTGTCAGAAAGAAAGAAAGAAAGAAAAAAGAAAAAAAGAAAGAAAGAAAGAAAGAAACGGAAACAAAAAAAGTATTGAATTAAAATGTTGAAAGAAAAAAAAAAAACAAATGATAGGTATTGAAAATAGTGGTGAAAAGAAAGAAAGAAAGAAAGATTAATGAATTTGAAAGAAAGGTTTAAAGAAAAAGAAAAAATTAATGAAAAAAAAGGAGAAAAAAAAAAAAAAGAAAGAAAGAAAAGAAAGAAAGAAAGATTAATGATAAGAAAGAGTATTGAATTAATGGTGTTGAAAGAAAAAAAAGAAAAAGAAAGAAAAGATTAATGATAAGAAAAGAGTATTGAATTAATGGAAAAAGGAAAAGAAAGAAAGAAAAGAAAGAAAGAAAGATTAATGATAAGAAAGAGTATTGAATTAATTGTGGTGAAAGAAAGAAAAGTAATGAAAAAAAAGAAAGAAAGAAAGATTCATGATAAGAAAGTGTATGAAAAAAGAAATAGTGTTGAAAGAAAGAAAACAAAAATGAATGATAAGAAAGAACAAATCATAACAAGAAAAATAGGAAGAAAGCCAAGACAAGAAAGAAAAAGAAAGAATTTGGAAAAGAGTGTCGAAAGAAACAAACAAACAAAAAAGGAAAGAATGGAAAAAGAAAGAAAGAAAGAAAGAAAAAAAAAGAAAGATTAATGATAAGAAAGAGTATTGAATTAATAGTGAAAGAAAAAAGAAAGAAAGAAAAAAGAAAGAAAGAAAGAAAATGAAAAAGAAAGATTAATGATAAGAAAGAGTATTGAATTAATTGTGGTGAAAGAAAGAAAGAAAAAGAAAGAAAGAAAGAAAGAAAGAAAGAAAGAAAGAAAGATTAATGATAAGAAAGAGTATTGAATTAATGGTGTTGAAAGAAAGAAAGAAAGAAAGAAAGAAAGAAAGATTAATGATAAGAAAGAGTATTGAATTAATGGTGTTGAAAGAAAGAAAGAAAGAAAGAAAGAAAGAAAGAAAGAAAGAAAGAAAGAAAGAAAGAAAGAAAGATTAATGATAAGAAAGAGTATTGAATTAATAGTGTTGAAAGAAAGAAAGAAAGAAAGAAAGAAAGAAAGAAAGAAAGAAAGATTAATGATAAGAAAGAGTATTGAATTAATGGTGTTGAAAGAAAGAAATAAAGATTAATGATAAGAAAGAGTATTGAATTAATTGTGGTGAAAGAAAGAAAGAAAGAAAGAAAGAAAGAAAGAAAGATTAATGATAAGAAAGAGTATTGAATTAATGGTGTTGAAAGAAAGAAAGAAAGATTAATGATAAGAAAGAGTATTGAATTAATTGTGGTGAAAGAAAGAAAGAAAGAAAGAAAGAAAGAAAGAAAGAAAGAAAGAAAGAAAGAAAGAAAGATTAATGATAAGAAAGAGTATTGAATTAATTGTGGTGAAAGAAAGAAAGAAAGAAAGAAAGAAAGAAAGAAAGATTAATGATAAGAAAGAGTATTGAATTAATTGTGGTGAAAGAAAGAAAGAAAGAAAGATTCATGATAAGAAAGTGTATTGAAAGAAATAGTGTTGAAAGAAAAAAAAAAAATGAATGATAAGAAAGAACAAATCATAACAGAAAAAAAAAGGAAGAAAAGCCAAGACAAGAAAGAAAAAAAAGAATTTGGAAGAAAGATGCAAAAGAAACAAACAAACAAAAAAAGGAAAAGAATGGAAAAAAAAAAGAAAAGAAAAAAGAAAGAAAGAAAGAAAGAAAGAACGGTGTAATAAAAAGTGTCTCGAAAGAAAAATGTATTTAAAGAATGAAAGAAAGTTTACAATAAACAGAAAAAAAAACCTTGTTGACAAAAGTAAAGTGTACAATAAAAAGAAAGAAAAAAAAGCATTGAAAGAAAGAACGTTTGACTTCGTGCATGAAGGAAAACGGCCATTATGTGAACAGGGACTATGAATAGAACATCTGCAATCTGATCTTGGCGCTATGAACGTTGTTCTAACGTGGAGCGTCGAAAGTCATGGTTCGAGCCTGTTGTGCCATGGTCCATCGATCGGTGTACCATTAATGGAAACGACTGACCGCCACTCCCGTCGGCATTAGAAAGGCGAAGGCAACAGGGAAGGAATCACTCAGTTGACTATCCTGTGTGAGCTAAATTAAACGCTAGGGTTCACACGACAACCTCCTTTTGCAAAGGGAGATCGATAAGTGCAAATTGTCTTTAAACACTGGGAATATGGAACCCATTTGTGTATTGTGTTCGGCTTCTTCTTCACAGTATAATTCTCGTTTATTTTAGAGAACAAAATTTCAATGGACGAGCAGCAAACTGCATGCCGCGAGGCTGATAAAACTCATCATTACAAACTTGATTATATTTAAAGAAAAAACAAACGGTACCTTGTAGTGATAAAATTGACTTTCAAGTGGAATGTTTTTATATTATTATTTTCCAAACACGGTCAGCAGATTGTGGCGGTGTTCATAGTTGATGTTATGGAGTGTTGGCCTTTTCTTTTTTTTATTATTTCTCATTTTATTATTTTTCGCCTTTTTCTTTTACATGTGGATGCATTGTATTTTCTACATGTTTCGGGTGGAGTTTCGTAGTCAGGATTGTGTTATAGTCAGAAAGGTGTAACGTGAAAAAAAGATAAAATAACAACAAAAACAACTCATAGATTTCGAAAAAGAGTTGATAAACATAATAAATAAAATAGAAACAAGAAGAAACAATAATAAATTACAAAAACAATTAATAAACGATACAAAATCAATAAATAAATCAAATAAATTATTTATTCATCAGACAAATCAAGAACAATCTATAAAATGGAATATACCTGATGTAATCAATATGCATGCACCTGGGTTCCCCCCCTCACAGTAATTTGATTGACTGGTGTCAGCCATAAATACAGACTGATGTGGAGGTACAGGACGATGCCTACCACTACGACAAGGACCAGTCCATTACGGTTACCTGCTAGATTGTCCTACTCGGTTACAGTAGTCTAAAACAACTTTGCTACTTCGAACAAATATATCTCTTTCCGGAACATATCAATACCAATTATTAAAAAAATAATTTAAAAAAAAAAGATGTAAACAACTTTTACAAAGCTACCAATAATGAATTAGAAAACTGTTGTGGTAAACCCTCCTACAATAGAATGAACTCTTCCTCTTCTCATAAATACAAACCGCGAGAGTCGGACGGGAGCGCAGAGTGGGAAGTGGAGTGGAGTAGTAGACGCAGTGCTAATCTACTTATTACTAACACTATTGTTTTGTATATATCTTCAATATACTTTTTTCAACCTACCTTCGTCATCCGTGTCTTTCTTTCTGGCCCCTAAACAGGTCACAACAAACACAACATGAATAAAGAAGAAGTAGAAACATTCATTAAATTAAATAATTTTTTTTAAATAAACCAATATGCTGACTATGAAATCTTACAAAAACTAAAATCGAAAAAATAAGCAACAAAACAGAACTTATGTACGAAACAGAGAAAAATATTTAATATAAACCAATACAAAAGAAGCCATTAATTGGTTTAACACTATTACAGATAAATACAATTGCTCTTTTATACAGTTAAATATAAAAGACTTTTATCCATCTATTACTAAATATATATTAGATAAAGCATTAAATTTAGCAAAACAAAACTTAAATATTCAAGAGGGGGAATTAAACATAATTAACCATTACAGAAAATCACTACTATACTACAACAATAAAACATGGATTAAAGAAAATGGATATAAAACAAACAGTAACAACAAGAATATCAGCTTTGACGTAACAATGGGGAATTATAATGGCGTTTATTATGCTAAATTCGAGACATATATATATTGGGTGAACATGAAGCTGAGTTGCACTACAAACGTAGTTATATGCGCATTTATTAATATATACGTTATAGTTCTGTTTAACTACATTGACAACTGTTTTGTTTAGACCTTAAATTAAATATTTCTTTGCTCAACTGTATATGTACGATATCACACATCTCGTTATTCATACTTTTTTATATATATATATATATATATATATATATATATATATATATATATATATATATATATATATAATCTTATAAATATAAGCAGCTATACTCTGTCTGGCACAACCTTAGATGTTTTAGCTTGTGAATGGACAAACCAATACCAAAAGGGAAAAAAAGGTAAACTAAGAACATGTACTTCCGGCGAAGATAATCGTTTAGAATCTAAGTTCAGAGTAAAAAAAAAAAAAACCTCCGATACGAGTAAAGTAAAATAACTAAGCAAAGTGCTCAATACGCTAAGTAGAGCAAACAAAAGGAAAACAAATTCTCCCCTCTCTCTCTCTCTCTCTCTCTCTATATATATATATATATATATATATATATATATATATATATATATATATATATATATAGTTAAGTTATTTTTTTTTTGTTTTTGTTTTAATATTTTTCTTTTTATATAGTTGTATCTTTTTTTTGTTTCTCATTTCATTGTTGGAAGTTTTTTCCTCTCATTTCATTGTTGGAAGTGTTACCTGATGATCCGAAATCCTTTAAAAGGATTTTGGTGAAATAAATTATTGTAATGGTACCTTAAAGTGGTCTGTTTTTCATTAAATATTTATATATATATATATATATATATATATATATATATATATATATATATATATATATATATATATACGTTTGTATATATATATATATATATATATATATATATATATATATATATATATATGCTTTTGTAAGTGTGTATGAAGAATGTGTCATCATCTTTTTTCTAAAATCTTACATATATATCTCAGTCGTTTTCTTCCGTCGTCTTCCTCTTTTCAGATTCCAAATTGTGTCCTTACCCGAGGCTCTTTTGCCGACAGCTATTCTTCTACATCTACTATGGGATGTATCAGTTTCGTATTCGCGAATTCCTTGGGTCGTGCATGATCGCAGATACGGTATCTGCATTTCGGAAACAGTGGAGAATTCCATTTGCGCTTGGATTCAATTCCCTCTGGCCGTAATTGGAAGCCTGTAAACACTACTTTTACAGAAGGAAGTTACCGAGACGAGTTGAAAAGTATAGTTTCCGGCCGATAATAATAGTTGTCGCCCATTTTTCTCTTGCTCTTGAAGGTTTGCAAACGCCAGTAAGAAATATATTACACCAGAATTCGAAGACGTTTTGGAATAGCGAAAGGCGCCTTCCAAAAGCTAAGTTCTTAGAAATGGTAAACGCTTATTAGAAATTTTTCTGGCCGATAGTGAATGTTGGTTGATGAAGTAAAGACTTGAAGTAACGGAAATGGGATTCTAATAAAGAATTCTCAGAATAAAATGAACGAAAAACGTAAGCCAAATTTAAAAACGTTTAAATAATAAAAAAATTAGAAACTTATATTTAAAATCTGAAAGTGACAGTTAAAAATTCTAGGATACGTAAAAAAGAAGTCTTGGAGAATTTGATACTCACAAGTCATATTGAAAGCAAGAAAGGACCTACAAAGCATAGAAAGTTGTAGAGAACGATGAACACCAACGTCCTGTAGATACAAGGCATATCATACAAGAAGATTGATTTGTTTGCTTGTTTAACGGCATATCAACACTTTATGGGTCATTTAATGCCAAAATTTAATTTTCTTGAGAGCTTTCAAGTAATAAAAATATGATACATGTTATTCTACTTTCGCAGTTGAATACATGGTAGATGATACTCAGATTTTGCGCATTTACATGTTTTTTGTGTACAGAATTACTAGAGGCGGTGATATGTGCGAATTTTATGTTGTAGCTTTGTTGAAGTTATATTTTGGAACTAGAAGCATGGCCCGGCGTTGCCCATGCTTGATTAAAAAATCGTACGACTGATACAGCAACCGTTATCATTTTTGTCCTTCCTTGCCTTTAAAGGGGTGCCCTTTGCCATGCTGATATTGCTACATGCCTTACTTGCTGCCTATCTCACACTGCAAATTTTGTTTAATTCTTTTTTCGTAACAGATTTAATGTTTAGTATAGAGCTTATAAAAAATTCGCAGTGCGAGATAGGCAAGAAGTAAGGCATGTAGCAACATCAGCACGGCAAAGGGCACTTCTTTAAAGGCAAGGAAAGGCAAAAATATTTCAAGTCAAGTGATAGCAATTGCTGTATGAGTCGTACGATTTTTGAATCAAGCACGGGCAACGCCGGGCCATGCTGCTAGTAACCAACTATTGGTGAAAGAGTATATCAAGCTTTAGATGAGGATGGTGAAGTTGTTCCATTGGGTATCTCGAAAGCATTCAACAGGGTTTGGCTTACCTGTTTTCTACACAATTTTAAAGGTGATGCTATTTCTGGATGAATTTTTGAACTCATCCAGTCTTTCTTATCAAATCGAAAAATGAAAGTCATCTTCAATGGCCACTCTTCTAGATCTTTTTGTATCAATGTAGGTTCTCTCAGGTCTCTCCCCTTGAACCTGGTTTGTTCCAAATTTTCATCAATGACCTTCCTGATGGCATCAATACTCAACTCGGTATCTATGATGATGTTACAATTATTTACTGTCATAAATGGTAAATCTGATCGATTCGATGAGGTCAAATTGGCAGCTGATCTCAGAAATGACTTAGAATCTACTTTTAATTGGGGCAAGGAATGGCTTGTTAATTTTAACGATTCCAAAACAACTTTATATTAATCATATGCGAGACCCCTATCTGCCTTCCATCAGTATGGCTGATGCTAACCTTCAGGTGAGTGATTCGTAGCACATTTTCGGGATAACATTCTCTGCTTAAAGTGGAAAGATTATATTGAATCCATTACTAAGTTTACTGCTAAGAAAGTTGGTTCACTGTGTGGTGCTAGATATTTTTTCTCTCTCGAATCTATCTTATATATTAATAAGTTTACCATTTGTCAATGCTTTGAATATTGCTTATGGTCTGGTGCTCCTACAATAGAGTTAGGGATTCTTGATAACATCCAAAGAAGAATCCCGCTATGTTATTTATCCTGACCTGGCATCTCGGCTTCAGTTACTTTCTCACCGCCGTAATGTAGCTTCAATGTTTTTTTTCTATAAATACTTTCATGGTAATTGTTGAGATGAACTTTCAGCTATGGTACCTGTAGAAGTCAAGTGATTTACCTGCAAACATGGCTGCCCTCTTCTGTTTCCTTGTAAAGCAAGCCAGCTGATTTTACCTCATTTTATAGGAGAGTACCTAATACACCAGTTAGGTTGGTCCATTCTAGCAGAATGGACCTGCCCAATACATTTGCATGAGTGGTCTTTATTCACCCATATATTTCTCCATGAAATGACTCAAGTCAGTCTTAGCTTTGGCTACACTTGCCTACTTGTGTGTTAGACCACTGATAAGCTAACCAATATTCTACAGTACCTAGACTTTATGAATTTAAGTGGAGTACTAGATTGGTAACAAGTTCGTATCAATTTAAAGTTGAATTGGCTAGATGTAACCGTAAGTTCTATGTCAAGAGTTTCTTTTCTTGCACCTCTGGCTCGTGGACTCTTCCACTTTCCATGTTTTTCGGTCAACTTTGATTTACAAAATTGAAATGCCATGTCAATCATTGTCTTCTGTCTTCTTTATTACTTATCTTTTATTGTTCTCGCTCCTTAACATTTATTTTTTTTATTCTTTCACACTCACTAACCCTTTGTCTCTTAGTGGTTTTATTGCCTTATTTGGGGTGAAATGATTCAAACAAATTCTCATACCATATTGACAGAAGACATCTGTCAGGTAGAAATTTATTTTTCTGTTTGTCCAGCACTACTAAATTTCGTTTATTGTACTCTACGCTTGTCACTGTTTATATCGGAGTATCCCACAGGATTTTCCCATTGCTATACACCAGAACTTTGTGACTACAGGTTCATAATACTTGTCACTCAAGTTTCATTTAATAATGGTAGCAACATTATTATTTCTTCATTTCTTATACTCATTGTGAGCCACACATTTGCATTCTGATACAATATGATGGATAATCTCACCCCGACTCTATCTTGCCTCAAACATTTTACACAACATTGAAGTATCGACCTTGTCAATATTCACCATTACCCAGTTTGTCCGCAATGTCTGATCCTGTTCTGCCATCAACAATGCCTCTTCAAATAACCATTTTTTTTCTGATTGATGTCCACGATGTCCTTTTGTCCCTTGTCTGCATCGTGTTTCTTTCCAGAATTATATGAACATTCTTATCGATGAATTTGTTTTTTTTCTTTTTCATATTTAGTTTTTTTCTTTTTTTCAGTGTCAGGACGTTCACGAATTACTTTTACCGTATTATTATTATTATTATTATTATTATTTTATTTCCTTTGATTTCTGGTTTGTCTTCATTTCTTTTCGGGTCCCGGCAAGAGACCCAACGTCAGAAATGGCATCCTGATATTTTCTACTGAGAAATTATAAAGAAATCATACATATTTTACATAGCTAATACCCTTTGTAAGATGTACTCGTGAGAACTATTTTTTTTATTTCTTTAAAGCATGAGCTGCTAGGAATCCCTTCAATGCGTCAATTTGAATTTTTTATAATCAATCCGAGGACCCCAACTACAACTGGAATTGTTGATGTTCTCATATGCCATATTTTTGAGATTTCGATTTCAAGGTCATTGTATTTTGATAGTTTTTTGAAGATTTTCAATGATACATTGCAGTCTGCAGGGACTGCTATATCAATAAGGAGACACTTTTTTGTGTTTGCGGTCTCTAATAACAATATCTGGGCGATTGGATTTATTATTATTATTATTATTATTATTGATTGATTGATAACATAGTACATTGACATAGTGATTATGGGGTAAGCATGTACGAGTCCTAGTATAAATTCCCGATACCCAATCTAATAAGAGTATACCGAGCACATGCATCACAGCCAAATTCCAATATGGTGGGAGATTTTACCAAAAACAGCGCATAAACTTGCAAGTGGAGACCGGGTAGAAATACGTTGTTATCGGGTAACCCAATTTGCTAAAGACCACTCATGCAAATGGACCAACCTAACTGGTGTATTAGGCACTCTCCTATAAAATGAGGTAAAATCAGCTGGCTTGCTTTACAAGGAAACAGAAGAAGACAGCCATGTTGGCAGGTAAATCACTTGACTTCTACAGGTACCATAGCTGAAAGTTCATCTCAACAATTACCATGAAAGTATTTATAGAAAAAACACATTGAAGCTAGATTACGGCGGTGCGAAGGTAACTGAAGCCGAGATGCCAGGTCAGGATAAATAACATAGCGGGATTCTTCTTTGGATTTTATCAAGAATCCCTAACTCTATTGTAGGAGCACCAGACCATAAGCAATATTCAAAGCATTGACAAATGGTAAACATATTAATATATAAGATAGATTCGAGAGAGAAAAATTATCTAGCACCACACAGTGAACCAACTTTCTTAGCAGTAAACTTAGTAATGGATTCAATATAATATTTCCACTTTAAGCAGAGACTGTCATCCCGAAAATGTGCTACGAATCACTCACCTGAAGGTTAGCATCAGTCATACTGATGGAAGGCAGATAGGGGTCTCGCATATGATTAATATAAAGTGGTTTTGGAATCGTTAAAATTAACAAGCCATTCCTTGCCCCAATTAAAAGTAGATTCTAAGTCATTTTTGAGATCAGCTGCCAATTTGACCTCATCAAATCGATCAGATTTACTACTGTGACAGTAAATAGTTGTAACATCACCATAGATACCGAGTTGAGTATTGATGCCATCAGGAAGGTCATTGATGAAAATTTGGAACAAACTAGGTTCAAGGGGAGAGACCTGGGAGCACCTACATTAATACAATAAGATCTAGAAGAGTGGCCATTCAAGACAACTTTCATTTTGCGATTTGATAAGAAAAACTGGATGAGTTCAAAAATTCATATAGAAATAGCATCGCCTTTAAACTTGTATAGAAAACAGGTAAGCCAAATCTTGTTGAATGCTTTCGAGATACCCAATGCAACAACTTCACCATCCTCATCTAAAGCTTGATATACTCTTTCACCAATAGGTGATTACTAGTAGCATGGCCCGGCGTTGCCCGTGCTTGATTCAAAAATCGTATGACTCATACAGCAATCGCTATCACTTGACTTAAAATATTTTTGCCCTTCCTTGCCTTTAAAGGAGTGCCCTTTGCCGTGCTGATGTTGCTACATGCCTTACTTCTTGCCTATCTCACACTGCCAATTTTTTCTAAGTTCTATACTAAACATTAAATCTGTTACGAAAAAAGAACTAAACAAAATGAACACAAAACGATCAGCTTTAAAAAAAAGGACTCGTAACTGGAAAAACCGAATGAAAAAAGAATGTTAACAACAAATACTTTTTCACACCCAATCCAGTTCTGCGGAATCAGAATCAACTTCGAGTTTAAGAAAGCGAATGAGCCAATTGGAGTAAAGTGCCATGCAGATTTAAATTTTTCCCACTTGTGACAGATGCAGCTATCGATTCTTTTTTGCATGCTAGCATGCTAGTTAACATTCGTGTCAGTCAGCTGTTGGCCCTCATGCTGGCCAGTTGAATCTTCCTGCCTATTCGTGGCAGCCAGCTATAGGCTCTCACTCTGGTCAGTAGATTATGGCTGCAAACTACATGAAAACTGTCGTAGAAGCATGAAAAAATCGATTATTTCCACTATCGATGGGAGTTGGGAAATGCAAAGTCGGTCTTGGCCTTCCTGCTAACTTGGAGCATGTGCATGTAAATTTTGGTGCAAATCCGTCGAAAATTGCGGCCGTGCAAAAATCTTTTCACACACACACATATCCTGCCTTTTATAGATAGAGATAAATCAGCAATTGATCTAGAAAAGCGAAAACCATATTCCTTGTCTGAAAGAAGACCCTGTGATGTGAAATGTTTATCCAATTCAGAGTTAAATAATACCTCTTGTAGTTTACCAAATAGAGGTAGAAAAGAAAAATCGACAACATAAATGATTTAAAATATAAAATTCTGAACATATCAGAAGGACTATCAAACAAAGTAATTATAGTACCACTGATCATTGGAGCACTGGGATGTTGTACTAAAAACATGGAAAAACCTTACAAATATTCACGAGGTATTACTGTTGTGGTTTCCATAGTAAGTTTTGAGCTGCAAACCACGCCTAACCAATTTTGAATTAAGATTTGTCAAGGCTAGAGAGCTCAGTCTACCCTGCTATTTAGCTGGAACTAGAACAGTTAGGCCCATACCGTACAGTCTCGCTTCTTTTTCGCCTACTTGCATTGAAAATCAACATTCCCCAGATTTGATCAATGCTCTATAATATATAATACCTGGCCTCTCGTGTTCGAGGATACCCGTCTACTAGGGTGGCTAGCCAATCCCTAATTCAGACGCTCGCTCAGGCACATTTGTGTTTGTTCAACACCCACAGAGCCTATACTGCAACTATGCTGAGCAGACCTTAGTTACAGTCTCTGGGAGAGAGCATGTTATCTAGCGTGATCAATAATTTAAACAAGGCCAGTGCACTAAAACCCTCGGTCACGATGACTTGTGAATTCGTGCTAGCAAGTGTTCCGTCTATCCAATTTCCCTCGCAAGGCTTGGGTCAACCCGTGGTATGGTTTTTAGGCATTTTCCAAAGTACCAGACCGATAACATCAGGAAGTCTCCTGCCTGACAAATCAACCGTGGTGCGATTCGAACTCGGGTCTCATAGTCAGAAAACCAACGTCCTTACCCATAACGCTGGTAATAAATATACCACAATCTAAGTCGAAACGTAAGCTATTAATGGTGCAATCGGGCTTGTCTATTCCGGAAATAACATTCTGCACAAGTCGTTTCAGAGAAAAATGACTTCTCCGAGAAACGATGGAGGGGTTTAAGTGGGTAACATTGATCAAAGCAATGGCTTTCTTCTATTCGGGTCACGGACTTGTTACATCGTCTGCTTTGTGAGTAACTGTTGCAAATGTGGCGGTGTCATTTGTAAGCATATTGAACTGTTAATTTTCGGGCTCTGACGACAAAGTTCCCGACCGGGTCCCAATCAATCAGCCAGCGCCGTAAACAAGCTCACTTGGCTAAAGCACGAGGTGATATAGGTAGGCAGCTTAAAAACAAGGAATGGTGGGAGAAAAAGAATGAATAAAAGAGAGTTAAAAAAGAGGGTAAACAGAAAGGGAAAAGAAATAGTAGAGAGAGAGAGGGGGGACGGGATATGACGTGATATAGATGAACAGCTTAAAAGCATGAAAGGAGATAGAAAAAGAATGAATAAAAGAGAGGAAAGGGAAAAGAAATAGAGGAGGGAAGAGAGAAATAGAGAGATATGAAGCAGCCTAGGTGGGCAGCTTGAAAGCAAGAAAAGGGATAGAAAAAGAGTGATTAAAAGAGAGGGAAGGGAAAAGAAATAGAGGTAGGGAGGGAGGAAGAGAGAAATAGAGAGATATGAAGCAATCTAGGTGGGCAGCTTGAAAGCAAGAAAAGGGATAGAAAAAGAGTGATTAAAAGAGAGGGTAAACAAAAAGGGAAAAGAAATAGGAGGAATAGTGAGATGGGGGAGAGAAAGCGAGAGATACGGCATGATATTATTGGGCAGCATAAAATAAAGAGAGTGGAGAGAAGAGTGACTAAAATTGGGAGGTAAAAAGAAAAGGAAAAGAAACAGATGGAAAATGGGGGAATAAGGAGCAACAAAAAATTTGTTAAAAGAAAGGCTAAAAAGAAAGGAAAAAAAAGATATAGCAAAGAAAAAGAGATTCAGCGAAGAGAAATGACAGTTATAAATTACCTAAGGGTTGTATATATAGGCGGGGAAAAAACTGAGTGAGGAACAGGACTAATACTAGATCAATACATGAATTTTTTTCCTTGGATACGGTCAATTTTTCTTCCTAAACTAAAAGTAAAGCCATTTGATATATCCATCGTAGTTGTATATCCGAGGGTAGTTCAAAAAGTTCTAAACCTTAATTATGAGTTGGGGAAACAATACAGTTTTTTACTACTTTTCAATATAGTTCCTCTTTGCCATCAATGCACTTGATCCAACGATGTTTAAGAAGGTGGATTTTCTGGAAAAAATTCCTCCACTGCACATATGATCTCAACATTGTTTCCGAAATGGCAATCACGCGGGTGGGATTTGAGTTTGGGAAAAAGTCAGATAGACCTGGTGAGTAAGTGGGGTGTGTCGGCTTCAGCGACTGTAACCGGAGCAGTGTGAACGGAAGCGTTAGTCTGGAGGAAAAACACACCCAACCCCCAGCTTTCCTCTGCGTTTCGATTTGATTGCTTCCTTCAATTGTCTATATTCCGATATAAAGTACTCTACGTTATTAGATCCCCCACCCTTTTCCAGAATGTCAATCATGATTACATCTTCAGAATCCCAAACCACGTAAGTCTCACCTTGCAAACAGGCGCTGTCTGCTTGAACATCTTCGGAGTGAAGAACCAAGCTGTTTCCGCTGTTTGCTTTCAATCTTTGATTCACACTCGAATTGATGAAACCAGGTTTCAACTTGTTACTAATCTGTAGCGGAAATTCTCAGGGTTAGCCTGGAAACGATTCAGAAGTGACCCGTAAATGACACTTTTGAATCCCTTCTCTTTTCAGCTTCTGCTCTGGTGTCAGCATTCTTGAGGACCATCTTGCAGACAGCTTGCTCATTCCAAATATCTCAGTTAAAAAACGTATAGACCGAACCGGAATGACTGCCTATGGACTTAGCTATGTGCTGGACAGTAAGACGCATTTCATCTAAAACCATACCGTGAATGGCATCAACTTGTTCGTCAGTGGTCGAAATTTTTCGACAACCTAAGCGAGGGTCACTTTCTATATTCCGCAGCCCACTTCTTCACGGTTGCATAATAGGGGTGGGGTGTCCTCAGCAAGTGTCTGTACCATATCCTCATGGATTTCCTTGGGTGTCATACCTTTCTTTTGTAGATAATTTTTAACAGATTACCCCCTTGTTTTGTTCATTTTTAGATTTGACGCACACCTCTCACCTTTGTATGGTCCTCACCTGCACAGAAATTAAGACAAAAATCTGAATTAGTTTTTATAGTTGATACGAAGTGGTAGTGTTTGCCACAATAAAAATGTTCAACTCTGGCTCTTCTTTCTGACTGGGGGTTTAGAACTTTTTGAACGACCCACCTAGGCTGACAGATCAAAGCACGTGGGAATAAATTGAAATGTTTACTGTATATTGGCTAAGGTTAAGACTTCAAATCGCAAGTAATACCAACAGTTATGGGAGACCTGAATGCCAAAATAGAGAAGGAGAGAGATGGTGAAACAGCTGGCAAATTCGAACCAGGACCACGAAATGAACACGGAGAAAAATAACATAATGGTGCACAGTAACCATGTAGTGGCCAACACTTGGTGTTAAAAACGCCCAGTATGCTTATGGGGCTTGAGAATCCCAAGAGGAAGAAAAGAAAACCAGAATGACTACGTAAGGATCAATAAGAAACTCAGGAATGCAGCTTTACGAGGTCTGGTAAAAAAACAAAGTATCAGGACGGTTGCTATGGTAACGGAGCTAAGTTACGCAGAGTGAAACCGCTTGGCACTGATTAACTTTGAACTCTGATGCACATATACACTTAGAATGAAAGTGTACAGAGTGTGATCGTTTGAACACGCCACAGAAGTTTTATCATGACCATCGCTTTTGCAGCAGTTTTTGGCCAAGTACAACATTCCCCAGGTTCGAAAACCACCATATTTTACAGATCTCATCCCTTGCGACTTTTTCCTTTTTTTCAAAGATCAAATCCCAATTGAAAGGAAGAAGATTTCATGACGTCGAGGAAGTTCAAGTGAATACGATGAGGCAGCTGCTCGCTATCATAAAAAAGGAATTCAAGGAATGTTCCCTATCAATGGAAACGAGGCTGGATAAAGTGTCTGGCTTCAGAAGCCGAGTACTTCGAAGGAGATTAAATGGCGAATCGATATGTGTTTTAGTTTTCTTTTTACAGCATCGGGCACGATACTTTTTGATCAGATAGTGAAATATATGTAACTGCAAACTGTAAGACAGGCCGCCTTTTAGTCAGATGCAATCGTAGAATAAAATTACGACAACTAAAGAAATCCAAAACAACACCTAAATTTCAGTACGACATTCTCCTGCGTGACCCGAATTGCAAAAAAGGTGCATACTGACAGGGTTAAAACTAAATACAATAGAACTAAATGGGAATAGAAATTCGAAGGTTAAGATAATTTTTAGTGACATCAGAAAACGCGATCATCCCAAGAAAAACTAAAGGAAAATGGATGACAGATGAAAAACAGACAGCAAACAATGCCAATATATATATTACAGTACATCCAGTTATGTGCTATGCAGGATACACGCTTAGGCGATCATGCATCTTTCGATATATGACTGACGAGGCAGATTTTTTTCCGCAGTAGGTTGCCATTTCTTTCTGCGGTTGACCAGTTGCCATCCAAGGCTATAGAACACGGTCTGTACTGCTATTTACCCATAGTCAATCACTTATGTGCCATGAGTGATACACGCTTAGGCGATCATGTATCTTTCGATACATGGCTGACGAGGCAGATTTTTTCTCGCAGTAGGTTGCCATTTCTTTCTGCGGTAGACCAGTTGCCATTCAAAGGCTATAGAACTCGGTCTGTCCTGCTTTTTACCCATAGTCAGTCATTTATTTGACATGCGTGATACACGCTTAGGCGATCATGTATCTTTCGATATATGACTGACGAGGCAGATTTTTACACGCATTAGGTTGCCATTTCTTTCTGCGGTAGACCAGTTGCTATCCAAGGCTATAGAACCCGGGCCTGTTCTGCTCTTTATCCATAGCTGAAGGGAGAAGAAGAGGATCCATACCTTTCCCAAGGGTATTAGCACGTAAGTGAATGTGATGGATTTGACTGGAATTCGAACTCGGCTCTCCGATTCTTCAATCCGAGCCTCTAAAGAAACAAACATCAGCAGGCAAAAAAGAAATGACTCAATGAGAAGCGTACAGAAATAGAATGAATTAGCATCATAAATAAGGTAGACATAAAATAATAAGAGCAATAACAAGGCAAAAGATGTTTTCATCGACAGGATGCATAAAATCAAAAGAGGGGACGCTGATGATAGATAAAGAAAAATACTTCAAAGATGAAGCAAATACACCGAAGAACTCTTTCTGGTCAGTTCGATAAGGTCAAATTGGCAGCTGATTTAAAAAATGACCAACGATTGCTTAAATGGGGAAAAGAATGGTTTGTTAATATCAAAGCCTCCAAAACGAAACTTATCTCTATTAATCACCTGAGGTACCCCTTTCTCTTCCATATCAGCATGACTGATGTTAACATCCAGGAAAGTGATTTGTTGCTCCTTCTCGGGATAACATTCTCGGATGACATGAAGTGGAAAGACTATATTGAATCCATTGCTAGGTCTGCTGCTAAAACATTTGTTTCACTGTATCGTAATAGACAATTTTTCTCTCCAGAATCTATCTTATATATCTATTCGTTCATGCTTTGAATATTGTTACCATATATGGTCCAGTTCCCCTGCTATATATTTAGAGATTCTTGATAAAATCCAAAGAATCTGCAATGTTATTGGTCCTGATCTGGCATCTCGGTTTCCTTCTCTTTCTTACTGCCGCAGGGTTGCTTCCCTGTGCTTTTTGCTATAAATACATGGTAATTGTTCGGGTGAGTTCCTCGCTGTGGTACCTAGACTTCATCAATTTAGTCGCAGTACAAGATTAGCAACAAGGTCTCATCTATTTATAGTTAAGTTGGTTAGATGCAACTGTATGTTCTAAGCTAACACTTTATTTTCTCGCACTTCTCGCTTGTAGTACAGTCTTCCGTTTCTATGCTTTCCGGCCAACATCGACCATCGAAAATTTAAATACAACGCCAATCGCTATTTACCGTTTTCTGGATTACTCTTTTATTGTTCTCGTTCCTTAATCATGTTTTTCTTTTTTCATATTCTTTCACACTCAGTAAATCTACTGTCTTACATGGAGGAAATTTGATTAAAAAAAAGTTTTCTTTTTAAAGTGACTCTAACCTGATTGCAATTCGAATTCGGCTCTCCAATTTCATATTCATAGGCGCTATACATTGCACCATACGCACATCCGTGAAACTCGCTGCAATTTGGGCCTCCATAAGCTCTAGTTTATCCTTAATACCTCTCTTTTTTTTCTTTTTCGTTTCTCAACACTTAAGATTTTATACTCCCGCCGATTTACTGCCTTCGAGATAAGCAGAGGCGACCAATTACAAACATATTGACTCTAAAACGCGATCTGTTTTTCGACTCTCATAGCAAATCCTAATCTTTTCTCTTGAAATCTCTTTCCCCTTTCACGTATCCCACACACTTAACGTTTGTAAACTAATATTATGGCGAAGTCAAGGTGCATACGCAGAAGAGAGATGCATCCAGTCGATAAAAAAGTCATTTTGATTCCCAATTCCGGGCATGCGATAGGCAAACGGAAAACAAGTAACTCTTAATTTCGTGACTTGAATGATACAATCATTGATCATGTATGAGACTTGCGAAGCAGACGATAAAATGATCATGCCACATATCGCCATTGTAACGGGAACGACAGCTTTTTTTCAGGTTGTTTTTTTGATAAGGTGAGATTTTTTTATTCAAACAATTATAAATTCGATTAAAATTCATAAACTTCCTAAACTCCAAATATTTCTCAACATTCAATCTATTTTTCGTTACATGATATCCAGAACGCAGAAGGTGATCCTATATAAATTAGGCACCGATCTTCAGAGAACTTAAAACGATTACTTGGTTACTGATTTTAATGTATCAAGTTACTTACATTTATTGCCACATGGTGCAAACAATAACTAGTGCATTATTTAAACAAATTAGCTGTAAATAATCAACAATGCCTTTTGTCACTTGGATTGTTGCCAACTATGACTGTTGTTACGTGTTTGTAAACTTTTATCCATTTTTTAATGAAAACATTTCACTTTGTTCGTTTCATTGTAGACAAAAATGGCAGAAAACCTTTCTGAACTGAATTATTCTGTCATCTTTATCATCTTCAAATGAACATTCGCCATAAAAAAAGAATCGTGCAAAATGACCGCAAAAACGATAACATTTAAAGGAAAACATTTCGATGGAAGTGTTGCAAGATATAGTTTATTGGATGGAAGCGAGGCAAGCCGAAGAAAGCAACGGCTACACTAATAGTCTACTAAATCTGCATAATAAATCTTATTTGCATCCGTTTAAATATGCATAAATCTAGATTATATTTATGTCCATAATAATAATAAATTTGCATCATTTCAAGTTTTTGACATTAGATTAAATGCTTTCTACCTATTTGTATTATAAGGTTTCAAAAACTCTCATTTAAGTAACACACTAATCAATTTACTGTTTTAGAGAAATTATTAAACAAGTAACGAAGTAATCGTTCTAAGTAACGCGGTTAATCGAAATAAATGTTGTGTAATTTTTCTGCGTTTAAATTATACACGCCTATACTCTCCTCTTACCAGATTTGAACACCTTTTGCATTTAGAACAATCTTAATTATTCTTGGCATAGATGCGGCATTGTTCACAAATTAGGTCTTTTCGAAATTTGGGTCAATTCTATTATGGCATCGCGCAATATTTTCAGGATTGTCTGGCTGCACATCCAGAATTCGAATCTTCTTTTTCTCCCAAATCCCAAATGTGCTTCATGGAATTTTGATCCGGGGAGTGTAAAGGTCAATTTAGCACAAACAAAAAAAAAGGTCACCAATTTTCCCCTACTTCTTCGTTGGTAGTGGCTACAAGTGGATGGCCATATTGTTGTCATAAGCTGTAGCACCTATATAGGCTGCGGCAATAAAATAGCCACCATACCATTAAACCATCACCACCTAGCAGTATGAACCATTGGCTCACGACAGAATGGTGTCATATTTCCATGTTATGTACATCAAATTCTGGTTTTACCATCTGAATGTGGCAAAAAGAAATCAAGTCTTATCAGAACAGGCGACCTGTTTTCCAATCTTCTACTTTTCAATTTTTGTGATCTTTAGCTAATTATATCCTCAACCCTTTTTCCCTTTCTGACAGGAAATCATGGCGTTATTGTAAATGTGGTTATTTAAGCTACGGTTGTCTTTCACTCAGCTTGAACAAGTCTCTCCATTCTCCTTCAACCACCTTTTCTTTTCTGACGGTTGTACGAGAAAATTCTAGTATATTATTTCAATAACCAGACCCAGCCGTCTAACACAAGTAATCATGATACATTCAGAGTCACTTAAAAACCTTCCTTTCCCATGAAATGAAATTCAGTAGGTCAACCTAAATATGTTTGAATATCCATTTGCTGCCACAACAGCGGGTGATTAGAGATTTGCATGAAAGTGCACATATAATTGGCATTAATAATTAATTATTAATTACTGTACTATTTATGTTTAAGTTTTCTCAAGTGCACAAGCCGATAGAGGCCATACAAACTGTTTCGCATTATAAAAAGCGAGGCGTCTGTTTCAAATACGGGTATCCACTAAAAATTGAAGTAATATACGGAGTGATTGAAAAGTACTTCCCTATTTTAAAATACTTATAATTTATTTATTAGCCATATTTTTTTACGAGAAATGGATATAAACGAAAAGCATTTAGCATGCGGTTTTATTTCAAATTCTAGACGGGCACCAGGTTTCCCTACCAGCTTCTTGAGCCGCCCAAGAATCGAGTCAACTTATTCGTTATATTCACTTACGTGCAAATACCCTTGGGAAACGTATGAATCGACCTCTTCTCTCCAAAACTATGGGTTAATTAGTAAAATTTGTATTACTAAGTTGTTATCTTCAAAAAAATTTTACAATCTAAAAATATTTTCTAGCCTTAAATAACTTGCAAAAAGTTGATGAGCCGTAGAAATCATTCAGTCAATAGTATGAAAATTAGCATTCGTTTTTATAAGGCCTATAATAGGGTCTATAATACTATTTTATAGGGCCTACAACAGGGCCTATAATACTATTTTATAGGGCCTATAACACTATTTTATAGGGCCTATAATACTATTTTATAGGGCCAATTATAGGGCCTATAATATTAGTTTTATAGGGCCTATAATATTATTTTATAGGGCCTATAATAGGGTATATAATACTATTTATAGGACTTATAATAGGGCCCATAATACCATATCAACCACCGAGCACATCTCTTGCCACATTTAGCATCATCAAGAATTAAGAAACTATTGCGATTCAGTAGTTTGCGAAGATGGGGCCGATCTGAAACAGCACAGCGAAGTTGACTTCGTCCGGTCAACCAACCCCAGCAAGTTTAGCTGACAGGTCCATTGATCTGTAAATCGATTTTAACTTCTGCATGGTGCAGGGTTTTCTTTTTTTTTATTATTTTCTTCTTTTTTTTTTTTTTTGGAAGGGGGCGAGTAATATCGACGACCTTTCCTTTTTAAAACGTTTTCGCATAAACCAACAACATACAATTTATTTTACGTAAATTGTCTTTTTTTTTTCTTTCTTCACATGTCGCCACGATGCCGGACTTTGTCTTTGAAATCGGAAAATCTCAACTGCAAGAGCTGAGCAACTTTAATTAAAAATCGCAAAAAGAATATAAGAAATAAACACTGGCATCATTGTGGAATCAGATTCTTCGTGATTGATGTCTGGGTCACTTACAGCAAAGTAAGGTCAGCCGTATTGGATCTTATACGCTGTAAAACCGGCTGGGCACAATATGTGGAGACAGCTATGCATTCCAAATTATTTTTGAAAAATTGTGCTTTCCCTGTTTTCAAAGACAAATTCGAAAAAATAAAAGTCTTGCAATTAACTTTGGAATCAATGTCAAGACTATTTGGTCATTCATTGCAAATTGTGACTTTTAACCTGCCGTGTCCATTCAGGCGATCTCCACATCTTCCCTATTCTGTGTAGCTCTTAAAAGTGTTTGTATTTTTTACTATCTCTTTCGACACCCTCCTCTGCTTTCCATCTTGTGAGTGATCCCCCTTTCCCACAAGTGAAAAGTCGCTATTTTATGGCTATTTCCATGGTAAGTACTCTGGCGAGCTATATTCTTTGCTTTCACCAGCCCTGGCCTTTGTAAATTGGCCCCGCTATGCCACGTACACAATGTTGAATCACCCACATTGCCTTCATAGTCCATTAGTAGGGAGTAGGATATCTTCTTCCCAAGAACCGGTGCTTTGTAGAACACATACGCCCGACAGGTTGTCTTCACAATCACTATAATCTTGACCTCTTCAAGTCGAGGGTTAACGGCTATCTTTCCTGCATAACCCCATGAACAGAACTTTATACATTTTCTTATGCTCATTCAACACTACACAGTAACCCGCTACCTTAAGTGGCTCTTGGGCCTTCTATTCGGCGAACATTAGTATTAGATCACACAAAGTTTACTCACTTCTTTCCTCTGTACTTTTTAGCCTTCAATATGCCTTATGAGTGTCAAATTCTCTTAGCCTTCTTTCCTCGTGAGGTGTCCCCGATATTTCAGCTGTCTCTTTCTGATTCTAAGCACAAGAGTTCTTTTTGTTTCCATTTTCCTCGTAGATTACATTCTCCGTCCATGGCATTCACAGCATCCTTTTGTAGAACCACGTCTGTTGTTGTCTCAAGTCATCTCGGAGGAAATAGACCAGCATTCATTGCCATATAGATCGATTGATATTACATGGCAGTTCAGCATTTTCTTAGTTTCTAATGAAAATTACATTTTTCTCTACACGTTGCTCAGCTTTTGACGGACAACTTTATGCATTCAAATGAGATTTCAAATTTCAGAGTTTTCTGTTTCAACCCTTACGTGCTAAATACAAATGCCGGCAAGATTAAATTATTTCTTTCCATAGACCTTCCAGTTTATTTGGAACTGTACATTTATTATTTTTCAAGATATTTACAAGCATTAATATCCGAACCGGCACGTTTACTAAATTGATATTTTTTAAAAAATCGGACGAAACATTTATTTAAACGTGTACATTTATTTTATAATTTGAAAAATCCTACCGAAACTTGTATTTGATACAAAAAAAGTACCTGCACTAACAGAGAAAATTGAGTAGTCATAGAAAGAAAATAGTAGCAACAGCAATTTGAAGGATGCTGCTGGATAAGTTGGGAGTAAAGGAAGATATCGTATGATTTTCAATGCAAAGGAAACTTTAATGAGCTTGTGACATGACACTAATTTCAAAGATTTTAAGATCAACTTTTTTTTTTATTAATAACTAGTAGAGCCCGTCGTTGCCCGGGGACGTAACAGTAAAGAGATAGATCAAGTATCGACCATCATAAAGACTGAAAAATAAAATTGACAATGATTATTGTTTAAGGTTGACGGACACGCATGTCTTAATTACTTTTTTTTTTGTTTTTTTGTTGTTTTTTTTTTTGAATTGGTCAAACCCAAACTCAAACAAAAACATTGTTTTCAATCGTTATGAGTCTACCGATTGAATAGTATTTTATTATAAACAATTGTCTTGTAAATGGAATTTTTAAATCATTCTGAATGTAAAAATAAAGAAAAAAGTGTGCAAGACAATAAGAAACACTACCTGCCCCACAAAAAGTGAAGTTTTGTTAAAATCGGTTGAAAAATGTTGGAAATCCGATCCCATATATAAACGAACACAGACACACACAAACAACTTGGGTTTTATAATAAGTATAACTCGATATGAGTTGTCCCCCTTTCATTAATGCCTCTTAATCGTGTTTTCAAATTGATTTTGTGCAAAAACAATTGTGTTTTTCCAATTTTTGGCGCTGTCAGAATCCCCGCAAGGTAATTTTACGTAGTCCTGTGAAGTTTTGTTGAAATCTGTTACAAAATGTAGGAAATCCGACCCAAAATATAAACGAACAGACACACACACAACCTGGGTTTTATAATAAGTATGATTATTCCAGACGCCATTTGTATTTCGTACAAAAAATACATTCTGAACAAACATGCATAGATTTACGGCCGTGTGGACGCGTGGCCGAGTAGTTTGCTTTCTAATCCTGTAACCCTGATTCGAATCCCACTATGGTCGATTTTTCAGGGAGGTGACTTTTGATACTGTCAGCTTGGCAAAACGTACGATACAGTTGGAAAGCGCCTGAAAAACAATACCCCGGGTTGTTAGTGAAATTGGGTAAAGGGATATGTCCTGGGAGCCATCATGACGAAATCTACCATTCGTCCATGCTTAGAATATTGCTACCATATATAGTCCAGTGCCCATGCTATTTACCTGAAGCACCTTGATAATATCCAAAGAAGAATCAGCAATATTATTGGTCCCGATCTGTATATATATATATATATATATATATATATATATATATATATATATATGGTATTAAATGACAATTGGAAAAAAAATCATACATTTTGCCGACGTGTTTCGTCATCCGACTTTTTCAAGGCAAAAATGAAATCGAAATGTTTTTTTTTTATTATAGTTACATTAAAAATCCATTTAACTATAACATTAACATGGGAATTTGACTATACATATAGATAGATAGATAGATAGATAGATAGATAGATAGATAGATATGGACATAAATCCTTTTTTCATGCTGCTTTAGTCACTTTCCCACCGCTGTAAAGATGCCTCTCTTGGCCTTTTTATGAATACCTTCGTGGTAATTGTTCGGGTGAGCTGTGGTACCAAGACTCTATGAATTTAAGCGCAATACTAGACTGTTTCTCGCACTTCTCGCTTGTGGAACTTTTTCCCGGCTCCATGCTTTCCAGCCAACTTTAATCTATAAAAATTTAAATGCAATGTCAACCGCTATCTACTGTCCCCCTGATGGCTCTTTTCTCTTTTAACTCATCATTAATGTTTCTGTACCTAATTCCTCCAGACCCTGTAACCCCTTGCGTGCTAGTGGTTGTACTGACGTGCTTGGATGTGATACTGATTCCTAATCTTCACCCACTCTGTATATATGAGGTGAGTCTTTTCTATATGTATATATGAAAACTGATCAAAAAATATCGGGACTGTTGCTACGATAACGGTGCAAAGTTACGCAGAGGGATACCGCATGCACATATTTACATTGAACTCTGTCGCGCATGCGCACTAAGTGACAACGTTCTCGCTCACTACCGTTGATTATAGTAGTGCTTGGAAGGAAAGTGTGTATCGTGTGGTCGTCTTACCACACCACAGAATTTCCATCAGTGACAAATGGCTTGTGCAGCAGTCTTTGGGCAAAGAACAACATTCCGCAACTCCAACAACCACTATATTCCCCAGACCTAGCCCCTTGTGATTTTCTACTCTTCAAAAATCAAATACCACTTGAAAAGTACAAAAATTTCAAGACGTCGAGGAAATCCAAGAGAAAGCGACAAGGCAGCTGATTGCTTTCCTTAGGAAGGCGTTCCAGGTAGGTTCCCATCAATAGAAACAGCGCTGGATAAATTGTCTGGCTTCAGAAGCGGACTACTTCGAAGGAGATTAAACGCCATACGTGTGCAGTTTATTTATATATTTATATTTATATTTATATATTTATATATATATATATATATATATAGAGAGAGAGAGAGAGACAGATAGAGAGAGAGAGAGAGAGAAACCTCGTTTCTCGAACGTCTCACATGTCGAACAAATCGGTTTTCGAACAGAAAATTCGAGATGAAAATTCTTCGGTTATCGAACAAAATTTCGGTTATCGAACAACATTGCCGAGCCGAGTTAATTCTTTCTAAATCGGCCGCCGTGTTGTATACATTCGTGTGCTGTGGTGTGCTTTTCTTTTCCAATGCTATTTTACTGTCACGTTTTTTTTTCTCTACATTGATTCCTACTGGAAATATAGTTTCGTTTTACAAACATTTCGGTTTACGAACGGCCTTCAGGAACGAATTAAATTCGTGAACCGAGGTTCCAGTATCTATATATATATATATATATATATATATAGCACCAATCCTTTTTTCCTCAGACCTATGTATGAATTGCATCTGTGCTGTTATCGATAGTCCTCAGTCCAGTTTTAGCAACAATTTTGCAAATGAGATATACATGGCTTATAAATTCAAAGTAGTAAAAAATATTCTATGGCTAAAAGGAAACCATTTCTTTAGAAGCGTTTTGCAACCTATTAAATATGCACCTGTCATTGTATGATGGAAGGAAATTGGCCCCAGTGGAACCATGGCATTTTCCATTCTAAGAATCACTGTGGCTATAGAAATCATTCATTTAATTGTCTTTCATTGACCAGAAAAAATTCTTTTATTTGGGATATTTCTTCAAGTGAACCATTCGTCTATGAAGAAAAGAATCCTGGTTTTCTACTAAGAATGTCAGTTGGGATAGTCTGGCTGGTTTTATATCAAGTACTTTTGGGTTATTTAATATCGGAATTGTCTGGGGGGGGGGTTTAATTGTACTTGAGTTTGTAAGCATTTATTTGATTCGACAATATGTAAATATTGGTCGCTAATTTATGGATCAGGGTTAACTTAGTTCGGGAATAGGTAAATATTGATTATCTATATTTCAGTCTAAAATTATTTACTTGTTTTGGTAGAGATGAGTGTTGGTCGTTTATATTTGAGTCTGCAATCATTTACTTGGTTCTAGGATAGGTAAATATTGGTAGTTAGTAATTGACTTGGTATGTGTTACTTTAGCAGGGGATATTGTTGCGTATTTTCATCTACACCTACAGAGCAATTATAAGAAAAAAGAGCGAAAATGTGTATTATACATATATATATATATATATATATATATATATATATATATATATATATATATTTAATTGGATTGATGTGAGTTTGTGACCTGGGTTTCACGCCATTTGGGATCGTGTCTGACGATCGCAAATAGCGTGAGATCCACGGTCACAAAGTCACATCAATCTAACTAAATATGTTAGTTCTATTACTGATATTGAGCGCATATATAATATATCAATAATATATATATATATATATATATATATATATATATATATATATATATATATATATATATATATGAATATATATATTGTATATATACATATATATATATATATATATATATATATATATATATGAATTCATTATATATATACTCGACTCTCCCGTCGAATTCGACGTATGAGGGTCAAGCAGATCAGTTCCCAGGAAACCGACAGCCCGACAACAGCACATGAGATTTTGATTATAGTGGTGAAGGTTTCGTGCAGGACTATCCACACTTTTTTGAATGGCCAAACAACCCTCCGCAGGTTTTGAATTCAGAGTTGTCCTTCTCCTAGAACAGTTGCCATCCAAGGCTATAGGAGCCAGTTCTCCTGCTATTTACCCATAGCTGGAGGGAGAAGAGGATTCACACCTTTCCCAAGAGTATTAGCTCATAATGTAATGGATTCGACTAGAATTCGAACTCTGCTCTCCGATGCCCGAATCCAAACCGCTATCCATTACCCTCCTTTATATATATATATATATATATATATATATATATATATATATATATATATATATATTATGCGCTCAATATCAGTGGAAAGCGCTCAATATCAGTGATAGATCTAACATAATAAGTTGCATGCATGTGCTTTTGTGACGCTGAGTTTCACGCTTTTGCCATCATCAGACAAGCTGGTGGCTTTTGGGAAATTTACATTTGTGCTTGTTTGTGGTGATACTATCATACGCATAGACATATACATACTGATATATAGATGTACGCATTTTTTAGATTTTGTACCTTCAAAAATTTATATATATATATATATATATATATATATATATATATATATATATAGTACGGATAAAAAATACGTTGGTATATAAGTTGGTAATAATAATATAAAATATTAAAACTGATCCACAAAAAGAGTTCAATATCTTTATTATAACAGAGCATATAAATTACACAACCGGAAAATCCAAAATTACCTCATGAGTATAGTTTATTTCAACCGACGCTGAGTACGTCAGTCTTATTCAACCCAGACGGATGGACTGTATTCAGTGTCGGAACTCGACATTTAAAATTTAACAAAGGCAGTAATTAAAAAATTGATACATAGCCTTACCCGTATCGAAGCCTCGACAGGACCGACTGCCCAAGTAATGGTAAGGGAAGGGTGAGATATAAAAATAGCGTCGAATTAGAACAATCTACCCCCGTTGACTAAATAAAGTGTTCGGTTCGAAATTCCAACGCATCTCATCTGAAGTAGGCCAGAGCGTACAACGGCCGAAACTTCGGGAATGTGGCAATAAAAATGAAGATAACAGTCCGAATGACGTAAATGTTGTAAATAGATTATGTTCTATAGCCTTGGTTGGCAACTATTCTAAAAAAATGATGATTCGATAAAATGAACCATCTGCCAGAAATACTGGGTCACTCGTGGGGATGACTCGCTCCATGAAAACGCGCAGTGACTGAAATTCTTCAGTCGTGTGATTTGCGCATCATGCCGCAGGTGGTGTAAGCGTTTACTTTTTAACTTTTGTTTTCCAAGCACACTGACGTGCCAAAAGTCATGGCATTATTACATAGAATAATGTAGAAGCCCTTTATCGATTCTACAAGACAAAAGATAAAACGTACTACGCTGATAGCTGTTAGCAGCTCACCGATATGTGTACACTCCGAATTTGGCATGTGAATAAACATGTTTGTCAAGACCCTCTCAATATTTGCTTGGGCTCATAGCATGGTCACGTTATTCGTTGGAATTCTTCAGAAAGATACTCAGACCAATAATGCGTAATTTGCGGACAAAAGATGTAGTATATTATACTGCTGGAATTGTTATGTTGTATGTTTTTTTTTAGAACAATATTTACTCTTTAAAAGGCTAAAGGGCCCCTCAAGTTACAGAGTAAGAGATAAGAGGCACAATTTATGGAGATATGTTGTGAAGATAACTGTTAATCCTATACTTAATAGGTTAAGATTGTAGTGATCGGTGAAGTATCCTCTTGGGAGTCGGTTGCACAGAATAGCGGTTTGAGTGGAAATTGCATCTCACCATTGAAATATGGAAGGAGCGAGGTTGGTTTGTTACAATATTTTTGACATGCCGGGTCTTTTTAGTGAAGATTAGAACTGGTGGAAGTAAGGAACAGAAAGTGTCTTCCATAGAAATTGCGATATAACGTTTCGTCTGTGGAAAATGGATTATATGGTTGAAAAGAATTTATCACCTACCTCTGAGATGTTTTTGGAGACTATCGAAACTGGAAAGTGAAGTCTGTTGACCATGTTTGCCGTAGTCTCTGAATATGGAATCCAGTGAAGTCCGTAATCTCTTCATTATCAGAGGTTGGCAATGAAGATTCGGAGAAAGTAGCGGCTGTTAATTCTTTAAGTCTTCGATATCGGGTTGGCAGTGAAGATATTTTGGGAGAAAAAAACAAAATGGCTGCCTTTATACACGTCGGATTGAATATTTTGAGCTTTCTGATTGGTTAACCCTTCTCTTAGTGGACTATAAAATGAGTCAGCTCATTTTGACTGGCTCAATAGTATATAGTACCCAAAAATTCTAACAAAGACTAGTCAGCTCCTGTCCATATATGGCAACAGTACTCGATTCCCAGGTGTAATCTGGCTCTTGTGAAATCAGGGAAGGTGGAGTCAGGTGTTTACTGAAGCAATACAGGGGACTGACCATGTTCTCAGCATCTTTAGCGATATATCGTATGCAGGAGTTCCATTTGGGACCTGGGTTGAGTTTAGGTCCCAGTACGCGCTCAAGGCCTTTCCTAAGACACCACCCAAATAAGCGAAAAATTTAGGGAGGGCTGCGTGAAGATGGAACGGATGCAAATGATCACTAAACAGTTCAACGTAGCGATCAAGAGTCAATGACATGTTTTGATGGACCAACAGACCCTAGCCTCCACCGTGTGAACACATCTCACACCGTTATGGGACCACAACTGATTTGCACGCTGCGTTGTTGACAACCAGAAATCTACCATAAACAAAAAAAATAACTAGGACAATAACCATCTACATACTGCCAGTCATGCGGGATCCAATAAAAGACGACACGAGGGCAGTTAAGCCAATGTTCGTTCTCCTGGTGTTAAGGGCACTACCGAGCATCTTCTGCAACCAATGCCCCGTGGAAGCAGAATGCATCCGGCATTGGAAGTGTATGTGATCTGAACCATTATTTTTATTTTTTGTTTGTTAATACAGACAGTTCTAGCCAGCCCACACTCATGATAATGAATGACTTTTGACACGTCAGAGTATTTAGAGCTGTACACAAAGAAAGGAAGGCAGAAAATGTTTTTGAATAGAATACGTTTTTGGCTATAATTGTATATTTTTATAAGTGTTAATTGCTTGCTTTTAATACGCTAGATTTCTAATCCATCGATAAATCTTTTTTTTTATGTAGATATATCTTCTCAAAGGCGTCTGAACCTCTGATTATTGCTGGCTTCACTTATGTCCAAGTCTTCAATCAGGCCAATCTTGAGAGATAATTGAGATAAATTAACATATGAAGTCTATCTTGTTAATATTCTATGAGCTATATTCACCATTCTGCAGTAAAAAAATATCGTGAAATGCTGCTTTTCATATTATAAAATTTACAAGCAGATATGGAAAAGGACGAGGCCTGACACACTCCTCCAAATCTGACCAAATTAGAAAACAATTATTCATTTATTTACTTCCCTTTTTTTTTCTTTTTTTTTTTTTTTTTTGAAGGGAGTTTTCGTTACGTCAAGAACTTTCCAGCACTTCCGTTGTAATCGCATCGCTGTAAGCGAATAAAAGAATGAAAATTGATGATGCATTCCTATGAATTTCTGATAAGAGCCGCCATTGTGATTGCCGATTTTAAGATACGCATGCGCAGAAATACACACAAGAAACCAAATATTAAGAGAATACTTCCTGCGGGTAGAAAATTAGATTGAACAAATTCATACGCATTATGGGATATGTATTGATTTATATAATTAGTTAGATGTATACATACACATTTCACATACACACACACACACACACACACACACACACACACATATATATATATATATATATATATATATATATATATATATATATATATAGTAAGTTTTCGCTCTATATATCTATATATATTTTAGTGATCCTATGAAGACAAATATCTCCCGGTGAATTTTTATTATGAAGTACACGCATGCTGGGTTAATATGTAGTTGCCTGGTTTCTATTCTTGTTGCTTCAAATAAAATGGCGATATTTTTTGTGAGTGCAAGTTGGTATGTGTTCCTTGAGTAATGAATCGGTAGGAATCAGGTTTCAGTTTATTATTGGTTTTGATTTCTGAAAAAGGCTGTAGAATGACTCGGCTGAAACATATTCATTGACGCAACGGAGGAAGACGGTTGTCTTAATTGGAATGTTAATACTTCATCGCAGATTAACGGACCAATTATAGACAATATCCTCCAGAGGTCGCGATCCTACGACGAAGGAAAGGACATGCGAAAGGAATTTCACCGGTCCTCGAAGTGTCGGTGATCGGGCCATGAAGAGACTTTACCCGGTCTGCGAATGGAATCTGATCGGTCTGCTAAGAGGTTTTGACCGGCTCACGAAGGGAATTTGAACGGCTGTTGAAAAGATTGTGACCAGCCCGTGGAGATATTTTGATCTGGTTGCAGGGAGATTTTGACCAACCCAACGAAGGGAATCTTAGCGGTTCGTGAAGAAATCTTTGCCAGCAAGAAGGGCTTGTAACAGACGCACGAAAATATTTGACCGGCCAACAAAATTAATTTGACCGGTCTGCGATAGGAATCTGACCGACCCACAAAAGTAGTGACTGGCCTGCAAAGAGAATTTGACCGACTGTTGAAAAGTTTGGATGGTTTGTTTAACGGCATATCAACTCCTTATGGGTTATTTAATGCCGAAATTTAATTTCCTTGGGAGTTTTGGTATATTTTTTGTTGTTAAAATCTATTGCTGTAAATGTATTTTTATACTGTATCTTCCCATACCGGGGACCCTAACAGGTGCTACTACCCCGGGGGGTTTGGGTGGACGTGGGAACAACCGCAATTAAGACATCGTTCCCTGCTGCTCAAAACCTCCCGATCAGAGGCCTTGCTGCCGGATGCAGTTTATCGTCATACCGAGGACTGTTTAGGGAAAGGATTTCAACGACGAATTCTGAAACACCATTCTTGATTACTCTTGATTTACTGCCATTTAATGTGTTATCTTCATGTTTTTTTTTTTAAGATTTTAAAGATTCTTTGTGCGTTTTCAATAGAATATAAATGTTATCTTAATTGAAAGAAATTGCAACTGAATTGAGTTCTTTGATTACTAATTGGCATCCTTGTCTCAGCACAAATGATTTCTAGCTCGAGATTTGAGGTAAAATATATCTACATTCATTTAAACGGATTATTATTTCTATATTTCAAGTGTTTATGTTAGTCTTCCGGCTACACTTCACTCATTAATATGTGATTTGGTTTGAAAGCTCAAGAAGGTCGCCGATACTTTTTATGCAGAGTATAAGAAAAATCATTATCGCCCAACCAAACGAGCCATGCATTTATTTTTTGACCTCTGCTAAATTTCAAGCGGATTTCTAAAGCTGACTTTCAGTGTAGATCGGCGTCTTTCACGCTTACTTCGTTTCTAAATTCTCCTTAGAATATACAGTACGGGGCCAAAACATGGACGCACCCATCAGTCAGTTATGTGCCATGCGTGATAAACGCCTAGGCGATCATGTATCTTTCGATACGTGACTGACGAGGCAGTTTTTTTTTTTCTGCAGTAGGCTGCCATTTCTTTCTGCGGTAGACCAGTTACAATCCAAGGCTGTAGAACCCGGTCTGTCCTACTATTTACCCATAGCTGGGGGGAGGAGAAGAAGAGGATTCATACCTTTCCCAAGGGTATTATCACTTAAGTGAATGTAATGAATAACTGCAATTCAAACTCGGCTCTCCGATTCCTCAATCCGATCCGCTATCCATTACTCCACCGCACGCATAGAAACTCGATTTTTTGTATCTTTACCAAGACACCACAACGCACATCTTAAAACATTAAGAATTCCAAAAATATCAGTTAAGTTAGCCAGTTTGGTAATGTAAATATTTTTTGGTAGAAATAAGTAATCCTTTGTGCCAAGGGATTACTTGTTTCTACCAAAAACATATGAAGCTCAGTTCTAAGTTAATACAGCTTGCTAAGTACCTTGCCTCGTGACACCCAGCGAACTTCTCTGTGACACAGTAAATGGGTGTATTGGACTCTGATCTCTGAACAGAATATTTCAAATAAACTACTATTTACGAAGCTTCCTTTGATAAAATTTACGATCTTAACTGCACTTTTCAATACTTCCTTAAGATTCCTCGAAAGTGCCTCTAATGTCATAGCTTGTCGGTGTATAAAACAGCGATTCCAAATTGCATTGTTATCTGCTGCATTCAAAATCTTAACACCGCTATATTTCCGGTCATATTCGATGCCCAATTACTTTTAATCCCTTTGCAGTTTTTCAAGTTTAATTGATACCGCCCAATAAGACACACTTCTAATGCAGCAAATGCATCTGCACCAGTTCTATACAATGTCAAATTTTGACAGCATAAGTTTTCATATCATTTTGCCATATGTATCTGACATAAAGTAAAAGGGTTGCACAGTTTTCTATATCAGTCCTTTTGTCAAGCTGTATAGCAACATTTATACCAGACTGCAGTCTTACAAGAAACATTTCTTCTAAATGCTCTGCAATTGAACAAATTCTATGTGATATTGTATTGTCACTAACAGGTACTACTGCTAATTTTTCGGCAGATTTTTCATCAAGCATAGACGCGCAATATCCAAACATGAAGAAAGAACCTTTTCAGCTAATGTGTGTGGCAGTCTCTCTTGTCGAAACGGTATGTAACGAGATATGATGACAATAAGGCTTTCTCATTAACAGTTGTAAAATGGTAAAAAAACCTTTACTGATGACTGTAAATTTTTTCTTTCTTTGAAAATATTCTAAAGGCTTATTTGAAAAAGCTGTTTTTGAAATGTCTTTTGAGTGTCTTTTAGTTTGAAACATTTCAAACTCATTAGCATGAACATGATATCAGATCAAACACTGGGACCTGTCTTTTTCATTCTACTTATTTCATAAAACCATATTGCAAATATTCTTCATTGTAAAGTTTTGTTACTTTCTTAGTCTATAGTTAATAGACTCTCCCACCTAATATAAGTAGGAGTAGTAATAGACATGATGGTCAGTCGATGTCGGACGACAGTTAGTCGAATATGAAAGTAGTCAGCGACCACAACAAGACTACTCTGCGTAATACCTATTATATCAAGTTCCTAACGATTTGTAAGTCGAACTGATTTAGTAAAAATACAAGTCTCCACTGCGAAAATACTTCACAACACTTTCCAATTTTTATTAGATGTCTCAAAAGAAGTCAACGTTTGCTTGCTAAGGTTATTATATTTAACAACGTCCTTGGAAGTTGCATTTTCAGGTGTATCTGTTAATGTTGACGGTCCTTCTGTTCCTCCATCGTTCTTTTTTATTTTTATTTTTATTTTTATTTTTCTTTAATAATATAGCAATCCATCATTAGGATTGTTTCTGAAATCATCAAAGTTATAAGTATTACATGTACAATTTAGGAAAAGAAAAACTAAACTTAAATTTCGCCGAAACATCAGCCAACTTTGAGAAATTCTGAGACTTCAAATGAACACATCATCTTACTACCACAGAAAGAATACAGCGGTACTCGACTTCGACATTGAGTCGGGAAATTCACTTTTAGCCCTGACTTCAGATGCAACTGAATTATTCAACAATCTTAACGGCTTTCACCGGCCTTGAAGACGAACTCATTACACACCTTCGTAGCTCAGTTTTGGCACGAGGACTCTTTGTGAGAGAGAACTGACGTCACTCAGTCCGAAACGAGTTTGAGGAACAACATACACAAACTCAATGAGAACAGACTCTATATATACATATATTTTTTTTTGTAGCGACCCATTGTGTTTATCTCACGACCCAATAAAGGGTCGAGACCCACAGTTTGAAAAACCCTGGATAATTTATTACGGCTTATCAACCCTTTGCGGGTTATTTAAGGCCAGAAAATATTTTTAGATTGTAAGAATTGTTTGTTTTTTATTATTATTATAAAAGCTAATAAGGTTTTAGTGATACGAGATGTGCGTTGTGATATAATGGATATTGGGACGGAATGAAAAACCAGGAGATCCGAGTTCGAATTCTAGTCGAGCCTCCGAAAGGTATGAATCAGTCTCTTCTCCCCACCTATGGGTTGAAGAGCTAAACAGACCCGATTCTTTACTCTTGATTGGCAACCAGCCGACCACAGAAAGAAATTGCAACATACTACGGGAAAATATCTTCTATCTAGTCATGTATCGAAAGACAGGTGATCGCCTAAACGTTTATCACGTATGCCACTTAACTGACTGATACAAGTTTCACTAATTAACTCATAGTTGGATGGAGAAGTTGTGTTTTCATGCCTTTCACCAAAGATATTTGTGCGTAAGTGAATATAACAAAGCCAACGCGGACTGGAACTCGGGTCTTCACATGACGCTGAAAGAATTCGTAGACAAAATACTAATGAAAAGCCAGAAAAAAGTACTAACTATTAACTACAAGATTACCGAATCGATGGTCGTAAACAAAATAGGCAGCTCAACGTGTGAGTTACGTATTGGGGATGTCGCAGCCAACAGATACAAACTATCAGACTATATATATATATATATATATATATATATATATATATATAAATAATATAATTTAAAAAAAAATGTAATACGGGTTTACCTCGGTGAAAAAGTAGAGATAATTTGTGAGTGCTGTGCAACATTTAGGGTTATTTATATTCTGCACTTTGCTATAACTTTTTTTTTTTTTGCAACGACCCATTTTATTTATTTCGTGACCCACTGCAGGGTCAAGACCCACAGTTTGAAAAACCCTGGATGACACTGAAAATGATTGATTGATTCGTTTGAATATATGAGACATAAATCCAAAAACTCAAAGGAGTAGTAAATGGCGTCTTCCAGAAACTAAGAAATGGTTTAATACATAGAAAATGTCTTCTAAGCGAAGAAAAAGTGCTGAACTTCTATATAATGTCTAATTTCTTTTATGGAAGGGCATCCGAAGAGAAGAAGTGACTTGAAACGACAGCGATATGTTTCTACCGACGAAAGCTAAGAATTTCACAGACTGAAGATTTGAGTAACTGTTGCAGAGTGATTTCACAGTGGAGGCTTGTATTTGTACTAAGTCGGTCCTAAAATAGGTTCGACGTACAAAACGTTAGGAACTTGATATAATAGATAATGACGCAGTAATCTAGTTGTGGTGGCTGATACTTTAATATCCGACTAACGGTCATCCGACATCGACTGACTCACCAACTCTCTGAGCCGACTGCTACTACTCATACTTATTATAGGTGGGAGAGTCTATTAACAATAGAATAGGTGTGTTCCACTATAACAGTAACGAGAAAGTCTTAAGAAAGTATAACCATAAGGAAACTTATACTTACAATCAGAAGGAGACATGAAAATTCCAGGACACATGATGAAGAAAATTTAATTTAATACTGTAGGCATGAAAGCAGGTGAAACAGCGAGCCATCTACTTAACGAATGTTTATGAATGTATTGCACAAGATGGACAAAGAGTGACTTTAAAGAATAGCAAAATTACATAAAGTAACAAAAGACGAGAATTTTTGTAGAATTATGCTCGCCTATCCGCTGAAAATGCATAAAAGTATATGTCCATACTAAGCTCAATTGTTTTATCATTTCACTTTAAACAAGGCAATGAAGCCCCTAAGACGCAAATGATTACTAAGTGTGAAAGAATATGAGAAAAAAGAAAACATTATTAAGGTGCGAAAACAAGAAAAGAACTAGAATTAAGAAGACAGAAGATAAAAATTGGCATTATATTTACACCACAATCAAAGCGATAAAGCCACTAAGACGCAAGGGGTTATTCAGTGTTAAATAATATGAGAAAAACCTTATTAAGTATAGAGAATATTAAAAGAACAAGAATTAAGAAGACGGTAAATAACGACTGTCATTGCATTTAAAGATCAATGCTGATTGGAATGCAAGAAGCCCGAAAAGGAGTCCATAAGCGAGAATTGCGGTAGAAGAAACTGTTAGCATAGAACCTGCGGTTGCATCTAACCATTTCCATTGTAAAATGATGAGACCTTACCGCCAATCTAGTACTGCTCTCAAGTGTAAGACAAAAAACTGTTAGCATAGAACTTATGGTTACATCTTGAAATCTCACATGTCAAATGATGGGACATAACTATCAATCTATTTTTTAATCATTTCACCCCAAGTAAGGCAATAAAGACGCAATAGGTTACTGAATTTTAAAGAATATGGGAAAAAAGCTACTATTAAGAAGAGAGAACAATAAAAGTATAAGAATTAATAAGACAGAAGATAACGATTGACACTGCATTTAAATTTTTGAAAATCAATGTTGGCTGGAAAGCAATAGTACAGAAAAGAGTTCTACAAGCGAGAAGTGTTAGAGAAGACACTGTTAGCATAGAACTTACGGTTACATCTAGCCATTTCAGCTGTAAAACGGAAAAGACGTTTTTGTCAGTGAAGTGTCATACATGATACACGCTTGGGCGATCCTGTCTCTTTCGATTCATGACTGACTAGGACAATGATTTTCTATAGACTGGTTTCCAACCAAGGCTATAGGATCCAGTCTATCCTGCTATTCAACCCATAGCTGAGGGGAAGTTAAGATAGATTCATGGTATTCGCTCGTAAGTGATTGTAAAGAACTCGGTCAGAATTCGAACACGTTTCTACGATTTCCCAATCCTAGCCACGACGCACATAAAGATCCGATATCTAATAGGAAAGTAATATTTATTTTGAAAAATACAAAAATGTGGCACAAGGCCATGAGGGGGGATAGGAGAAGGCTGGTCTTCAATCTGCCTTATTTCAAACTTAGCTAGCCACGATTACTGACCCAGACATACCACAGTATTCCTTACACTAAAACCACACATTCTTACTAACCATTCTTATTACAGTCACCATAATACCTCAGGGTCTCTATGTAGTCCTGACTAATAGGAAAGTGATATTTATTCTGTTTAATACAGAAATGTGGCACAAGGCCGAAAGTGGGGATTGGGGAAAGGACGGTCTTCTTCTGTCTTAACTATAACTTAGCTAGCCGCAAACACTGACCCAATCGTACGAACGCTATTCCTTACACCAAAACAACACATTCATACGTACCTTTCTTACTACAATCACCATAATACCTCTTTGTCTCTATGAAAATACTAATTGGTCCCCATATTTACAATTCATTGTCTGTGAGGGAAGGGGAATAAAACAACAATTCTAAAAACTAGCCCCAATGAGTGTTTACAAGTAGGAAAGTCCATCAGAACAATTACTATGAAAATATTTATAGAAAAAGGCACAGGGGAACTACGTAACGGCGATCGGAAAGTAACTGAAGCCGAGATGCCAGGTCGGGATCGATAACATTGCAGGTTCTTCTTTTTATTTTATCAAGAAGCTCTAAATACATTCGCAAAAGCACCAGACCAGGAGTGGAAGCAATATTCATTGCACGGACAAACGGTAGACTTATAAATGAACTTACTAAATCGAGTTAGTCAAGATTCTGTTATAAGTAACTAGCCTATTTAATGACATAGAGAAATACATCCGTGCAAAAAAAAGAAGAAAGAACACCTCGAAAATATCTCCCAAGAGTGAGATGCAAATTTGACACATCTTGAAAGCTTATATTTACTTAGACACCAGTGCTTATGCTCTAATACTATTTACTAGCAAAGATACCCAGCATTTGTCAGGGGAAAACGGCTTAAAATATGCCAAAAAAATCCCCTTTAATATATTTGAACAGTTTCAGTGTGATACAAGTATGGCATGACCAAAGAAGAGAAAAAGAATTGTTGTAAATTACTCTCTTTTCGATAAACCCTTTACAAAGAGGCTTGTTAATACAATAAAACGAAATTACCAATAAAAGGAAGCAAAAATTTCGAAAAAATTCCTTGTCTGTCATTTCTAAATAGAAAAAAAAGTGTTCATCTTTTATTGACACCTGTCATTATTTCATTCAGATTTGACTTTGGAGCATTTGGCTTTGGTGAATGTACCCGGTATACACTTATCACACTCTGAGTCCTCATGGATTTATTGAGCTTTGTATATTATCATCCATGTGTCATTTTGATGGCAAGTTTCTCTCTTACTCAAGATTACTACTACTAATAATAATAATCCTATTATAATTGTGCTTTTTCTGCCTTTCGTTAGTTCGCACGACCGTTACGCCCTGCCAATACCTCATAAATAATGGACTATTCCATTTTGGGAAAGAGAAAAAGACCCTACATAGTTTCAGTGAGAAAATGAAAGAAAGAAAGAAGAGAATAAAGAGGTGGGGAGAGAGAGAGAGAGAGAGAGAGAGAATCAGATTAAGCTGATAAGAACAGGTACTACATATTGATTTTATCCAAAAGTCCTAGAAACGATCTTCTTGACGTCACACGCTACGCTGACAGGATGTGACACAAGGTCAGTTTTTATGTGGACAAGCCCGGGCGCGTGCACCCGAGCCGGGTCCGAAAATAGCAGAGACCTCGGAACCGGAGGCTGTGCTGGTAATTACCATTACTAACGATACCCTCTCTTCCGTGCTATGATGGGGGGGATACTGACGCGGAACTTTGTTTCTCGAGACCGGACACCTCTTAATAATATTTTCAATTGCGCTCTGTGCGAAGACAAAAACACAACTGAGAGATGAAATATAGTTTATCCGCCTGTGGACAGATACTACACTTTGATCCCAACCAAAGAGCGAGAAGAGGGTATTTTTCAGTGCGCGCCCACATCGCTATCGAATGGGACACACGGTCGGCTTAAAGTGGGTTTAGCGGCAATACTGTAGAAAAATTGCCCAAGCCCCCTGAGTACTACAACTTTTTGAGACACCGGGCAATAAATCCACCCCCTCCGAAGGAGAGGTACTCTCTTGGGGGAGCCCCCTCCCTGATTATTGAACTTAGTATTATTTGAACCTCCCCGAGCCAAAAAGCAGAGAAGCGATGGCAACACCGATAAAACACCATTTTTCAAACGAAAACCGACTAAGGCAATCGCCAAAAATACAATTGGCGTAAATAAACTAAAATCGTCTGTTAAATTATTTTAAAATTATTATTAACAGAAATGTTCGTAAGACGGGGATTTGGCTATAAATAAAGGAAAGGAAAGAGGGGGGAAACACAATACTACTTGGTTTCAGTGAGAAAATGAAGAAAGGAAGAAGAGAAGATAGGAGTGGAGAGAAAGAAACCAAGTAAGGCAATCGTCAAAAATCCAGTTACCATAAATAAAATAATATCGTCTGCTGAATTATTTTAAAATTATTATTAACAGAAATGTTCGCAAGACGGGGATTTTGCTACTACTACTACTATTAATACTATTAATAATACTAATAAAATGTGGAAACTTAAAACTAAGATGTGTTGGGGCATTGGTCATGATAATGAAGGGTACTGAAAATCATATGATTAAATTTTCCCGGACACATCAGCATCTCCGAGCTGCGAAAGATCACTTTCTGCGGAACTGCACATATTACCCGCAAGATCCTCCCTATCAACACGAAACGACCCAAATATGCACAGCTAACACTCTTACAGTGCCATTTTTACTGATAGACCCCGGCGGGGAGTTGGTAATTAGGCACTTAAAATTATTCTCTGACAGGATGATAGCACACACAATAATAATAATAATAATCTCACCTACCACCTCATGCATCATCCAAAGGCTGTATGTGCTCAAATCCGAAGGAGGCAGAGGATTAGTTCAACTAGAATTATCTTACAAAACTACACCAATTGGCTTTCAAAGATACCTAGAAACTACACATGACTGGATGATGATTTGTGTCAAAGAACATGAAAGGAGTAAGAAACTTTATTCAGTAATAAAGGAAGCCAACAAGTTCAAAATGGCGTTTCAAATGGGTGAAGAAATGTAACCGAGTAGATACAGAAACGATGGCAAGATAAACCGCTTCACAGTCAATAGTCTGCCCCTACCAAATAAGCTGATGTAGACAGACTCCGTACCCATCAGTGGCTACGTAGTGCAGGGTTAAAACTGAAACCAAAGGTTTTCTTCTTGCTGTACAGGACCAATGCTTGTTAACTAGAAATTACGAAGCACACATACTGAAAAATTACGTTAGCTCAAAATGCAGATTCTGTGATAAATATCTAAATAATTGACCATTTTGTATCAGGTTGAACGGTATTGGCATCAACTGAGTATAAAACTCGGCATGACAGAGTGGGTCAATATCTGCACTGGAAAATCTGCAATTTTTACGGAAAGGATACTGCAAGAAATTGAGATGAAGACCACTCAAAGCCGGTTACGGAGATAGGACCTGACAGAACAATCAAAGTTAATCGCCCAGCCATCGTGATTAAAGATCACAAAGACAAAATATGGCTTCTTATTGACATGGCAGCCCTGCAGACTGCAATGTATCTTTGAAGATCTTCAAAAAGCTATCAAAATACAGGGACCTTGAAATCGAGATCTCAAATATGTGGCACATAAGGACATTAATAATTCCAGTTGTAGTTGGAGCCCTCGGACTGATTGGAAAATATTCCAATAGACACATTGAAGGGATTCTTGGTAGCCCATACTTTAATTTGGTTTGGTTTGGTTTGGTTTGGTTTGGTTTGGTTTTATTTTACGGCACATCAATCTCAATGGGTCATTTAATGCCGAGAACCATTTTTTTGGTAATATTTTTTTGTCAAAAATTTCTGTTAATATTTTTTTCCCTCAAAAACGTATAGCAGGTAATATTATTTTTTCAAAAACGTATAGCCAGTAACACTAGTCTTTCAAAAAAAAAGTATCGCTGGTAATATTTTTTTTCAAAAACGTACATTTGGCAACATTATTTTTTCCAAAATGAGGCCTTGCTGTTGGACGTAGCTTATCGTCATACCTAGGACGCCCATACTTTAAAGAAATACAAAAAAGATGTTCTCACTAATACAGCCTACACCTTACGAAGGGCTTTGTCTATGCAAAATATGTGATTTTTTTTTTAAAAAACTGCTCAGTGGAAAATGTCACGATGCCATTTCTAAGCTTAGGTCTCTGGATGGGACCCGGAAAGAAATGAGTACACATCAGAAACCAAAGAAAATAATAATAATAATAATAATAATAATAATAATAATAATAATAATAATAATAAATGAAAAGAAATGATACAGCTAAGTCAAGATCTTGTGGGATTTTAACATACAAACCGATCGCATCCTTGAGAACACCAAACTAGACTTGCAAAAAAACAAGAAAATTCCTCCTCTGGGATGTGGTTGTTCCTGGTGACCATAATATCAAAGTCAAAGGAATCGAGAAGCTTAAGAAAAACACCAAGCCCCAGACTGGGGGTCGCCACTACTCACCAAGTTATCATTGGGGTATTTGGATCTATATTGTTGAACAGAGTTCTACATTAAGAAAATCGCAATAAATCATAGGAATCACTTCGCTTCAGATGGCCGTGCTACTTAGCACTGTAAATATTCCGCGGCAAAAGGTGCTGTTTCACGAGAACTCGGATAGCATCGCATAACATCACAAAATCACCGGCTGAAAATGAAAACCTTTTAAATGAACAATATTATGTTCATGAAAATAATAATCATTATTATTATTAATAATAATAATTGTCAGAAGAAAAAGGAATTTGAGGAATGGAGAGGAAATGAGTTAACCGGCAACGCTAATTTCCCAGTTAAGAGAATGAATAAAATGGTTATTAAAAATCTATCTATCTATCTATCTATCTATTCCAGTCTGTTCATCTATCTATCTATCTATCTATCTATCTATCTATCTATCTATCTATCTATTCCAGTCTGTTCGTTATCTATCTATCTATCTATCTATCTCAGCATGTTTCTATATATCTCAGCATGTTTTTATCTATCTCAGAATGTTTTATCTATCTATCTATCTATCTATCTATCTATCTATCTATCTATCTATCTCCTTGTGTTTCTATCTATCTATCTATCTATCTATCTATCTATCTATCTATCCCAGTCTGTCCAACACTATCTATCCATCTATCTATAGTCTGTTCATATTTCTGTCCGTTTATCTGTTACTATCTCAGATAGACAGATAGATAGATTGACTGATGTAGATAGATAGATAGATAGATAGATAGATAGATAGATAGATAGATAGATAGATAGATAGATAGATCGACTATCTCAGTCTGCCCACATCTATCTATCTATCTATCTATCTATCTATCTATCTCATTTTGTCCAAATCTATCGATCCATCTATCTGTCGTATGTTCGTCCGTCTATCTATCTATCTATCTATCTATCTATCTATCTATCTATCTATCACTGGTTTTCGCGCGAGCCCCCAAATTAAGCAACGTCGAGCCTGGTCAGTACCAAGATGAGTTACCGTTTGGGAATAAAAGGTGTTGTAAGCTTGAATGTGCGGCTGGTGTAATGGATAATGGCTCGGAATTGTTAATCGGAGAGCCGTGTTCCAATTCCATCTAGGTTCGTTAGATTCACTTACGGGCAAATACCCCTGGGAAAGGTATGAATCCACATCTTTTCCTCCCCAGCTATGGGTTAATTAATAAGACTTGTATCACTAATCCACCATTATCTCAAAAAAAATTACTATCTAAAAAATATTTTCTGGCTTTAAGTAACCGGCAAAAGCTTGATAAGCCGTCGTAAACGAATCAATCAATCATTTCTGTCTCTCTAGATACGCAATGTATTTTGTATATGATATACCATTACATTTCTGCTGATGACGAATCTTAACCAGTATATATCAAAGATAACAAATAAATAAGAATAAAAAGAAGGAGGAGGAAGAGGAGGAGGAGAAGAAGAAGAACAACAACAAGAAGAACAAGAACAAGGACAAGAAGAAGAAGACAACATGAACAAGGCAATGGCAAAGATTAATCACGAAATACGCATGCGTGCACATTTAACCATTTTTTAAGCCAATGGTTGAACGATTATCACGCAGAAGGTAAATAAGTAATCCACCGAGTGTTTTCATTTTCTTTTTATCAGCTAATCAAAAGCCTCCGGAAATATCCAATAAAAACAATTCCTGTGCATTTCTGTCAAACACAATGAAAACAATTTCCTGTTCCGTTCGCCTTCAGTTTTTGTCTTTATTTTATTTTATTCTTTTCATATTCCGTTCTTATTCTTTGCATCCAGATGAAGTCAGCCGGAGGCCGGCAGCCGACATTTCCCAAGCAGCATAAAGGAATATCTAAAGAGGTCTTGTTCTCTTTTGTATTGCCTCCAATTTACTTTCTGTGTTTATCAACAGATTTCCAAATATGAAGGAGTTTGAGATTGAGGCATGTCGTAAATAATGTTAAGTAGATCTAAAGGAATGTTTAAGAGATTTCAGACGCAAAGTTATGACAGTTTTTCTCTTTTCTTTTTAGTAACTGATAACCCAGTACAAGGTTCAAGAGCCACTCAAGGAAAACGGTTACTGAATGAGGTTGTTGTGTAAGACGAGGAGATAAAAAGTGCAGATTATGGTGATATGTAGAAAAAGTTAACGGCTAAACCTAGATTTGAAGAGATTCAAACTGTAGTGATTGGGGTTTTCATTGACTGATTGTTACGGCTTATCAACCCTTTGAGAGTTATTTAAAGCCGAAGTGTATTTTGGAGTGTAAGAATGTCTTTTTTTACTAGTGTTCATCAGTATATCTCTCCTCCAGTCCACTCGCCTTGCCGCTGACAGACGACTGTGTCTCTCCGCGACGCCTAACAGCACAGACGGAAGGAAAAACAAAAACTATACTAAAATTAAACATCAGTAAAAAGCCTAAGAGCCACTCAAGGTAGAGTTTTACTATATGGTGCTGTATGAGCGTAAGAGAAAGCAACAGTTTAAGAGTTAACCTCTTAAACTGTTGCTTTTTTAATAATAAGAAATTTTCTAAAAACAAGTCCTACTATTTAACCCATAGTTATGGGGAGTAGACGATTAATAACTTTCACACGGATGTTTGCGTGTAAGTGAATGCAATGATCCTGACTGGAAATCGAACTCGGCTCTCCCATTCCTACTTCCGAGCCGCTGTCCATTACACCGTAAGCATCCACGGGGGAGTATGTTCCAGAAAATAGCGGTTCTTCGGAAGAAGCTGTGCGAATGGAACTTCATCCTTATTAATGGAATACGAAGGGAATGGGCAGGAGTTTCCCCTGTGTACGTGGCGTGGTGGGTCTTTGAACTTATACACCAAAGGAATTCTACTCGCTAGAACATTCACGATGGAAATAGCGACCGGATACCGAGAGGCTTGCGACATTTTGTCTTTTGGAAAGGGGCTGTAGACTGGGAAATAATTCATCACCCACAAGGCCGCATAGATGTTTTTGAACTCTATCAAGCCTGGAAATGTATATCACACAAGCTCCACCCTTAGCTGATACAATTATGTACAGATCCATATTTGCACGACGTATTGCTCAAAAGTCCGGGGAACCTAAGTGTTGTGGTAGGATCCACCTAATTTGCATAGTGGAGTACCGACCATATAAATATGGTTGGTACCGGGAAGAGAGGGAGGAATCAAGAGATTCAACCAGAGACTCTGCCCGACTGCGACTCAGTCAACACATTCTCCAGGAACGGTCTTACCAGGAATATACAAAAGACTATATGTAAATATTGTGTACCCTTTATTGTTTCAGTACATTTTGTTCTAAGTACATTTTGTGTTTCATTATTATTCCATGCATTAGTCAAGTTTCAACACTAAGATATGTTAAATTTGCTTACTCAAAGAATGAACACATTCGAATAAAAAAAAATTCGGTTCTTTCTTTCTTTCTTTCTTTCTTTCTTTGTGGATCGATTTCCCAAAATATGTTAACATTTCCAAGGAGATACACCTTACATAAAACTGATCTGAAAAGTTCTCGCCCCAACCAGAAAGGGAAAGATCTCAAGCCAATATAACATACATGGTATCTCACACACACTCATTTCTGCTACGTATGTTAGGGGCGCCTCCTCATTGAGTAATGATTGATTATTTCTTTACGGTTTATCAACTTTTTTCAGGTTATTTAAAGCCAGAAAATATTTTTAGATTGTGAGAATTTTTTGATATAATAATGGTTTACTGATACAAGTCTTACTAATTAACCCATAGTTGGGTAGAAGAAGTGGGTTCATACCTTTCCCAAGAATATTTGCGCGTAAGTTTATATAACGGACCCAACTTGAACTCGGCTCTCCGATTAACAATTCCGAGCTATTAATTACTATACCACCCGCACATCCAAGCATACAGCACTTGGTATTGCCAAACGATAACCCATCTAGGTACTGAGCAGGCTCGACGTTGCTTAACTTCGGTGATTCAACGTAATATGGCTGTAAGGGTAAATTTACTCATGGATAGATAACTAGCTCTCTCGGTGACTGACAATGGGTGAATGAAGAAAAGAAGAAAAATAAGGAAAAAAAAGGTAATTTTAAATTACGTTTTCAGTTAGTTCTTAACAAAAAAAAATTGGGTTTCTTCCAATCAGTCTTTGTTTTTCTATCGTGAAGACATCCTTTTCAAGCGTTCATCGCATCGGCGCGGTCAATAAAAAGTAACAAGTCCGTTCTGTTTACTATTAGTGTAAGAAAAAAAGAATTGGCATTGGTCGATTTAGCATAATGAATTAGTATTGCTAAATAATTAAGCAGATTGTCTTTGGTAATTTTTCAAAGAACGTTCCCATTAATAAAGGCGTTCACGTCTAAGAAATAGTCTGTAACGAAAACGCTGCCAAATGTGGCCTGGAGAGGTTGAAAGCTTTCAACACAATGGAATTCAACGTGTGGATCATATATACACCCTTGTGCAAATTAAGTGAAACAAAACAAAGAATTCCGTTATTATTTACTTTTTTCTAATGAAACATGACCCAGTGCACACGTTAGTACTTCGTATGTCCATTCCATGGCGTCGTTCCTTGCAGATTAACCACAGATTCTCGATTGCATTTAAATTAGGAAAGTTCCCATGCCAGTCTGTAGCACTTTGATTTGCTCACGGTAAGGCTTGCCAATGTGGTTGGGTAGCGTTACAATTTTCGTACGCTTCCTTGGAGTAACGTCTATCGCAAACAATAGTCCTAGGACAACTAATAGACAGTCGAGACAATAGTATCCGAACGTGATAAACATCTGATGCAATCGTAATAGCGCAATATTTTTAAAGGCCAAACAAATTTCATCATACACCCCGAAATTAAATTCATATTACCGCACACCACTGCAAATGACCTAATCTGAGTAAAAAAAAATAGAAATCGATTACACCATGTCACTCCAGTGGGTCTAAAACTGACTGTATGGTGAAAGAAAGAAAAATTAAGCTGTTGTTTCAATTAATTTGCACAAGAATATATATATATATATATATATATATATATATATATATATATATATATATATATATATATGATATATTTCCGAGATGAGGTATTATGTAGATTATTTACATTTTTCAGACTATTATCCTCATCTTTGTCGCCATATTTATTACAACGTTTCGGCCGTTGTACGCTCCGGCTTTCTTCAGGTGGTATGGAGAGAGAAGGAAGAAGGGAGATCACCGCCCTCTGTGGGATCAAGTTGAGATCATAGACAAAGAACACCATTGGAAAATTCGTAAACTTAAGGAATCAGCACATATGCTAGGCCACAAAAATCTCCTGTGCCGACCAAGCATAGAAATGAATACAATATGGGAACCAGTAATAAGGAGTGGCAGAGAAAAGCAATAATAACAACAACATGAAATGATAACAGAAAAAATTGCAATATGAGCACTAGTAAAAAAAATGATTGCTGAAGACATTAGGTTTATAATACCCAGAAATTCATACCCAGATATCCTCAATGACACATGACACAGTGGATAAAGGCGTTGGTTAGATCCAGTGACAGGATCCAAAGAGTCTGAGTTCAATACATGCTTAAGGCAGTGGAGAACATTTAAAAGGAGATAACAGACATCCATTAAACATAGCAGGTGGAACTAGGAGAGTCTACCCCAGTGAGCGAAATAAAGTCAGACATTCGAACCACCTGAAGAAGGCCGGAGCGTACAACGGCCGAAACGTTGTAATAAATATGGCGACAAAGATGAGGCCAATAGTTCGAATAATGTAAAATATATATATATATATATATATATATATATATATATGTTCATTATGCAGTGTTACATTAGAACATGCATATAACCACTACAAAACTGTATGCTAGCAGGGTAGAATCGTGATCTCCCACCTGATGAAACATTAAAAGAAATTTTTTAAAGTTGAGTTCATTTACATTTGAATATATATATATATATATATATATATATATATATGTGTGTGTGTGTGTGTGTGTGTGTGTGTGTGTGTGTGTGTGTGTGTGTGTGAAAATATATAGAAAATAGGAAGGAACTGGTTAGGTAAATAATCCAAAGTCCCTTAGTATTTTAGTTATTATTTTTAAAAAAATAGTGCTCGATACAAAATAAAGCATAAATATAATTATTTATTTAAAATATGATTCAGATCGCGACATAAGAAAGTCCCATGTTTCAAAACTGTTCTTTTTGAAAACTTCAATATAATTATTTAAATTAAATGGAAACAGAGCTTATTTTAAAATAATTTCTGTTCATTTTTAATTTAAATAATTTTTTTGAAGTTTTTTTGTTCAAAAAAAAACATGGGATTTCTCATATTTTATGTAATTATATATTTATATATCATATTTTATATATAATATATATATATATATATATATATATATATATATATATAAATATATATATATATATATATATTAAAATGTAAAATTGACTTAAGCGCAAATACCCTTGGGAACGCTATGAATTCAATTGTTCTCTCACATAGGGGTCAAATTGTAAGACTTCCATCGCTAAAACATTATTATATCCCCCCCCAAAGTTCTTACAATCTAAATATATTTTCTGTTTTTAAATAAACTGCAATGGGTTTATAAGCCTTAGAAAACGAATCAATATAAGCCTTTTCATATTTATATATCGCCAATGACATGTTTTGTCAATCGAAAGCGCGGAGGCTTGGTTCAGCCATAACTACTGATTAGTGAATTCATTACTTGCTGGATCTCAATACAAAATCCAACATTGAATGTCCCAAGAAGGGTTGACGCCATATAATCAAATAAACTAGCCTTTACTAATTAGTAATGGGTTTGATCCTCACTGCGTGCCCCATACAAAATTCGACATTAAATGGCTCACGTAGATTAGTAGATCACGTGACCATTAGAGAAACTCATAAGTAGAAAGTAGCTTAGCATCTAATCGTATCCCTATTTCTGCTCTATCCTCTATTACTATAAGGACCGCTATTCTCGACTCTATTCACTATATTCTCTTTTCGGATCACTATACGGATTACTATTCGAGCGAGTATTATCAAGCAAGTACTATTAGAGCGAGTGTTATTCGAAAGCGTCTGACACCAGTATTGTTCAACGGCGTTACTATAGTTGTATCTGCGATTACAAAGTCCCTACTACAATGGGCATTACGAAAGTGACAACGAGTATTCGTTGAGTCACAAAAATGTCATAAATGCAGCGGAGCGAACCTAATTGAGATACAAATCCTTCCAGTTGGCGGACACAATCTTAACGAGATAATATATAACAGTTGATACCTTGTTCATGACAGATAGAAAGAAAACTGAAGGTACCCCTAGATAATGTGGTAAATGAAACCAGGTAGAAACGACTAACCACCAATTGTAAAAGGACAGAATGTATGGTTGCCAACAATGAATCTTGTTTTCCAGCCTGTTGGAAGTCCTCATCTATTGTTCCTGTCTTTAAGAACTCTGGAGACCCTTCTGACCCCTCTAACTACCGTTTTATCAATCTCCTACCACTCTTCGGTAAAGTTGTTGACGCTTTAATCAACGCCGAAGTGGTTAAGCACCTTATATCCTATGATCTGCTTTACCCATTCTACAGCTGATGTGCTATTTAAGAATACGAGTTTTCAACTTAATTCTTTACCAAGCCCTTCACAATAACGGAGAAGCTCGTGTCATGGCTCTAGATATCCCTAAAGCGACTGATATGGTTTGGCATGCCGGCCTCCTTCGTAAGCTTCAGGTTTACGGACTCTTGGGTCGATTATTTGACTTAATATGGTCATTCCTGTCAAATCGTGTAATGAAGGTCGTCCTTAACGGATTCTTCTCTAGTTCCTATCTCAGGAATGCAGGTGTTCCCCAAGGTTCTATCCTGGACCCTACTCTGTTTCTTGTCTTCATTAACGATCTTCCCGATGTCATCAGTTCCCAAGTAGGCATCTATGCAGACGACACTACTATTTACTCCTGCCTCAAAAGCAAATCTGGTATCGCTGACGAAACTAACCTGGCCTTTTGTCTCGAAAAGGACCTCCAAGTGGTTGTGGACTAGGACAGGGATTAGTTATTTAACTGGCTCAAAAACAAAACTGCTCTCTATTACTCACCACAGGGAACCATCCCTGTCTCCCATTAGAATGCCTGATGCTCAACTCCACGAGAGCACCCCTCTTTGCGACTGCTTGGTCTCATTCTGTCCGCTGACCTGAGATGAAACAAATATATTGAATCAATAGCTTCATCTATTGCAAGGAAAGTTGGTTCTCTGTGCCGCGCCAGAAAATTTTTCTCGCCCGATTCCATCCTTCAAATCTATAAATCAACCATTCACCCTTGCTTGGAAAACTGCTGCCATATATGGTCTGGTGCCCTCGCTGTTCGTATTAAGGTCTTCGACAAAATCAAGAGACGGGTATGCAATGGGATTGGTCTTGATCTGGCATCTCGCCTACAGTCGCTCTCTCAAAGACGTTTCGTCGCCTCCCTCTGTTTTTTCTACAAATACTTTCACAGTAACTGCTCCGACGAGCTACTTTCGCTCGTTCCCAAACTGCATGAATTTAAATGTGCTACTAGGTTGGCATTTCGGTCCCACCCTTTCACTATCGAAACGGTTAAATGTAGCCGTCTCTTCTGCTCCAATAGCTTCATGTTTCGCATTTCCCGCCTGTGGAACTCCTTTCCTCTTACTTGCTTTCAAGATAGCTATAATCCCCAACTATTCGAATGCAATGTCAATCGCCATCGCCAGATGCATTGATCTATCCCCTATCCTTCTCTTCATCCTTTCCTCTTTCAAGCCTCTTTACTCTTGCTCCCACTCTCTATAACCCCTTGCGTGCTAATGGCACTCCCGCCTTGCTTGGGGAAAAAAAAAAATTAAAAAATGTTTAGAGTTGAACTAGTATGGACTGACTACATTTTTACTTTTCAGAAAAATGTCCTAAATTATCAAAATAAATCAACTAAATAGACTGAACAATAATTGGTTTGCTTTATTTTGTTTTACGGTATATCAACCCCAATGGGTTATTTAATGCTGACATTTTTTATTGCTGTTAATATTTTGTTTTGTCAAAAATCTGATTCTGGTATTAAATTTCCTTCAAAAATTGTATTGCTGGTAATAATTTTTTTCAAAAAAGTATTGCTGGTAATAGTTAACTATTTACCTATAGCTGGGACCCTAACAGGTGCTACCACCCCGGGTCAGGGTGGACCTGGGAACACCAGCAATTAAGAGGTGGTTCCATGCTCCTCAAAACGCCTGATTAGAGGCCTTGCTGCTGGACGTAGTTTAACGTCTTACCCAGGACGCAGACTGAACAATAAAAAAAATAGTTGAATGGACAAAGTTAACGATTCACCTTTCACTTAAGGAGTCTAATATTGTAGCGTTCGAGGAAGCATCCCCGCGGGAGTCTGTTCTACAAAGCAGCGTTTCTTGTGAAAATTTGTTCGAGTGAATAGGGTGTGGATGAGGTTGGTGCTGTCCAGATACATCGTACGATATTTGAGGAAACGTTAGAGTACCAAACGAAGTAGTCCCGTAAAGAGAGCTCACTTGGCTTACTTTCAAATTAAATCAGCGGGTCCCGCATCGTGTGCAAAGCCATGAACCGAAAGTGTACGCCAGCGGACAAAGGAAACTAGAAATAGATTAGCATTCCAGTAATATGGCGAGAGGCCAAAATCCACATAAATGATCGTTGTTTTCGCCTCACAGAGATCTTCTGGTTCGAATGAGAAAACTGGGCAGAAACTCAATTAGCCAAATCTGGATTCAGCAATTTGCCCACCGTCCCATTCAGATTAGATATACCCCGTAGCTGTCTTCATAGAGCTACCTTTACTTGAGGATAAAAGTGATACCTTTAGATCATGATAACGATACATATTTTGTAGATACAAAAAGGTGACGTGGTTTTGATCAAGCCAAACTGAATAACTCTTTTAAGATGTTTAGGTTTATCAAAAGAGCTATCAGAAGAGTTAAAGTCGAGAATGAAAGACAAGAATTCGCGGCAAAATGGTACAAAAGTGACATTTTATCACGACAGGAAAAAAAAAAAAGTTTTTAATACTTTGCAACTGTCAATGATTTCGTCTAATGTCATGACGACTCAGGATTGTTGAATTCAGTGGAGGTAGCACCATATAGCCCAAACGATTGCCGGTGGCTTTTGGAAAGAGAAGACGAAAATCTGTATTACTCCATAATAGATATAAATATTGTGCATTCTGAACTTTTCAAAGGGGTATCATCATTATCATAATCATCATCATCATCCTCATCAGTCAATGTGACCGGTTGAAAATATGACCGGTTGAAAATATGACCGGGTGAAAATATGACCGGGTTAAAATATAAGTGAATGAAAATATGACCTGCTGAAAATATGACGGGGTGAAAATATGACTGGGTGAAAATATGACCGGGTTAAAATATGACTTGGTGAAAATATGACCGGGTTAAAATATGACTTGGTGAAAATATGACCGGGTTAATATATGACCGGGTTAAAATATAAGTGGATGAAAATTTGACCGGAGGAAAATATGACAGGTTGAAAAAATGACTGGGTGAAAATATGACCGAGTGAAAATATAAATGGGTGAAAATATGACTGGTTGAAAATATGACTGGGTGAAAATATGACCGGGTTAAAATATGACTGGGTGAAAATATGACCGGGTTAAAATATGACCAGGTTAAAATATGACCGGGTTAAAATATAAGTGGATGAAAATATGACCGGGAGAAAATATGACCGGTTGAAAATATGACTGGGTGAAAATATGACCGGGTTAAAATATGACCGGGTTAAAATATGACTTGGTGAAAATATGACCGGGTGAAAATATGACTTGGTGAAAATATGACCGGGTTAAAATATGACCGGCTTAAAATATAAGTGGATGAAAATATGACCGGGAGAAAATATGACTGGGTGAAAATATGAACGGTTGAAAATATGACCGGGTGAAAATATGACTGGGTGAAAATATGACCGTGTGAAAATATAAGTGAATGAAAATATGACCTGCTGAAAATATGACCGGGTGAAAATATGACCGGGTGAAAATATGACCGGGTGAAAATATGACAAATACAAAAGATTGTACCCACTGGTACAGTTCGTACATTATAAAGAGCTTTATCTATTTAAAATGTGTCTATTCTTTGTTTTTTTTAATATTTTCTTTTGCAAAAAATGATCTGTGGAAAATGTCATAAAACCATTTATGACTTTTGGCCTCTAGTTGGGACTCGGAAGGAAATGTGTAAACAGCAGGAAGCAAAGGAAATAATAATAATAATAATAATAATAATAATAATAATAATAATAATGAAATAGAAAAAATGTGGAAATTGAAAACAAGAATAATACCAGTGGTAATAGGTGCACTTGGAATTATAAAAAATGGAACAAAACAACACATTGAAAGAATCCCTGGAAACCCCAGCTTAAGAGACATACAGAAAATTGTCTTATTAAGTACAGCACACACACTAAGGAGAACTTTGTCTATGTAACGCTAGCAACTTCATCGGAGATAAAAAAAAAAAAAAAAAAAAAAAATTAACATGAAATGTGGCCATAACAACACACCACGACCTGCCTTAGGTCTTTCCGCAGACTTGGTAGGTAGTGTGTCCATAGCAGAAATCGAATGATGATGATGATAATAATAATGATAATAATAATAATAATAGTTAAAAGTAGAGCGCGATTTAAGAAAGGAAAAAGAAAAAACACAGTGTTTGACAATGTTAAACAATATTTTAACGGAATTTTAACAATATTAACAATTTAAACAATATTAACAATTTTAACAATATTTTAAAAGAATTTTAACAATATTAACAACTTTAATATTTTAAAAGAATTTTAACAATATTAACAATTTTAACAACTTTAATATATTAACAGAATGTCTGTCTACTTCAAGTTATATTTTGAAAAAATATTTTTCAATTATAAAATGTTTAAATCTACAAAAGATCATAAGTCTTTGTACAAACGTCGTTGCTTGTCTACGATTTAATACTGGTTAAATACAGTAATTGTGGCACAAGGCCGAAAAAAGGGGGGGATGGGTCAAGGCTGGTCGACACTATTTTATATTTAGCCAATCAAATTCTCGACCCATTCATTCTTTACAATTTACTCATTTCCCATAAAAATCCATCCGTCACCATTCGCTCCTACATACAACCAAAATACCAAATACACACACAGGGCCTATATTGAAAAAAAAACACCCCATGACTTAAAATTCAATATGTACAATTGTATAAAATTCTATCTATGTTATGAAATGATGAGGTGGGAGATGATGACTCCGAAAGCAAAGTAAAAAAAAAGAAAGATTTTAGTAAGACCTGTCCACCCATATATATATATATATATATATATATATATATATATATATATATATATATATATCAGAGGAAGGGGAAAGAATAAGAATATTGCTTGCCATGTAATGAAAAAGCGGCTATACTGGTAATGAACGCGTTAAAATAAATGAAAGGCCGTTTCCGCTAGTTGATTATTTACTAAGAGGAATTAATCAAACGACTTGTGATAAAATCCTGTAAATTTGCAATGAATTTATTTAGATAATTTATTATTTTTATATAATCTCTTGGTCCGTATTTTTGGTTTTTAACTAGAAATACCCAACTTATCTTACAATCCTTTTGGTGCTTAGGCTTTGAACGTCGTAGGTCAATAAGTAAGAGACATCTTCGGAATCTTGGACTCACTGTGATTGTAATGGTTTATCAACCATAACTAAATGCTAAGGCGGCAAAGTTTATTTTATACGTGTAGAAAAATGGACACAAAGTAAGACTCAACACAATACACTCGCAAACTGGACAGCAAAAGGAGTGTATTAATGTTAATTGTCCTATCTTGTTAGGTCAGATTAAAAGTATTACTAGTACCTTATAAACCAATACTACATGACATATGGCCGTGTCATTGGTGACTAAACCCCCCGCCAGACTTTTATGGTTAGGAGGGCGGCGAAACACCTTGTAAAGATAGATTAAACATTTTGAATCGTCAGTGGTCATCTACCACAGCGGGGTAAACGTGACTCTCTTGCTAAGTATGTAGTTTGTGTGATGACGACACAGCGTCGCTGTGCAGAGCGCTTCCTAAACTGAACTCAACGAAGAGTTACCCGGATGGGGAATCAACGGCAATATGTCGGTGACCAAAGTGAGCCTTCAAGTTGGTTTTAGTTTGGATTGAGGCGGAATGAGGTCAGCCTTGTCTTGTTGCCCAAGACATGTTGCGCACGAATGAATATCTCTCTGGCTTTTCAACCCAGATATGCGACAATTACTATTAGACAATTATCATTAGACAATTAATATTAGACAATTGTTAGACAATTATCATTAAACAATTGATATTAAAGAATTATCAATAGACAATTATTATTGCACAATTGTTAGACAATTATTAAACATATATTATTAGACAACTATTAGACATTATGCAAAAAGTATTATTGGACAATTATTTTTACACAATTGTTAGACAATTATTATTAGACAATTATTATTAAAGGATTATCAATAGACAATTATTATTAAAGAATTATCAATAGACAATTATTATTAGACAATTTTTAGACAACTATCATTAGACAATTAATATTAAAGAATTATCAATAGAGAATTATTATTAAAGAATTATCAATAGACAATTATTATTAGACAATTGTTAGACAATTATCATTAGACAATTAATATTAAAGAATTATCAATAGACAATTATTATTACACAATTTTAGACAATTATTATTAGACAATTCTTAGACAATTATCATTAGACAATTAATATTAAAGAATTGTCAATAGACAATTATTATTACACAATTGTTAGACAATTATCAATAGACAATTAATATTAAAGAATTATCAATAGACAATTATTGTTAGACAATTATCATTAGACAATTAATATTAAAGAATTATCAATAGACAATTATTATTAAAGAATTATCAATAGACAATTATTATTACACAATTGTTAGACAATTATTAAACAATTATTATTAGACAACAATTAGACATGCAAAAAGTATTATTGGGCAATTATTTTTAGACGATTGTTAGACAGTTATTATTAGGCAATTTTTATTAGACAATGATTATTCTCGTTTGTTTTCTGCTTTGTCCACATGCAATATGATCTTGCATCCTTTCAACCAACTACAGAACTAGTTACTCGGTCAAAGAATACTAAATGTTTTCTTATAGGGAAAGGACTAATATTACCATTGCCATTAGACTGACTATAAAATCACACCTCTATTGCCTCAAGTCTTCTCTTCATCTGTGAGGAAATTGTCCAGCATTCATTTCCATATAGAAATTGCACAAAACTCCATCACTCTTTTACTTCTAACTAGCTTTTATGAATACCTCTTGGGCTTTCACAGAAATTAATGTCAATTGCTTTATCATGTTTTCGGGTTCATCACCCTCCCCATATAGTAAAATAATAGTTTCTTTAGACTGAAGGCGCATTTTAATTGCGAAATACGTTTTCCAAGAGTTTAACAGCATATATTAAAGAAAAGAAAAGCTCATCTCCTTCTTCTATATAATAAATGCCAATGTCAGTGTGTCACACATTATGATTTATTTTATTATTATTTGATAATTATTAGATTATCGTTATTAAAGTGAATCAGTTAATTAAATCAGTCAGTTTATCCTACAACACTCGATGAATTCCTACCTATTGCAATGAACACTTCATACTTGAAATTTGACATTCACCTTTGAAATTCGACATTCATCTTTGAAATTCGACATTCACCTTTGAAAATCTGAACCTTTGGTTAGTTCCATTTGCTGCTACCTCTTTCCACAATCAAATGATATGACAGCTGTAAACAAAATAGTGAGTTATTCTTTTTTAACCAATTCACCCCAGGCGAGCAGATAATGACACTAAGAAGCAAAAGTGTTACTGGGAGTGAACAAAGAAACGAAAAGACTTTACGATAAGGAATCGGGAACCCAATCCTAAACAGAAAACAAGGGATGAACCTCTACTCCTGTTGAAATGATTTGCAGATACTATGAAAGCCCGATTTTTTAGGCAAAGTTACTAATCATTTAGCTCGGAAGCCAAAAAAAAAAAATTCAATTTAAATGCTCATAAAATAAATTTTAATTGATTTGTTGGGCAATCAGCGTAGCATTTCTAACTATTGTCCAAGTTATTTAAAGGCAGAAAGTATTTTTAGATTGTAAGATTTTTTTTGGGAGATAATAATAATTTATTGATACAATTCTTACTAATTAACCCATATCTGAGGGGAGAAGAGGTGGATTCATACCTTTTCCAGCGCGTAAGTAAATATAACGAAGCCAACGGGAATTCGAACTCGGCTCTCCGATTAATAATTCCGATTCATTATCCATTATATCACCCGCTCATCTAAGTTTACATCACCTGATATTGCCACATAAAAGGCACTAACCAGGCTCCACGTTGCTTAACCTTGTTGATCGTCCGGGTACCGGTGTGTCGTCATCGTAAGAGAGGCACCAGGATCAGGCCAGTATATATATTTAACGAGCAAGCAAACATTTGTAACAAATGGCGGAAAATGTGATACGGAAACTTGAAGGCACATTTTAAAAGCGAAATATGCTTTCCAAGAGTTAAACAACATATTAAGGAACATAAATGATTCATCTGTATAATAAATGCCAATGTCAATGTGTTACACTTTTTCAATTAAAGGGACACAAATCTCATTAGCTCATCTTCTATATAATAAATTCTAATGTCAGTGTGTCACTGTGTCACACTTTTTTCACTTAATGGGAGACAACTCTCTAACTTTCAATAGCTCATGTCACAGAAATTCTGGATTCCCAATTTTTCACTACTGCCATTGTTTTCGGTGATTTTTTTTACGTGATTGTTTGCGACGAATTTTTATACGTTACAATTTTTATAACTTGGAAATAAATTTGGGAATAACTGAAATTAATTGCGAAATCCAGCGCAATTCAGCCATGAAATAAAAAATAATTGTTAGTACGAAAATTAAGGACCTACGCACATCAAATTGCCTTTAAATTAAGTGGCGGCAGAATAATTATCGTTCAACTTTTAAAGGGTAAGCTTAAATATTAATGCAATGCTTAAAAGCAGTGATCAATTTTAAATTCTTCTGTAGTTTATTGTTGCCTATCGCATACGGCAGCAGTATGCCTCGCACACATTAAATCCTCACCGACAGAGGACTAGATTACAATTCAAAGAGTCAAGGCTTCAGCGAGGAAAAGAAAGTCACATGCAACTTGTTATGGGACCTTACCCATAATAACATAATGGACTATTCCATACGTAATAAATACTGCGCCTCAATAGGAAGCAGGGGGTTGCGTCTGAAGTCTAGAGTTCAGTCTGAAGTCTGGAGTGAGGTCCGTCAGGAGTCAGTCAGTCAGAGCGAGCGAGTCAGTCAGTCCAGTCAGAGGCAGTCCGAAACAAAGTCGCGTTCAGACAATTACTACTAAACCTGATTGTTCGTACTAACACTTTTCTACCTCTCTGCATATATTCCTGTTTGTAATATATCTGTGTTATTCCATATACGCCTTCTAGTTCTTCTTTATTGGTTCTACCTTGGACTATCACCGTGGTACAATGACCCAGACCATAACACAACTGAAACCCCAGATCGGAAGGCAGCTAGGAGTATAACCAATGCTGAGAATATGCAAAAACTCTCAAACTCCTGAAGAAGCCGAAGGGCCAATCAAGAGCCCTCCGCAGGAGCTAGCGTAAATACATCCCGATGTCAGCTTTTAAGCTGCTTAGAAATAAAGCGTGATGAAGTTTTGTGCAATATCACACTTTCTATATGTCAATGAATGCTGAACAATTTCTTTACAGATGAAGAGAAGCCTTGAGGTAAGAAAGATGTGATTCTATAGTAAATCTAATGATAATGGTAATATTAGTCCTTTCCCTATAAGGAAACATTAACAATTCCGAGTCATTATCCATTTTATCACTCGCTCATCTAAGCTTACAGCAACTGGTATTGCCACATCAAGGCACTGGCCAGACTCGATGTTGCTTAACTTTGTTGATTGTACGGGTACCAGTGTTGACCGTGCAAACATTGTTGCTTTTGGTTGGAATTTATAAAATCTTTTTATTAAAATTTTTCAGGAAAATAAGTTTCTCGCGTCCAGTAGATGTTATCTCTCTTTCCTGTATTGATGGGGGTTTCCTTTCTAACATTTTATTTGAAGTAGTGTTGAACGTTAACATCTTGAGTATGTCATTATTTTCTCTTCGAGTTACAGTTGATAGCCATTTTAGTCGTTGCTGTTAATTATAATCAAGGGCTATGCTTTCTGTTATTTGGTACAGTTCTTTGTTTGCGATTCTATAGCATCATTCTACGATTTCTGAAGAAGGAAGGTCTTCGCCAAGACCGTTGGGCTTCGCTAGCTCAAAGCCATTTTTAACCATTGATCTTAATAAGCCGTTGTATTCAGCTGACAGTTTAGATGATTCTGAATGTGTTTAGCGCCATCGATGGCATCTATGTAAAAGTCTCCAACTCACGAGGCTATTTAAGAACACGAGTTTTCAACTTAATGTCTTTCTAGCAATTTGCGATGTTAGACGACACTTCCTCCAGCGCAACATATTCTACGTTCAATTTCTATTTCTCGTATACGAAAAAAGTACCGTTACTCTTGCTGTGGTAGTCAGTCAGTTATGTGCTATGCGTGATACACGCGTAGACGATCATGTATCTTTCGATAGATGACTGACAAGGCAGATTTTCCCCGCAGTAGGTTGCCATTTCTTTCTGGGTTTGACCAGTTGCCATCCCAGGCTATAGGACCCGGTCCGTCCTGCAATTTACCCATAGCTCGGGAGAGTAGAAGAGGATTCACACCGTTCCCAAGGATATTAGCACGTAAGTGAATGTAATGGATTCGACTGGAATTTGAACTCGGCTCTCCGATTCCTCAATCCGAGCCGCTATCCATTACGCCACTGTGAATCCATTGCTATAGCAACGTAGCTAAAATACTCAGAAGGAAAACACATTGACCCTGAAATCTTTCACGCACACAAAGTTATATCGTTCTCGCTCACTTCCGATGTTTATAGCAGTGTTGAGAAGGGAAGTGTGTAGAGTGTGGTCGTCTCACTACATCACAGAGGTTCAATCAGTGACAATGGCTTGTGCAGCAGTTTTTGCCCAATGATAACATTTATCAGGCCCATCAACCACCATATTTTCCAGATCTCGTCCCTCCCGACTTTTTTTCTTTTTCTAAAAATTAAATCCCACTTGAAAGGAACAAAATTGCAAGACGACCTGGAAATCCAATAGAATCCGATGAGACAGCTGCTCGCTATCCCTAAAACAGGACTTCCAGGAAAGCTTCCTTCAATGGAAACGACGCTGGATAAAATGTATGTATCCAGAAGGGGACTACTTCGAAGGAGATTAAATGCTGAATTGATATGTGTCATAGTTTTCTTTTTATAACACCAGTTCTGATATTTTGATCTGACCTTCTACTATGCTGAGAATACCATGGCCGATGCATGTGAACAATGAAGAAGTTATGAGAAAAAGAACCAAAAAGGACACTTATACTTAGAATAAAAGAGAGTAGAGATTTTAGCGACAGAAAACGAGAGATGGCTTTAAGAATTTGACACAGGGTATGACAAGACGGTCACTCGAAAGGATAGTATGGAGACAAACATGAAGTATAGGAAGATGTGGATAGCCATGATCATCCACCTTCTTAAGGAACAGGACACATAAATATTCCACTGAATAAACCGATTCGAGATTTTTTTTCCTCTTTTCAAATTTCCTCCTCCAAATATTTCTTGGTTTTCTAAAACTATTCACAACTTTTTAGTGTGGCTGTTAAGAGCTTGTTCTGCCATCATTCTAGCCTCGTTCTGACGTCATTTCAAAAATGGCTTCCAATATACAACTCGAGAAAACCGGTGTTAATTACGTCACTGTCACAAACAGATTCTTAACGAATAAAAAGAACAGCAAAGGAAGTGCACAGCTAACGTTCAAGTGGCTATCACTATAATTAACTACATACACGGACGCCTCCGCACGCATAGAAAAAAAATGGACGTTTTTATCATCGTAAAAACATGAACGCGACTCTTCTTATATAAGAAATAATGAAATAAACAGATGAAAATAAAAACCCACAAAGCGCGCGACTCTCAACTCAAGTCGGTTCGCCGTTGTGGTGCAGTTAATTGATAGGTTTTTTTTTTCTGTTGGTCGTCACACGCGCGATTCATTGTGTTCTACCTTTGTGTGGACGTCGGTTGCCGGACGGCAGCTTACGCATCAGACAAGTAATTGAGAGGGAACAACGCCAGCAGCCACCACCTTCACTGATCCTCGGAGCGCGTAATTTCTCCCGTGGTCGGTGGTCGACGAGCCGGATGCTATCGGAATATCGTCTCGCTTAACACAGGCGTCATTGACAGGCGATAGCAAATCACAATATGGCATCGTAATTCGATTTCACTTGATCTGCCAGAGAGATATCGAATAGCTTTGTTCTGTAGACATCTATTCAGCTGGGCCTACTTGCTTTGCGAAAAAGTAGTTCCGTATTCCTCTGCGGTGTTGTTAGTCGATGTTCGAGTCTCAGCAAAAGGCCAGGTTTTAGACTAGGAATTTACGAAGGAGGATGACGCTCACGAAGCGAAATTGCCGACACAGTGTCAGGTAATGGCTTGCGAGATGTGCCTGTCTGATCATCTTATTATAATTCTACTTGTTTCCTCCATTAGTTTCTTACTCGGCACGTATGTACGTTACATCCCGTCAATACCTCATAAATAATGGACTGTTCCGTGGAAATACGGAAAAGACATATCAGAGACGCTTCTTGGCTTCAGTGAGAAAATTAAAGAAATAAAGGAAGAAAGACTGAAGAGATGAAAACACTCTCATGTGTTTAAAGTCTGTTGCAATGAAATAGACAAGTTTTCAATTTCCAATATTTTCATTTGCCTTCCCAGAAATCATTTTCGAATATGGTGTAGTCCCAAAAATCACCATATGATTCTGGTCGTTATTTAAATAAGTAATTCTTTAAATAGCGGCCAGCATCATATTTATGGTGATCTTTCTAAGCGCAGCTTAGATGTTGTCTAAGACCGAAATTACGGAGCACCGGGTGTGGATTGAAATCACTACTGAGTCGTAATTTTTCTGCCGAGGCAAGATTGCTGACCATTACAACACGTCTAGGTGCCCAAATGAGATGGCAATTTCCTAAGCGTCGCTTAGATGTCGCACGTGGACGAGAGGATGGCGCGCCAAGTGAGGATCGAACTCACTATTCAGCTAGCGACACAAGTTATCTAACCGCTACTCCATGTCGAAGTGCCAAAAATGATTTTCTGAGCGTAACTTAGATGTGGAACAAAGTCAAAAGTATGGGGCACCCAGTGAGGATCGAACTCACCATTAGGAGGTAATTTGTCGATCTAAACAAAGTTGCTAACCATTACACCATTGTCGAAATGCCCAAAAGGATTTTATAAGCGTAGCTTAGACGTTGGCACAAGGCCGATTTTCTGGGGAACCCTACGTGTATCGAACTCACTATTCAGTCGTAATTGATCTAAGGAGACAAACTTGTTAACCATTACGCCACTTCGAAATGTCCAAAATGATTGTCTAAGCGTAGTTTAGATGTGATACAAGGTCGAAAGTATGGGTCCCCCAGTGAGGATTAAATTCACTATTCAGTCGTAAATGATCTAACGAGACAAGCTTGTTAATCATTAAAACGAGACAAATTACATACATCATTCACATTTTGATTGCTATTGCAATATTTTGATAAAGTTATTTAGCTCAAATAATAATGAGGAATTTCTACGGATATTTTATTATCATAGAACGCGCCATGAGCTTATTCAATCATTAACTTACGAATTAAGATTCATCAGAAAATTCAAATAGAAAAACCGTAAATTTTTCACCAGTATTTCTATTTATTAATATTGCTAAACGTCCTTTAGCATTTAAGGGGGCAGTGCTTTTATTTGACGTTTTCTGTCCTTCGGTTGATTTGTTTTGTTCTTTTTTATGGTATATCAACCTCAATGGGTCATTTAATGATGTACAAGATTTTTATTGCTGGTAATATCTTTTCTTCAAAACTCTGGTAATAATGTATTTTCCTTCAAAAATCCATTACTGTAATAATTTTTCCAAAAATGTATTGCTGGTATTAAAACCTATTTTTACGCTTTCATGGCGTTTTGACTCCAGTTTGGGGGTTAACTATTTTTCACCATAGCTGGTACACTAATAGGTGATACCACCCCAGGTCAGGGTGAACCGGGGAACACCAGCAATTAAGAAGTGATTCCACGCTCTTCAAAACCTCCTGATCAGAGGCCTTGCTGTCGGATGCAGCTTATCGTCTTACCCAGGACGCGGATGTACTTTATCGCCATACCCAGGACGGCTTTTGTGTTGAATTTTGAAATGTAAAAAATAGTAATTTTCAATCATATTTTATGCTGCTGCAGGACAGAAAGAAATATCGCTTCATACAAATCCTGATATTAGAGAATTTCATTTCACGGACTTCAGATACGAAGCTTAGCCACATCTACCATATTCCCTTATTTCTTATCTACTATCGCATCATGGTAATTTTTTTAAGCCAAGAAATATTCCGTCGCAAAGATGCGAAAACTGCATTCAACAGGCTTTCTTGTTATTCTAACCTTTATAGATTTATCGTAAAGGCATAAATAGATTTATAACCCGATGGCAGAAATGTATAGATATCCAGGATTTCGACTATTTCGGCTCATTTAAATATATTGATTTAGCAATAAAAGTTGATTCTAAAATCTTACATAATTTAACGAACAATCTAATACATTAGACTTCCTCAAACTACAGCCATTTTCGGGACGCGGAACTCAGTGTGGCCCGTGAGGTGCTTTCAAAATAATTGTTTCATGTACATCAGAAGAAAATCCAGTTTTATGGAAGTATGACTTTCTCCAACCAATATATCACTGTTTTTGTATTTGTTGTAGAGTGGCGAACGACAGTTTTTCTTCCCCCGTATGAGTTCGAATTCTAATCGCCAAGTGTTATAGAGTAGTTTCACAGTGGAGGCTTATATTTCACTAAGTCGTTCCTAAAATAGGTTCGACGTACTTAAAACGTTAGGAACTTGATATAATAGGTAATGACGCAGAAAAATCTAGTTGTAGTGGCTGATACTTTAATATCCGACTAACGGTCGTCCGACATCAACTGACTGAGCGACTCAACGACTGACTCGTTACTATTACTACTACTACTACTACTTATTATACGTGGGAGAGTCTATTAACTATAGAATAGGTGTGTTCCACTATAACAGTATTTAACTAATGTTTTTAACACTCTGTAAAAAAAGGAAGTCTATTCTCGCCGTCCCTCTCACTTTACGAGGTCTGACCAAAAAGTGTCAGGATTGTTACTATAAAAAGAAAACTACAACACATATCAATTCATCCTTTAATCTCCTTTGAAGTAGTCGCCTTCTGAAGCCACACACTTTATCTAGTATCGCTTACATTTCTGTAAGCATTCCTCGAACTCCTTTATTCCCACGACACCGTGAGATCTCGTTCCTCTCAAGTGGGATTTTATTTTTAGAAAGAGGAAATAGTCGCAAGGGGCGAGATTTGGGTGATATGGTGGTGGTCAGAACTCTTGAATGTTGTGCTTAGGCGAAAAGTTCAGCATAACCCCTGGTCGGTCACAGATTGAACCTCTGTGGTGTAATGGCACGACCACACTCTACACACTTTCCTTCCAAGCACTGCTATATACAATGGAAGTGAGCGTGCACGTTATAATCTAGTCAATATGCCAAACGGCTGTCGCTCCGTTACCGTAGAAACTGTTCTGATACTTTTTGATCAGACCCCTGTTTTTATCTCAAACACACTGAAGATTCTATTCATTAATTTCAGCCACATATAAAATTCAAGTTTGCAACACTGTAGCCATGTGAAATGCCTGCGTAAGGGATGGCAACTTTGAAACTTGAAATATAGGGTTCTCAGGTATCCGACATTCCTCTGTAGTCTATGGGAAATTTAGCGACTCCCCAAATTAAGCTGTGGCTCATGAACAAAGATGAGACAATTAAACAGTTTAAGAGGCACACTTTATATAAGATATACATTATAATATCGAGAATAAGAATATAGAATTCATAAAAACACATTCCTTTATCAGTTAACGTCATAACATCGCATGTATCAGATCGAAACACTTATCTTATGCCTATTATTTACATTATTCGGACTATTGTCCTCATCTTTGTCGCCATATTTATCACAACGTTTCGGCCGTTGTACGCTCCGGCCTTCTTCAGGTGGTTGGAATGTTGAACTGAACTTTCTCCACTGCCTTATCTTATGCCGTTTATATTCTTCTTTCGATTACTGTTTATCCTTGCATTATTCAGGTTTTGTCGTGGTCAGCATCGCCTATTTTTGGAGTAGGGTAAAAATACGTCTGTTCTGTTCGTGGTCTTCTGGCACCTCGGTTTCGGCACCTAAATTTCATTTGGCACCTAAATTTGGGTCTTACCCATTATTATCTGATAAATGGGGGCGCATCCCTTTCAGCGGGTCTTATCAACAAAGGCGAGATTAATTATTTTTTTTATAAGTCTGGTTGAAGAAATTGTTAGTGTGGGTAGATTGGGAGAATCCGACTTTATATTCATATAATCAACAACGGTGGAGCAGGGACACAAGACTGAAAAGCCGTACTCTTTGCCAATGCAGTTTTATTATTTTAAACATAATGAACTAGTGTTTAATAAACATAATGAACTAGTGTTTAAATGCCGACACAAAAACAACCTAAACCTAAGTAAGTACACTAAGAAATAATCATATAGGAACAGCAATTTTGAATGTTTTATATTCCCTTTGTTTTTAGAAATATTACTATGCACAAGTGGACACTAACACATGACTGTATATATACAACCATGATAATGTATTTGCACATTGAGACACCTGTTGATATGTACATGTATATGTTTTTATACGGAAAAAGAGACATACCGGTTTTTTTTGGTTTTTTTTTTTATGAGTGTGGGGATGTACAATTAGTTAGGTACTTATATGTTTTGCCATAAATATGAAAGATCGGGTAATATTATATGTGTAAAGACATAGATAATGTAATTAAATACTCAGATAGTCTTCGAACGCAGGCATAAGTGGATGCACAGATGGACATGAGAATAGGGACAAATACGTAGGTAGAGATATATGTAAGTGCAAATTAACGTATGTGGGTATATAGATATTCTGCAGATTGCGTATGCATGTGTGTGTGTGTATATATATGTATGTACGTATGCATATATGGGTGTGTGTATGTATGTGTATATGTGTATACGTATGGATGTGTAGATATATATATGTGCGTATGAGTATATATGGGTATGCAGGTGTCCTTGTGTGTATATATATATAAGTATAAGTATACATGGAGACAAGTATGGAGACATGTGGATGTGCGTTCTCTCTGCAGGTGTATATGTGTAAAGATGGAAATATAGATATATCGTTTCGTGGGAATGTGTGTGTAGGTGTATATAGGAACTCATAGGCATATAAGACGATATAGTTATGTGGTTACAAATAGGGGTTTAAGACATGTGTAGATAAGAAAACATAAAAGAAGGGCCTAAAAACAACCACGACTTTACTTAATGAACAAAAATCAAAAACAATCACAGGTTTACTTAATGAACAAAAATCAAACGAATAAATGTCAACCTAACAAGCTATAAGATAAAAGCTTTAGTGGAAAAAGTACTAAATATAAATTGGATTACTCTTTCAATGTTCTGTCTATAGATATTTCCAATCGACTGCTTCATAGGAAATACCCAAAACTCCACCGAATTTCAAATTAATTTCTTCGTAGATTGTTTTTAAAATTTTAGATATTTATCAAACCTTAACCTCCCAAATATGCACGTTAAAGTAACGCGAACTGACAGCGTCTAGGAATTTGAATGAAACCTGTCGTGTAATTTATTGGGGCTGTTGTAACACGTCTTCCTTAATGTAGGCCTTATCGCCCACCCCTTAACCACGTTTATCTAGAGACGAGACGCGTTAGATTTGAGCAACATCCAGCCGATACACTGGGGTTAAAATAGGAAACTAAAATGATACATATGACACACTCATATCCTCTCTCCCACCTCACTTCCTCACTTCGTTAACTTTGCGTATACTTGATGAGGTCCGTAAAAACGTGTGAATTTTCTTTTCATTCTTCATTTCAGCTTTTGGAAGTAAAGTCTGATGATCCAGAACCCTGTTAAAGGGGTTATGGTGAATAACTTATTACATGGAATCTTAACGTGGTCTGTCTTTTATTCAAATATATATATATATATATATATATATATATATATATATATATATATATATATATATATATATATATACTGTGTGTGTGTGTGTGTTTTGCATCCAAATTCAATTGTTTAATAATTTCCTGTATATTTTTAATTTTTGAACAAATTATTTTATTTAAATCGAAACTGTGCAAAAACTGTCCATAATTCATGTATTTTATTATGTTGCATTTTAAATATCTCTCCGTCATTGTCAAGAATTTAATGTTGTCAATCATGATCAGTACATTGGCCTCGGGAGGGAAAGCTGGATCATTATCTTCTATTTATAGACGTGTTTGGGAAGTGGTATGAAATGCTTAAATCATCAGTGCCCATCTCTCCACACCTGTGCTTGTGTCTGCACAGTGCATAGCGTAGGAAAAGATTAAATAAAATGCGGATCTCATTTCCTCCTTGTCGTATTCCTGATGAAGTCTGAAATGTTTCTGTATTGGGCTCCTCGCCAGAGATTCATGACGCTTTTACACCGATAATGTTCCTCTGTTTGATCGATGCATCCAGTGGGTTCGTAGCTTAGAAGACGGTTTCTAATGGATATAAAAAGGAAGTTTCTATTTATGTTGTCGTAAGCTTCTGTAAGGTCAACGTAATAGGTATACATTTTTCTATTAGACAGGTAAACATTTCCCCGGGTAGTTTCATGACATATATCATTACATCCTTACTAGAACGAAAGCCAAACTAGATTGTGAGTAGTTTCATAAAATAATGAGAGCCTCGTTAACATAATGTCTATTAATATTTTCACTATGATGTATCCAACTGAAACAGCTCTTTAATGTGTATGTGTCTTGAGGGCTATTTTTTATTGTTTCTGTAGTGCATTAATACGTAATAAAACCATTTTTTTTAGTTCATAATGACGGTCGTCTTCGAGTATAGAATCCAGAGGTTAGCATTGAATATTTCGAAGACAGTAGGAAAGCGTTGTTCAGGTTAGCAGTGGATATTTCGGTAAAAGTAGCAGAGCATAGTTTGTCCTTCTGTTTCTCTTCGCCTGACAAGCTGGACTGGACATTCGGGTAGAGTGAACAAAAATGGCCGCCTTTATACACGACGGATTGAATATTCTACGTCTTCTGATTGGTTAACCTTCTATTGGTGGACTATAAAGTGAGTCAAGGCATTTTGACTAACTATATATATATATATATATATATATATATATATATATATATATATATATATATATATATATATATATATATATATATATATATATATATATATATAAAAACTGCAACAAATTTGAGAATGGATTTCTGATTCGAATCTTCTTCCATAAAATAGAGTAAGCAATTTTCAAAAGTACAGTTTCAATGATACTTTATTATTCTAAGTTTTTTTTGTTTTTTTTTTAATATGCTTTCTTACTCTCTTCATCACTAGGTTTATTATAGTTTATATTTAAAGACGAACTTTGTAATGATTGAATATATATTGGTGTATGCTCTATTTTTATGATAAAAAAGATTTTGTTGGCTAGACTCCGGCATTTTTTTTATTTGGAATCGCACATCTAAAATTCAGATACATGTCTATTATACTAACAGTATAACCCGTCTTCGATCGGGTCTTTTATTACTTGGAATATTTGCCGTCCACTTGGAGCAGTTCAAGTTTAAAGTCAGCCCACCCGAAAGTCAATATTAGTAACGAAAATTGGGTGCAAGTAAGGCACATTCCGAAATGAGGGGGGTAACAATTTAAATGGGGGTGGCCCTGAAAAAAGAACAGTAAAATAATAATAATATTATTGTAATAATTTAAACTATTTATTTTTATTAAATGAAAGATATATATCCAAGAACAGATAGTAAATAGTAAAACGTTGCTGAGAGTTGTAATGAACAGGAAGTAGTGGAGAGCCATTGTCGCCAACAATTTGGACTCAAAACCGGTTCTGAAGAAGTATCTATCAAACAAAAAAAATCATTGAAATCGGATGAAAACTGGAAATGCATAAACAACATCCGATCTCTCACACATACATACATACATACATACATACATTTTGAAAATTATAGATATAAATAAGTGACGTCATGTATAAAACAGATTCACTATAAAAAAAAAAAGAAAGTATAAAACATCTGATGACGGGTGAAGAGGACAGAGAGAATTAGATTCGTGATTTTCTCAATCATATTTGTACCCAGTGAACACAAGCATGAAATTAAAAGAATACAATAAATACAGACCTCATCAGTTCTCCTAACTAAAGTCTGCTCATTCTCTTTCATTTTCTGTGACCCCCTGCGTCCTAGTGAGATTATCACCTTGTTTGCTATGGAATGGTATTTAAAAAAAAGTTATCAGGTTGGCCAGAAAGTCCAGGCTCACTTAGAAAGCGGAAATAAATCAACAAAATTTTATATTGCAACACCAACATTTATTCTTCAAAATAAAGTTCATCATTCTCAACAATCTTCTGCCAGCGATCAGCCAGCAACCAAACCTGTTCCAGTGAACAGTCTGCTGGATTTGAATAAAAAAACCTGGCAGTGTGTGACCTTGCAAAGTATTACTGAAACAAAGCCCGACCTCGATTGACTAAAGCAGGATACTTCTTGTTTAGTTTGTCGTACACGCAGTCTAGCTGCTTGCAATACAGTTTAGCGTTGATGGCGCGACCGTGTGGACCAAACTCGAAATGCAGCACTCCTTGGAAATTCCACCAGACAGAGATCAAGATTTGTTGTTTTCTTTCCGCTTCTTAAGTGAGTCAAGACTTTCTGGCCAATTTAATTTTTTTTTTGTTGTTGTTGTTTAACGCAACTTTATTAAGCATTAATAACTTAAATTTATCTCATTAGGATTATATTTTAAATAGGAAATAAATATGAAAAGTTTCAGACATGAGAATTTGCGAATCATGACCCAGATCAAATAAAATTACCTGATGCTGCTATTTAAAAAAAAGCAAATATTAGGTTGTCCAGAAAGTCCTGACTCTCCTAGGCAGCAGAAAGAAAACAACAAAATTTTATGAAGCAACACCAACATTTATTCTTCAAAATAAAGTCCATCATTCTCGGCGATCTTCTGCCAGCGATCAGCCAGCATCCGAATCTGTTCCAGATACCAGTCCGCTGACTCTGAATAAAAAGAAATCTTTAATCAAGCTTCTTTCACTTCATCAAAAGTGTTGAATCGCTGGTTGCGGAGGAAGTTTGCTATTGAGCGGAATAGGCCATAGTCACTCGGAGCAGCATCGGGACTGAATGGTGGATGTGGAAGATTCTCAACACTGTCGATCTGCTTGAACTTCTCCTTACTCAACCTGGCAATGTGTGGACTCGCATTGCCTTGCTGAAACAAAACCCGACCTCGATTAACGAAAGCAGTATACTCCTTTAGTTTGCCGTACTCGCGGTCTACCTGCTCGCAGTGGGGTTTATCCTTGACGCGACCGTGTGGAACAAAATCGAAATGCAGTACTCTTTGGAAATTCCACCAGACATAAACCAAGATTTGTTGTTTTTCTTTCCGCTTCCTAAGTGAGTCAGAACTTTCTGGCCAACCTAGTGCTTTAGTCTGACGAAGTCCATCAAGAGGCCGAAACGCGTTACACTGAATTTTTTCCATTTTGTCATTCAATTCCCTAATATTTTTCTGATATATAGAAATGTATAATTCATCTTCTCTCGTAATGACAAGTGAAAATCGATAGTGCTCATAAAAAAAAAAAATTGGCAATTTATTTTCAAACTCTCCCCGGAAAACATAAATATAGTTCATTCGTTAAAAAAAAACTAAGTTGACAAAAAATAATCTTGAACAAAGAATTTTCGTTGGTCTTCAATCAAACTTTTTTCGTTTTATTTATTTATTTTTGTCTGTAGGTGTTGTTTTTGTTTTTTTTTTCTTCTTTCAGATTAATTCATGGCGAGCTATTTTTCTGTCTTCCTTACACGTTACACATTTTTCCCCTTTCCAAATTTATTGGAATCTTAAATCGATATGAAGACATTTAAAACTAATTCATTCAAATTAAAATCCAAAGGCACTAAAACCACTTCTGACCAAAGTGTCAGTGGAAATTGAGGAAGTGTATGAATGCCATCGGAGTTACGAACAACCTACGTAAGTTGGCAGGAAAGAATAAGCAGACGTTGATATTACGATAATTATTGATTTATTTTGCTTACTTTTTTCTTCAAATATATCAGAGTATTTTTAGCTATCTACTCTTTCTTTTTTTTTCGATTTAGTTTTATTTTAAACATATTTTAAGCGCGAATTTTTCTTTTTTTTTTTTCTACATTTTAGAAATCCCACAAGAGGTCGGCCATAATTCATAAAATCGAACTTTTATCACACTCATAATCTAAGCTGATTGAGTGAAAAAAAAATTAACACGCTCTTGAATTTGATTGATTGCAACAGAAGAAAGGAAGGAAGGAAGGAAGGAAGGAAGGAAGGAAGGAAGGAAGGAAGGTCGGTCGAGGAAGGAAGGAAAGACGAAGACGGAAGGAATGACGAGGTCGGAAGGAAGGAAGGACGAGGAAGGAAGGAAGTAAGGAAGGAAAGAAAGAACGAAGGAAGGAAGGAAGGAAGGAAGGAAGGAAGGAAGGAAGGAAGAGGAAGGATCGAAGGAACGAACGAACGGGGAACGAACGAACGGGGGACGATGAAAAAATGAAGGAAGGAAAAGACAAAAAATAAACGAAAGAAGTAAGATCGAGAAAGAAAGAAAGAAAGAAAGAAAGAAAGAAAGAAAGAAAGAAAGGCGAGGAAGGAAGGATGGAAGGAAGGAAGGAAGGAAGGAAGGAAGGAAGGAAGGAAGGAAGGACCATGAACAAATGAAGAAGAAAAGGAACGAACGACGGAAGGAATGAATATAAGGGAGAAAGAAAGAAAGCAGAGAATGGACGAAGGAACAAAGGAAGGAAGGAAGGAAGGAAGGAAGGAAGGAAGGAAGGAAGGAAGGAAGGAAGGAAGGAAGGAAGGACGAGGAACAAAGGAAGGAAGGAAGGAAGGAACAAAGGAAGGAAGGAAGGAAGGAACAAAGGAAGGAACAAAAGAAAGAAAAAGAACGAAGAAGGGAATGAACGAACGAAAGAGCTGGATGGCAAAGCCGCATGGGGTAACATAAACGGATACATTCATTGGACAGGAACGATAGAAAGATTGAGAGATCGAAACTTTGAAATGATTGATCGATAAATTGATAGAATAAACTGGGGAGAAGTAGGCAGGATGAAGTTGGGTGAAAAACAATGTCGATAAAGAAGGAAGATTCATGGAAGCCGGGAAGAAAAACGAGGGCTTGAGAGAGGAAAAAGTTAAATAGATGGATCGTCTGATTTAGAGATAAATTGCTAGGATCGCTTGGAAAGAAAGAAAGAAAGAAAGAAAGAAAGAAAGAAAGAAAGAAAGAAAGAAAAAAAAAAGACTGAAAGAAAGAAAGAAAAAAAAAAGAAAGAAAGAAAGGATTCCCTTACTGGAGTCAAGCTTTAAAGGTACTTCTGACTCATTAGAGAAATTGAAGGTATTACCCGAGAAAAGAAACTCCAGGAAAAATAGATGAGATTATTTACATACGGACAGCCGTTTACATAGTTATTATTATCATAACGTTTCGACTGTTGTGACTTGCGGTCTTCTTCAGGTGATTGCCGATAACCTTCTGGGAATTTCGAACCGACCTTATTATTTAATCTACTATTTCACACTTACAGGACAGATGAACATTAGATTTAAGGCCCCGGGTTCTAAGGTAGGAATTGCCTTTCGAAAAATAGTCTGGTGGATTCAAGCATTGTTTTGTGAAATTGATGATATATTAATTGTGAGTTCAATCCCTGAGCAGGATAGTACAAACTTAGACACAGTGAAAATTTCTGTGACACAAAGAGAGATTAGAAAATGTAATGCACCCAGTGAAGGGGAAAAATAAAAAATAAAAAAACATAATTCGAAGACGAAAAAAAAAAGCTGTTACTTTACAATTGTGGGAATATGAACATGGAAAACAGAAGAGAGAGACCAACTAAAACATATGTGGGTCACTTAGGAAACAATACGGGTTTGAGGATTGATGAACTAACGAATATCAGTAAAGAAAATAAACTACTCTTCACCACGGAAAGCACAAGAGAAGAAGGCCAACAAAAAATGTGTGGGTCAGCTAAGTAAAGACACTCATTTAAGGGGTAAAGACTTCATTAACACTAGCAGGAGAGCCCGGCGTTGCCCGGAGATGTAACAGTAAGAGATAGATCAAGTATCGACCATCATAAAGACTGAAAAATAAAATTGACAAAGATTATTGTTTAAGGTTGACGGACACGCATGTTTTAATTACATTTTTTGGTTTGTTTTTTTTGTTTGTTTGTTTATTTTTTTACGAATTAGTCAAACTCAAACGAAAACATTGTTTTCAATCGTTATGAGTCTACCGATTGAATAGAATTTTATTATAAACAATTGTCTTGTAAATGGAATTTTTAAAGCATTCTGAATGTAAAAATAAAGAAAAAAGTGTTCAAGACAATAAGAAACACTACCTGCCAAAAAAAAATTAAGTTTTGTTGAAATCGGTTGAAAAATGTAGGAAATCCGATCCCATATATAAACGAACACACACACACACACACACACACACACAAACAAACAAACAAACAAACAACCTGGGTTTTATAATAATAAGTATAATTCGATATGAGTTGTTCCCCTTTCATTCATTTCAGTGATGCCTCTTAATCGTGTTTTCAAATTGATTTCGTGCAAAAACAATTGTGTTTTTCCAATTTTTGGCGCTGTCAGAACCACCGCAAGGTAATTTTACGTAGTCCTCTGAAGTTTTGTTGAAATCGGTTGAAAAATGTAGGAAATCCGATCCCATATATATAAACGAATACACACACACACACACACACATACACACAACCTGGGTTTTATAATAAGTATGATCATAGAAGAAAATAAAGAAAATAAACTACTCTTAAAAACAGAAAAGAAGGTGACCAACTAAAACATATGTGGGTCAGCTACAAAAAAACCCACTGATTTGAGGAGTGAATAACTAATGAAGATCATGGAAGACAAAACATAAAATAAAATACTCCTAAGCATGGAAAAAAATAACAGGAGACCAACTAAAACATATGTGGGTCAGCTAAGAAAAAATACTGGTTTGAGGAGTGATGACCTAAGAGTGGTGGAAGTTAAAGATAAAATAAACTACTCCCAAACACGAAAAACCGAGAAAAGGAAACCAACTAAAACATATGTGGGTCAGCTAAGAAAAGACATTGGTTTGAGGAGACATAACTTAGAGAAACGGTGCCGTCATGGATAGCCGCTGAGGAATCGGAGAGCCGAGTTCGAAATCCAGTCGAATCCCTTACATTTACTTACGTACTAATACCCTTGTAAAAGGTATGAGTCCTCTTCTTCTCCCCTTCCCCTATTTCTGGTTAAATAGCAGGACAGACCGGGTTCTATAGCCTTGGATGGCAACTGGTCTACCATAGGAAGAAATGGCAACCTACTGCGGGAAAAAAATCTACCTCGTCAGTTACGTATCGAAAGATACATGATCGCCTAATCATATATCCCACATGACTGACATAAATTAGAATGATGTGACACCCCGCTACGCTGGCTGACCGCACAGAACCCCTATTAGACAGACACACATACACAATTACGAATACACATTACAATCAGAAGCCCCCTTAGATATACAAGAATCTTCCCAAACTGACATACATATAGAATTACCCACGGTTTTAATAAACGTGACAGGTTACTGACCAATGGGAACTGACCCAATCAAAACTGAAAGAGTTTCCGTCCTTTTGTTTTCCCCTCAATCTCTGACGAAGCTTTAATAAAAGTGAAGCATTTTAGATTGATATACGTTTCCTATTTGTTCTTTATCTGATCATATATATATATATATATATATATATATATATATATATATATAGATAGATAGATAGATAGATAGATAGATAATAGTAGTGGTTAATATACACATACATATGCAATCATATATCTAAACTATATAAATATATATACATACATATACACACATATATATATATATATATATATATATATATATAATTCCAAGAAGATAGAATCCAGGTAGAACTCAATGTCCAGGGAAGAGTAAGGATATAATAAAAAGGCTTAAACACTAATATTCCATGGTCATAATTTATTCCATTGGAATCGTAAATACGATCCAATTCATCAGACCTACAAAATAATGGTAAGGTCTGATGAATTGGTGGTACTACGATTCCAATGTAATAAAGTTTGACCATGGAATATTAGTGTTTAAATCTTTTTATATATATATATATATATATATATATATATATACTGAGGGAGAGAGAGAGATGAGGAGGAATAGCTAGCTAGCTAGATAGATAGATGTTTACTCAATTCCATTATTGTTACCTTTGACTAGCATTTACTTTCGTATTACCTTTCGGTTGCTTCTTATCGGAACTTTTACTCAAGCTGCCAAGTCTACTGAACAGACAGCGTAGCATCAGAAATAATTGATAGGCTTTCATCGAGATTCGAATTTACGTCACATTTTACGCTTCGAACCATTGTTGAACGACCAGGTATTTTCATCGCTAAGCTACAAGAACTTACGGACTCTAAAGAAGATAAGGTTTAATCAATAAACTATCACTTCATTGCACAACTTTTATCCGTTCAATATCTCTTTCGTCTCAGCGAAACACGAACTCGCAAGTGATCTACTTCTCTTGTCATGTAGCCGTAGCGCAAGACGGGTCGCTCGCTCAGCAACCACCTATACTGACCAACTATTTTATGACACAGGATGGCACCGAAATGACCCTTGATGCAGGACCAGGATCTCTGGGAACAACATCCAACTAAATCATGTTGCAGTTTTTTTTTATATATATATATATATATATGTGTACTAGTGAGCTGGCCCAAATGACTTGACGCACTTTAACCAATCAGAAGTCGTGAAATATTCAATCCGTCTTGTATAAAGGCGGCCATTTTGTTTACTCTATCCGAATGTCCAGTGCCAATTTGTCAGGCGAAAGAACAGAAGGAAGAACTACTGAACTACGCTCTGCTACTTTACTGGGATATCTATTGCTAACTTGAACTACGCTTTCCTACTGTCTTCGGAATATTCACTGCTAACCTCTGGATTCTATACTCAAAGACGACCGTCATCATGAATAACAAATCACAGTTCTATGGACCCATCCCTAATATTTCGACATTCTTACGTGAACGCATAGTGCACTTTGCAGGGAACTGCTGGTGAACAAAACATGAACTCTCGATACTGCTCTGGACACCTAGTAATGGCGCAAAACTGGCTGATCGCTCAGCAAACACTTACATTGACCAGCTATGATATGACACAGAATACCACCATAATGACCTTCTGACCTTGATACAGGACCATGATGGTTAGCGTGATAGATTCATGATTTTCCGAGCTAGCCCAAGCGAATTATGTCTCGTGCTTCCTGCTTTGAATGTTATTTGAACCAATAGGGTGTGTCAGTTTTCATATGCAATTCTGACATGTGATCGGCCTATGCGCTGACCATGATAGGCTTTCCATAAACTACTCCCGGGATACACGTGACGCCATAAACCGGCTCAAACAAAATGTTCCCACATTTCTTAAATAGAATACTCTATCCGTCTGGCCTACCCTATGCGATGTCCGATAATTCACGTTGGACAATGCTCAACAATCTCCTCGCAGATGGAAAAGAAACATGAAACAAAAGAAATATGGTTCTACAGGGGAAGCCGAAGTTTAAGAGAAAATGGATATAAAAAAGGGAACTTATACTTAGCATCAGAAAGAGGCAATTGAAATGCCTTCTGCATAAAAATGAGGTAAGAATGCTCGGAAAATTCGATACTCACAGAGAGTAAAATAAATTACCTTATGAGCTTGTGTACAGAGCTGGCAATACAGGATTAAGAAAAAATAGCAAAAAGACAAAATTTACTAAGAGCTACAAAGGAAAGGACGTTGTAGAGAGGCATGATCACCAACGTTCTGAAGGAACAGGGTACATTAAAGAAGAATTCGGGATTCTTACTGAATTACTGAACAATTGATACAGGTCTGCACGGTTCTATGACGTAAGGGTACAGTGGGGCCACCAACCATTACCTTTACATTCTGTTACCCCATCGGTATCTTCTTTGTTCCGATTTTCTTCAGTAAGGTTTTTTGCTATCTTTCTTAATCCCTGTTCTGTCAACGAATCGCACGAGATCATTAGGTAGGTTACGTTTTCATAATCGACATAGCTCTTCATAAAAAGGTGGATGGTAAGACAATGCCTCACCGAGAAACGAAAAGGTGTATTGCCCACAAATGAAGCGTGTAAACCGATTAAGAACTCCCACGGTAGCAGCGAGCATCCGGGTACAAACCAGCGAGTGTTACAGTTTTTTGGATATATGCATGTACTAGTGAGCTAGCCAAAATGAGCTGACTCGTTTTATAGTCCACCGAGAGAATGGTTAACCAATCAGAAAGCTCAAAATATTCAATGCGACGTGTATAAAGGCAGCCATTTTGTTTTTCTCCCAAAATATCTTCACTGCCAACCTGATATCGAAGACTTAAAGAATTAACAGCCGCTACTTTCTCCGAATCTTCACTGCCAACTCGGAACGCAATATAGCATTGTTATTTCTTCTAGTTACATTACCTATTTTGTGTTGATGATGCTTTGGGAATTGTTCAAGCTGTTTTTCTTATTTGGTTTAGCTTTTACCCATTCTGTAGCGCCACTCACTATGATTTAATAAAGGACTACGTTTTATATTATAACTAATTCGTATGAAGCTATTTATTAACGTCTGATATGAGAAAACGTTTACATACAGATGATATTTGACAGATTTTTAATATGTTAGGTGCCATTCGTGGCATCCATATAAAATTCTAAATCAGACGAAGCTATTGAATAACAGAAATCGAGTTTTAGGCCGGAAGCACCTATATCAGCTGATATATTGGTACAATGAAAACATCTGAAAGATGTTATAGAAATTGTCTCAGACAGTTATTGCCTTGATGACTATCAGCTAAGTGGACCTCATAAGAAACATGCCAACGATCCTGATAAAGAGGGTCACTGAGTGAAGCCAGACCGTGAGTTCTTGATAAATTACTTTTTCAGAAAAAGATGACAAGACAAAGAATGCTGTTTTCTATCAGACAGTGATCCGAAGACAGATTAAACCCAGAGAGAGAGAGAGGCACAGAAAGTGACGTGAGACCGCTAGCCACGACGCGAAAAGAAAGACATGCCCGTTAGACTGTTAACCTCCCCTAACGCCGTTTCATCTCTGTTTCGCTCGTCTACGGCATATGGATACAACCGAATAAGATTTGCTTACAGCTACAATCGGTTCATAGTTTTCTTCCGCGCGTAACGATCTGAACAAGGAATTTTGGGTTTTTTTTTTTTTAAAGTTACAAGCGTTTGAGCGGAAGAAGCTGAACCTGGTCTGAGATCCGTCGCCATGTTGGCGTTGTAGTATCTTACGGTGTTGGTCAAAAGTAGCTTTGTCCAAAGTCAAGTTCCTCGCTTCTGCCAGAAACTAGTATGAAGCCACTTTCGCGACGAACCATTCGAAAACAGATTCCCAACTTTACAGACTTTGGCGGATTTGATTCAAAGAAGAAGATAGAAAAAAAGACGTACATTACGCCTGTTGTCAAAAAGTGGATGAAGAAATCAACAAACACAAAGTGCACAACAGAGAATGAAGTGGGGTATCTTTTAAGGAGACAAATGTTTGACAACGAAGCTATATTTTGAATTTTTCAACCCACCAATGAATGTGCATCTTGCTGTGGGAGTGTGGGGAAGAATTTCCAACCAGAAGACCTGTCAAGAATGCAAGGCCTACTGCAGTATTAAGTTTATTATTACGTTATACTATGTATAATACAAAATAACACACACGACCACAAGGCACATACACATATGCACGCATATATATATATATATATATATATATATATATATATATATATAGTGACTGATGATAGCCGCATACAGAACGGCTTGAAATAGACTATCTTCTATGTTCATGTAAATTTTGTCTTTTTGCTGCCAAAAAGATATATATATATATATATATATACATATATATATATGTGTGTGTGTGTGTGTGTGTGTGTGTGTGTGTGTGTGTGTGTGTGTGTGTGTGTGTGTGTGTGTCACGCGTGCGCCCACGCATGCGTTGGGCACTTCGGCATTGTCATTATGTAATGATTAGCAAGTTTGTCTCGTTAGATCAATTACGACTTAATAGTGAGCCCGATCCTCACTAGGTGCCCCATACTTTCAGCCTTATGCCACACCTAAGCTACGCTTAGAAAATCACCATATATATATATATATATATATATATATATGTGTGTGTGTGGGTGTGTGTGAGTGCGTTTTGCTTAAAGTTTGCTATATGCATTTGCTAATGGTGAACGTTTTAGATTAACAATGTTGTTAGCGTTTGTAGATATATATGTGAACGTAAGAATCAACACTGAATGGTGGTATTCAATTTCATGTCTTCAAAGCAAACAAAAGCTAATTACCATGCATCGTTGATATATATATATATATATATATATATATATATATATATATATATATATATATATATATATATTAAAGCTTCCTGTAATAGACCAATTGCCTTCCCTACAGAAGAATAAGAACCTGACTCAAATTGACCTCGATGCTTTCAGACTCAAGTATAAATCCAATAACACATACCTAGAAGCTCAAGTATGTTTGACTATAGACTCAAGTATAAATTTTAAAATCAACAGATTTTGTTATTAAAATACTCAGTATATCGTAAAATTACATCTATTACTACATAGAGCGCAGACTGAGTGTAGAAAACAACGTGTCGAAAGACAAAAGGACGAATGGACAAAATGTCGAACAAACGAAATATAAAATGGACAAAATGTCGGATAGTCAAAGTATCGAACCGAGAAAGTGTCGAACGTACAATATGTTGAACGGATTATTGCAAAAACGTCGTTTTGCGCATTTTCTATAGATTCGTTCATCTATCTCTTTGCCGACGACAAATTATCGTATTATGACGTTTAAAAGAAATAATTAAATTTAGTAAATAAACTGAATTGTGACTTAGGCACCTATTTATATTCCCTAATCAATATATATACATATATATATATATATATATATATATATATATATATATATATATATATATATATATATATACGAAGTCTCTCAATTCAATTTGGTATAAAGTAGAGTATAATAAAAGATGTCCCTAAGTCGGACAACTAAAAGATGATCATGGAGTCATAATCACTTTTAAGGCTATTATTTATTAAATGATGCCAAAGCTAAGCAATAAAAAGTTTGAATACCATATGAGAACCAGTAATAAGGAGTGCCAGAGAAAAGCGATAATAACAACAAAAATTGCAATATAAGCTCTGGTAAAAACATAATGATAACAACAACAAAAAAATTGCAATATGAGGACTGGTAAAAAATTGTTGTGAAGACATTAGGTTTATAATACCCAGAAATTCATACACATAATGAAAATTTCTGTTCATGGCATACCCCAAACAATTTCAGGAATAATAAAAAGAGATTTACGACCTAAAAAGAAACCTGTGATGACAGAAACCGAACGAATCAATTATACGATATCTCCCACAGATTAAGAGAAGCTAACAGATTCTGCAAATTTGAGGAACTTGTGGCTCAAGATTTGACTATTCAAAATGAAATGAGACCAAGATCACCAATAGAAAAAAAACGGAACAGAAAACTCGGCAGGGTGGGGGAGATGAGCGGGAAAAGTTTTAGAAGAATTTCAAGAGTAATGAAAGGTATTAAATATCTTCTGTTCAGGGAGGTGTAGTGCATTGGTAAATAGGATTGTATTTATTTGCAATGTTAAGTAGAAGTCATGTAAGATAAATAAGATACTAGTAAAGTAAGAGACAGGCCAATGTTGACTAATGATCACGTGTCTTAAAGCAAATCAATAAAACACTCAGCATGTTTTTATCTATCTATCTATCTATCTATCTATCTATCTATCTAAGCATGTTTTCATCTATCTATCTATCTATCTATCTATCTATCTATCTATGTATCTCAGTCTTTTCCTATCTATCTATCTATCTATCTATCTCAGTCTTTTCCTATCTATCCATCGATCTATCTCAGCATGTTTATATTTATCTAAGTATTTATTTCAGCATGTTTTATCTATTTATCTATCTATCTACCTTCCAACCTACCTACCTATCTCAGCATATTTCTTTCTTTCTTTCTTTCTTTCTTTCTTTCTTTCTATCTATCTATCTCAGCATTTATCTATTTATTTCAGTATGTTTTATCTATCTATTCATGTACCTATTTATCTCGGCATGTTGTTATCTATCTCAACAAGTTTATATCTATCTATTACCATCTTTTTATATCTATCTATCTATATCAGCATGTTTTTTTATCTATTTATCTATCTAAACACGTTTTATTTATCTATATATTTATCTCAGCTTTTTTTATATATCTCAGAATGTTTCTTTCTATCTATCTATCTATCTCAGCATGTTTCTTTCTTTCTATCTATCTATCTCAGCATGTTTCTTTCTATCTATCGCAACATGTTTCTATCTATCTGTTTATTTATCTATCTATCTATCTATCTCAGTGTAGTGGATTGGTAAATAGCATTGTGGATATTTGCATATGTTAAGTAGAAGAGATATAAGGTGTACAATAAAGTAAAAGACAGACCAAAGTTGACCAATGATCACGTGTCATAGAACAACACAATTCAGTCAAGTTTTTAGCAATGGTTGAGTTCAATATGTGGTTGGCTTTTACCGTGTGATTTCCAGTCTGACTTTCGATTCAATCTATTCCCAAATTAACCAGCTTTGGTAAAAAAAAAAAAAATACAGTATGGGAAGAACTCTTCAGCATGCCCTCGTAGAAATGATACCACGTGATCATGAGATTTTTAGGAGATACGACCATTCAAATTACTAGCGACGACATCTTTAATATATCTTCAAGTGACCGGTAAATTATTTTTGAAGAGCCTCTCTTTTGATTAGTGCAGCGACTAATTGGTCTTTGATCAAAACTTGGCTATTGTCCGAGCGGCTACAGTTGAGTGAATGGTGGTCAATTTATTAATTTCCTGGAGACCAAAGGCTACGAATTACCTGCTCAACAGGGTGCTGATTAATGACATGTGATTTTTTTTTCTTTGCTTCCGTAGATTTATTGGCTGAACTCGCAGATATAACAAATTGTTAAAGCTCCGAACCTCTGACCGAGTGTTATGTGAAGGTTTTGGGTTTTTTTTCTATGTTTAACTATATTGATTGCTGACGAGCGATCTTTTTCGTAAGGTTATAAGTACACGACGTTATCGTTGTACGTTACAAATGAAAGCAAGAGACTTAGTCTCTCTTACGTCACATTACTGGGGTAGGAAATGAATCAAACGCCAATGTCGTGTAATTCCCCATGCATAATACGCCTTCAGCCATAATACGCACCCCTAAAATTGTGCTGAAAGTGTGGGAAAATGCTTCTACTTACGCATAATATGCACCGCTTGTTTGATAATCAAACCCTATAAATTGTACCGATCCAATTTCATTACGGCCAGCATTTCTTACTATTATTTAAAAATAGTTTTAAACATAGAATAATATTATTCTAACTTAGTTTTATGATAATTGTTATTTTATTTTATATTCGTAAGCATTGTTATGTACATATGATTGTATTTGACATCCTTATGGGGTTGCAATCGTCGAATGTTTGTGTCAAATTGTTCTATGTTTGTGGTGAGTAGTCATTTCGCAACTGAAATCGACCCACGAAACGGCAATTTTTAAAAGATTTTTTGTAGCTGTGCATAATACGCACTCCTAATTTTCCTTGTTATTTTTTAGAAAAAAATGTGTATTATACATAGGGAATTACGATATATCTGCAATGCATAATACTATTTACACCAAAACAATATATTTTCACTTAAGATTCACACAACCGTCACCAAAATATCACAGCTTCTCTGAAGCCGTAACTACTTCCCTTACTAACAATTCTCTAAGGATAGTGTTGTGGTAAACCCTCCTACAGTAGAATGAACTCTTCCCCCTCTCATAAATACTAACTGCGAGACTTCCTAGGGTAGAGCCGTAGAGCAGTCTTTGACTGTGTGCGACTTCTGTCGAACTCTCTGCTTTGGCAGAGAGGATATCGGACGAGGCTTTGGCGAAGGGCAAAGTTTCGCCCGGGGAGGTAGACAGATGCCGAACCCGGTTATGTGGGTTCAAAGGGGATAGTTTTGGCCGAGCCTACGGGCTCGGAGAAACCCAAGTTAAACTCGGCCTTGTGCCACATACATCCCTCGTTGGGGGGGGGCTGTTAAATATATAGTCGTAGGGCAGCGGAGACGCAGTGTTAACCTAACGTTTGGATGTACACCTCTATCTGCTTATTAGTAACACTCTTGCTTTCTATATAGCAGTTATTTCAATGCACTTGTTCAACCTACCTTCGTCTTCCGTCTTTATTTCAGGCCTCTAAACAGGCCACAACAGATAGTAAACGATAATTGTTAAAAGTCCCAACTCAATGTATATCTACAATGCAATATGCACGTTCCACCAAAATAAGATATTTTTACTCACAATTCCCACAGCAGTCACCAAAATACTGCAACTTCTCTATGAAGCCCTAATTAGTTTCCTTACAATTTTATAGAGATAAGAAATGCTAATGACTGGTAAAAGTCTAACTCCAATGAATATATACACAGCACATTACTATTTACTTCAAAACATCATATTTTTAATCACGATTCCCACAGCAGTCACCTAAATACCACAAATTCTCTATGAAGCCCTAGTTAGTTCCCTTACAAATTTATAGAGATAAGAAATGCTAATGACTGGTAAAAGTCTAACTTCAATGTATATCTACTCCGCACATTACTATTTACTTCAAAACATCATATTTTTACTTACTATTCACACAACTAGACACCATATGCAAAATCTTTGTGTGGGATTGAAAACTGATAACACTTCTCAAAAATCTAAACCGCAGTGTATATTTACAATGGATCAAAAATATTTACAGAAGCCAGAGAAAACGTGTTAGTAATAGAATTCTACCCAATTATCCTAAATGTGACAGAAATATGAGTTAAAAAAAAAAGCGGGTGGTGCTCTCACTCTAACAAACATTCAGACAACCACACAGTTCTTCAGATTCTTTAAATGCTCAAAAATGACGCAAAATTTAGAAAACGCGTCCCACACCTACAGTAAAACTGAAATCTCTGGCACTAGCGGAAAGCAAGACAAATCCAGCACAAAATAACACGCTCCGTAATAAACGAATCCACGAGGAATGGCTAGCGAAATGAAGAGTCTAATTATCGCTCTATGGTCAGTGGATTAACTCGAGTATGATAACAAACGCATGTTATTCCTTCTCAAATCAACCATCAGCCACGGATGACCTCTCAGAAAAATCTGAGAAAATGCGCAAAAATATTTAAAAAAATTTTCTTAAACGGCTTAACTTGTCTGCTGAAGGCATGAAAATAGGCAATTTTAAGACTGAAGTTAAAAACATGAAGTAATATTTAAACAGTAATACTGACATTGCTATAATAGGTAAAATGCGTTTACTTCATAGAAACAGCTTAATTTGTCATGAATGACAGTACAACTAATTTGGATACTGTATCTTGTATACTTTGCAAATAAGAAACTCTCAAATTAGCGTTTTTGTTTTTGCATTTTGACCATTTTAAGTCCTTATAAAAACGAAAGTACGTAAGACAAATCTAAGCTGTTTATATTTTTGTAATCTACAGTAGATATCAACTATTGTCACCAAGTTTCAAAAAATTCGTACCTGCAATATTCTTCGGTGCAATGAATGTCGGAACTTCGCTGAACGTATTATTTAGCAACGCTTAAAAAAATTCAGTGAAATGGTAAACATTTTAATTGACAAGACAAGAAGCGTATTTATCTTGCTTCCTTCTGGGTTTTTTTTTTCAGTCTTTCCTTCCTTTTTGTGCTTTTTTTTGTTCATTTTGTCCGCACCAAATTGTGAATAGTACCTCGTATATAAATTACATATATTATTATGAAAAGAATATTGTTGTATCCTTGGGAAGGTTACTAAAGAGTATGATCACACGAAGATTAGTAATGAACGATAATACTTAGGACAAGAACAACACATATAAGATTCGCCAGCGGCGCGTAGAGGTAGTAGTCAACTGCTAGAAGTGAGTCAAGTGAATTCCATAATGAATCTCCAACTGCAGAATATCGATCCAACCACCCTACGCGATCAGATGTGGCACAAGGCCGAATTTCATATGTGGGGTATATATATATATATATATATATATATATATATATATATATATAATTATTTATTTAAAATATGATTTTAAATAAATAATTATATTTATGCTCTACTTTTGTATCGAGCACTATTTTTAAAAATAATAACTAAAATACTAAGGGACTTTGGATTATTTAACAGTTCCTTCCTATTTATATATATATATATATATATATATATATATATATATAATGAAATGGACAAAGTCCGACAATTATTTTAAGACATTTTTATGTTTAATATTCTTTTTATAGATACAAATGTTTCTCGGACATTAGATTTTCATTAGAAATCGCTTGTTGGAATCTTGCGATTTGCATTGTTATTTGATGCAATGAATGTGCATACACCTGGGTTCCCCCTCACAGTAATATGATTGGCTGGTGTCAGCCATAAATACAGACTGATGTGAAGGTACAGGGACTACGACTATAGTCTTCGCCTATTGCCTACCACTACGATGAGGACCAGTCCATTACAGTTACCTGCTAGATTGTCCTACTCGGTTACAGTAGTCGACAACCACTTTGCTACTTCGAACAAATATATCCCTTTCCGGGACATATGATTATTGCATTCGAAGATGTAAATAGAAAAATCTTCTTCAATTATTAAAATTTCACTACTTTCCATTCTAACTTCAATTTCCTGTCTGGAAGCAAATTCATTTATTAAATTTAATTTAGTGTCGGCCATATATTCGTGTGATTGTAGCATAGAGGGTATCGCAATTGAGATTGAGTTTCTCTTTTGTACAGTTACAGTTGGAACGCTAGGAGGATAATAGCAGCCAAGACTGGGCTTTATATTTATGCTTAGCAATCAGTCTAGGAAACGGACAACTCTTAATTCAAATATATATATATATATATATATATATATATATATATATATATTATATTCAAGCAATTATTAAGAGCAAAATTGCTGAATTTAACAAAATGAAACCGGCTATAGTAGAAAGATGTCCTGTATACCTACGCCTTCCTTGGCTAGGTAGTATCAGTGATAGGTTTGCTAAGCAGGATTCTACCGCAGATCGACATTGTTACTTTGCCGCTAATACTCCTGTTGTTTTCTCTGCCAGGCCCATTTTTCCGTCTATACGTAAGGATGTTCTCCCGCCACACCATAATAGTTCACTAATTTATTCCTCTAAATATAGTTGCGGTTCGCATTACATAGGGAGAACAACGTGTAGACTCGTCTATTTCTTACCTATTACCCCTAGCAACAGAACAGTCTATGTTTTACGCCTACGTACGGAAAACTTCAACCAATAAAAACCGTACTAGGCGAATCAACCAATCTCATTGGTCAACGACACTATATTCTGAAAGTTTCACGTGCAAAATGAAATTGCGCCAAAACTCAAGTGAGCCAATTTCGGACTTTCAGGACGTATAAAAGTAAACACCGACTACTCCACGTCACTCGAAATCACGATTTCACTGCGCAAAGGTACATCAACGCTGACTCACTCACAATTAAAAACTCAACCAACTCTGTGAACATCGATACTCAAACATTGCTTATCTGAAGCGAATTATATTCACTACCTATTAAGTAATATCAAAGTGCGAACGACCTTTAAAAAACAATACAGTCAAAGGTAGATCACTCCTTCAGGACTCCTTCAAAAAAGACACTTAATATCGACAAATATTAATATCAACACAAACCTAAAAAGACTGTAAATGAACGAACGATTACAAAGAGAGACATTCTGAAATCTAAAACATCATACACATTTTGCCAACATGACATATACCAATTATCCTGCTTGTATATTGTTTTGAATTGTATATAAAAGTTTTATGAGTTTCTAATTGGATGTGTCTTGTTCTTAATCGTATTTTAAATTTCGTTTATTTATTTGTTGTGGATGCAGAAAGTCACGCAACCTACACAAATTCCTTCTGATTCTTTCAAGCATAATTAATAAATTCTGCACGTCCCCAACAAATGCAAAGGCTAGATGCTAGAATAAAACGACACATTCCAGCCAAAATCCGAAACCGGAAGTACACTTCCACGGACATTCTGACCAATACGTATGGTTCTTCCATCGCAGAACATCTTATAAATCGCCATAATTGTGCTGTTAAGTTAGTGCGGACACTTTTATCATCCTTAGGAAGTCCTACTCAAATTAACACCTAAAAGGGTTGGAGGCCATCTATATTTTAACTTTAAAGCCTTCTCTTTGTAAAGCGAAGGACTTTATATTAGGCCTCCAAATAATTACCATTTTTTCCACCAATAAACTTTTTCCATTGTTCTTTTTTTTATTATATAACTTACTCTATTTACCTCGATTTAGCTCTGTTGAGCGAGGTACGAAACCGGTTAGCTAGCCCGTTCTTCATTTTTACTTTTTATTTTCATGAGTGGTAATAATAAAACGAATTTTTGTCTGTTTATGGCAGTGATAAAATTTTGTACCACGAAAGATATCTTTAAATATATATATATATATATATATATATATATATATATATATATATATATATATTATAATTATTTTTTCCAAAATATGATTACATCGCTACATAAGAGTTCCCATGTTTCAAAACACAGAAGCTAAAAACTTCAATTTAATTTCAATTTTGTTGAAATAGACCAGACGATATGCGTTGAATGGATGTCACTATTCGTTTGTAAAAAGGCACCCCGACCCTACCTTGACTTCTAAAGTAACTAATATGCTGATACAATAGTTCTCAGTGAAAATAAATACCCTACCCCCCCATTCTTAAAATGATTAGCATGTGTGTCGATATACATATATATATATATATATATATATATATATATATATATATATGTGTGTGTGTGTGTGTGTGTGTGTGTGTGTGTGTGTGCTGGTATGTATGAATGAATATGTTATAACAGATCTAGTATTATTATTTTCATTATTACTACTCTACTGTTATTTACTTCAATTGTATTTTCTGTCAATTAACTTTACTGACTCTTAATAGAATATATGTGTATGTCTCTCTCTATATGTGTGTGTGTATATACGTATGTGTGTGTGTATGTATGCGTATGCATGTATGCATGTTTTTATGTGTATGTATGTGTATATATATATGTGTGTGGTTGTATGCATACAGATGGAATTTTTGTTTTAAATTTATTTTACAAAATTTTCTCTTAGAATAAGTTTACAAAAGTACATTATTATTATTATTATTATTACTATTATTATTATTATTATTTTAAATTTTGGAAAGTTTTGAATTTTAATTTTTAATTGCTAGTTGTTATTAATAATATTACTTTTATGTAATTTTTATTAATATTTTTATTATTGTTGTTATTCTTTAACATAATGTCAAAAAAAATGAAAAAATTATAAAAATTTATATGAAATGAAGATCTGATATTTTTAAATAAATGCAGCTACCGAAAGAATATGATCTATCCCTTAAACAATCAGTTTGACTGATAATATTGTATACCAAGCTATCATACATTCCAGTAACGATGTCAAATTTTATTTTCGTTCCACTGAAAATCCTACTGAGAAATTTTGTTTCTACCATCATCGAATGGCTTTAGGCAATATAAGATACAAAAACAGCACTGTTCTCGCTAAATATTCTGGCAATTAAATAGTGGCGGTAATGCACCTATTGTTACGTGGGATATTGTAGCAAGAGCCAAATGTTACAGTAGGCAAAGGAAATGGATGTAATTTATATCTTGTTGAAAATGAGTTATCTTTAAACACTTAAATAACCCTAGTCTTTTAAACAAGAGAAATGAATTGATGGTTACATGTAGGCATATAAATATATATCTGCTCAAATACGTTGATACAGGTTAATTATTAATGTAAATTATATTTTGTTTTTTATTTTTAAAGAAGAACAAGTAATCGCCCTTTATGCTTAATATAAAAAAATAACATCCACGTTGGTATTATTATTGAAGGAAAATGTGTTGATACGTATTATTTTATTCTGAGGAGTATTTACGACATATCACAATGTCATCATGATGATGGCATTGTGCTATGTCGTGAATCAGTGTGTTAATCAAGATAAACGCTGCAGTGTTCATCAATTTCAAAGTCAAAATTGGTGTATTCATCTTCATGTTAAATTTTGTTTACTTGTGAAATGAAGAACGCCGTGTCAGTGCGTGACACCGCTTCAGGGGAGGTAACTAAGTATGGTTTGTGGTTGAATTTTTAAGAAATAAGTAGTAAAAACTATTAGTGCAAACTTTGATATTTTAAACTATCTACTGTATACATTTTAAAACATTTGTGCAATATTAATAATTAATTTTATAAAGGTCTGGTTCTATTTTTTAATATAGATAGCTTCGAGAATTTTTAGTTTATGTTTATTATTTTCATGAAAATATATAGAAGTATTTTCAACAAGAATTTTTCTGAATTGCGAATGGGGACAGGTAAATGTTTAGAAATGTTCGACATATCATTCAAATGAAAACTCGGCCGCTGAGCGAACGTTGTCGTAGTGTGTCCAACATAAATATTAATTTTACCGTTGGAGATAAAATCTTCCAGAGAACATTTCAATTTATAGATAATGTTGGTTTTCTTCAATACGTTAGCAGGTGGGAAAGAGTCATTAAGCATGAGTGAATTAGATATACTAGATTTGGTATAGTATATAATATCATACTATATTATACTAATATATTAATATTTATAATCATTTTAGGCTATTTTCGTCTTGTTTATAATTAGAATGTATTTGTTTTTAATATAAAAGATTGATATATTTAGGCTTAATTGAAGAAGTATTATATTCTATTTGATTAGTATACAACTTTCTAATAGAACATCTTATTTGTTCATCAACAATATAATTAGTGAATTTATTATATAAAGAAAGAAAAAAGAAACTGGACTGGGATATGAACCTGGATGTACATTGCTTTAGCAGCAACTAAAATCTAACTTTATATAATTCGGCCGATGTACAAGTCTCTAATCTCACCTAAGTCATGTGAAAGACGTTTTAAAAGCACTTCTCGTCTATGCAACATCAGGCTGACCATTTCCTGTTTGGCCATAATAGATTGACATATTCGGAATTACTCCCGGAGACAAATTCAATTAGACACGCCTGTGTAAACATGCACAAACCTGAACTTGGTTGAATCGGGTTTATTCCTTTGTTTATTTGACTTGTAGAGAGAAGAGTGGAGAGTGGGTGTGTCGAGGGGGGGTGTGCAGGGGTGAGAGTAATGGTCGCCGGCGCAGAAAGTGGAGTCGGCGAGCCAAGTTCAAATTCTAATGCCGTTTGGCGAAAAACATGATTGCATCTTTTTTCCCCCTCCAGCTAGGAACGTAGACTGGGCGCTCTAGCCTTGAGTGGTAGCCAGTCTAGGAGAAGAACAAAAGTAGCGGAAAGAAAATACACTATATTTCCCAAATTCATAGCAATTCATTATTCATAAAGAAAATGTATATTTTAACAGATGTAATAAACGTAATCTATGTAATTTCTGTATGTAAACTCTGTAAAATAGTTATCCTATGTAATGTATGCAATCACTGTATCTATCTAATACATCCAATCTAGGCATTCTCTGTAACTATGTAATCTATGCAATATATGTAATCTATGTAATGTATATGAACATTGTAACTATGTAATATACGCAATCTGTGTAGTCTCTATAACTTTATAATCTAGGCAATACTCATAATCTATGTAATGTATGTACTCACTGTAAGTATATAATATACGTAATCTATGTAATCTCTGTGACCATGTAATCTATGTAACAGAAAATTTATCTAATGTATGTAATCACTGTAATGTAATGAAATTTACGTAATCTATGTAATGTATGTAACTATTTAATCTATGTAATATACGTAATCTATGCAATCTCTGTAATTGTATAATTTATGATATTACTTCAATCGTTATTATTAATTGATACCCGTATTTGAAATAGACGCCCTATTTTTATTTTTTATATTATGTATTACATCTATCGCCCGGCGCATTCGAGAAATCTTAATAAAGATGTGTAACCCGGAGAGGGATGGAACCTGCTTCCCCCGTTGTAGGAGAATCGCTCGGCTACAGAGAACCTTGCTGTCCAACAGGATTCTATTTTTTCCCTTTAAAGAAAGCAGACTTCCTCATTTAAATATTTTTCCCTAAAACCGGTATCTGCTCAGTTTCGTATTCCAAACGTAAACAAAACAATTTCTAAAGAATTAATGGATTTATTTTTTAATCCGATATATTTCTATTACTTCACGTTTTATTAGAGAGAAATTTCAAATACGAATAACAACTATAATATCGTTTGAAGGGATAAAAAAAAGTCGGATTAAAAATAAACATATTTTTTTAGGATTTGCTATGTATTATTTATATAATCTCATGTAATATACAGGGGTTGGACAAAATAATTGGAACACTTGTTAAATTCAAAGAAAATTTATTTAATATGGAGTTGGTCCTCCTTTAGCCTCACAGACAGCTTTAATATGTCTAGGAATGAAATCCTACAGCTTCCTGACTTCATCCAGAGGAATTTTCAGTCATTCTTCCATTAAAACCTTCTCTAGCTCTTTACGACACGGCGGTGGATGATAGCGGCTCCTAACTTGTTGCTCCAAAATGCACCACAAATGTTCAATAATATTGATATCTTGAGATTGGGGAGGCCACTCCATGTGTTCTAGCTCACTTTCATGCTCTTCATACCAATTCTTAACCACTCGAGCGGTATGTATTGGAACATTATCGTCTTGGAAGATGCAGTCACCATCAGGGAATAAAGTCTTGGCCATTGGATGAACATGATCTCCCAAAATGTTCAGGTAATCTTTGCTGTTGATTCTACCATGCAGGGCAACTATTGGACTGGGACATTTCCATGATATGGCGGCTCAAACTATCACTGTTCCACCTCCATGCTTCACTGTTGAAAGAAGGCAGTCAGGGTTGTAAGCTTCTTTGGGCTGCCTCTACACATAAACTCGACCTGAAGTTGGGAAAAGAGAAAAACTGAACTTGTTTGAGAATATGACTTGCTTCCATTGGTCTGCAGACCAGGCATTGTGATCTCTGCACCACTTCAACCTCTTTTGAATGTTGCGAGTGGAGAGAAGAGGTTTCCTCACAGCGGCGCTTCCATGATATGCAGCCTTATGGAGCTCACGGTGAACAGTTTTAGTAAAAACTGAACTATTCAGATGGTTTTTCAACTCAGCAGTCACTTTGGCCGCATTTGTCTGATGATTTTTGTCACATTGCGTTTCAATGCACGTCAGTCCCTGTCAGTAAGTTTGCAAGTCCAGCCCGAATTGCTACGGTTGCTAGAGGTCTTGCCCTGTTTCTCGAATTGCATTAGTGTTCTTGATATGGTAACTCTTGAAAAACCAAACAGTTCAGTAACCTTAGTGATCGAGGCTCCTGCCATGCGAGCTCCAACAATTTGCACTTTTTCGAACTCGGAGAAGTCACGCATTTAGCTTAAATTTTAATAAATTCTAAAAAAAAATAAGACAAAGACAGTAAATTAGATAAATAAACGGATTTACAATAGATATAAGCTGCAATTACGAAGTTTTAATTAAAGTTCTTCATATAACAGGTCTTTGAAATATAGGAGTGGATTTTGCAACTGTTCCAATTATTTTGTCCATCCCCTGTACAATATTTAAATGACAACGAATGCAGAGAAATTTCTTCTCAGATTAAGAAAAGTCATGGGTTCACAAAGATATGGCTTTACCACACCAACGCTAAGGATACCATGCACAGATCATTAGCAAGCATTAAAGAAATAAGAGCAATGACACTTATACGGGTGTGATGAATAAATTGTCGGGTAAATTACCCAAAAATGGAAATAACATCTCATTTTAACAGATATATTTACCAAAAATTACACAAAAATATCTTGAAATACTAGAGTAATTTTTTTCAATAAAATCGCTATTGCCCAGACGACTTCGGAATCTCCTGCATCTCTTCTGGGCGGTCTCCTTGTTTAAGTTGGTGAATGCTGCCATAATCATTGCCTTCAGGTTGTCTTTGGTGTTACAAGGAGTTTTGTTGGTCTCTTGCTCAACTGCGCCCCACACATAATAATCAAGGAAGTTGCAGAGTTAGGTGGTCAGATGTAAAGGATTTTGAGGCACAGAAATTGTCTGACAGCCAGGTTCTCCTGCTTATGTGTCATGATGCAGAGTCCTGTTGCCAGACATATGATCTTTCAGATACCACCGTCTTGACCCAGGGCACCACTATCTCCTCAAGGCAATTGATGTAGGCCTCCGTGTTGAATCCGAGGCCCTATGGGAAGACGAATGAAAGTATAACTTCGCTATCACTAATGATCCCTCCAAAACCCTTCGTAATCACCATTAGACTCAGCCAACTCTTTCCGAATCCTCTGCACTGTCCTCAGATTGACACCTAAATACTCCGAAATGTTCGTATTGGAGCATCTGGCGAGAATGCTAATCAGTAAAGCATACCGATTCCAAATTTCTGGCGGAGTGATCGGTATCATGGTCCTCACAGACGGTGCCCAACTGACCCTTCTACACTGTGCAGTCGACAAAAACAAACAACGGGCATACGCAAAAATAAATATGTAAAATGACGGCAGTTGAAATTTTTCCGGCACATTGTGATGAAAGAGGACCTAGAGAATATAGACACCCCGTGAGTGTCAAATTCTCTAGGCCGTCTTTCCTCAAGAAAAGGCAAGAGAAGCAGACGGAAACAGAAAATAATCTGTTAGGTGAAGGCATAAGCAGTTTCTGTTTTTTTTTTTTTTTTTTGTTTAGCAACTAACCGCTTAACTATTTGTTTCTTTGTTATTTTTTTGTTGTTGTTTTTTTTTTTCGCTAAATTTGTGTAGAACCCAAGCACACAGCTTGCTCTCTTTACCCTATTTTTCTTAGTACCAATATATGGTAGACTTTGATGTGCTGAACGTTTTTGTTAATCCCTGAGTAATTTGGTGTGGATTGTTTTCTACCAATAAGTTTAGAGCTTTATCATTAAAGCCCTTAGTTCTGGGTATGACGATAAACTACATCCGGCAGCAAGGCCTCTGATCGAGAGACTGGAGGTTTTGAGAAGTGTAGAATCATCTCTTAATTGCTGTTGTTCCCCGGTCCAACCTGACCCAGGGTGGTAGTAACTGTTAGGGCCTTAGCCATGGGCAAATAATTAAACCACAAACAATGCATTATGAAAATATAAAGACACATTTTTTATATAAAAAAATTACATATTTATATAAACAAAATTACCAACAATGCATATTTATAGTAAAATTCCCAATAATACCTATTTATAATAAAATCACCAACAATACTTTTTATCTGTAGTTGAAAGCATACAATTGCGTTCAAAATATATTTAGTTGAAGTCATAAAATTGTGTTCAAAAAGTTTTAGATTTCGGTATTAAATAACCCATAGAGGTGTGGATATGTCGCTAAACAAAATCAACCAACCAAGCAACTGACATTAAAGAATTCTTTCATGACATTAACGTCTATTAATCCTACAATTTCTTAAAGAAATCAAATTGTATCCCAAAATACGACTTCAAGAAAACTACAATATAAAACACGCATGTCACTACCTCTAGTAATTATGTCCACACAAACATGTATAAGCAAAAAGCTAAGTATTATCTACCATGTATTCAATTGTGAAAGCAGAATAACATATGTCATATTTTTCTTACTTCAAAACTACCAAGAAAATTAAATTTCAGCATTCCGTCGCCTCCCTCTGTCTGTTCTACAAATACTTTCATGGAAATTGCTCCAAGGAGCTGCATTCGCTGGTTCCCAGACGTCATGAGTTCCAGCGCCTTACGAGGCTGGCATCCCGCTCTCACCCCTTCACTGTCGAAACTCCTAAATATAGCCGTCTCTTCTACTCTAATAGCTTCATGTCTCGCACCTCTCGCCTGTGGAATTCCCTTCCCTATTCCTGTTTCCCTGTGAGCTATAATCTCCAGCTATTCAAGTGTAATGTCAATCGACATCTCCAGTTGCCTTGATCTATCCACTACCCTCATCCTTTCTTCTATCACTCCTATCTGATCTTGCTCTAAATTTTCTGTAACCCCTTGCGTCCTAGTGGCTTTCCGCCTTGCTTGGGGTGATATGCTTAAAAAAAATGTCCTATAAATGATGTGGCGTTAAAGAAATCAAATAAAATCAAAGTTCGTTGAATGCTCCGGCCTAGGTTCATCTTCTAATGCCGTTACTCCACAGCGAAATTTTGCAAACCGCTTTTGTAATTGCCATTTAGTTAAGACTCCTTGACCATAAAAAAATACATATTTTGCTAAATCTCTCTATATCGTTATTTCCTTGCATGAACATTTCGAATAATCAATCCTTCACTTAGTGGGGCTATGAAATTCATTCTTTAAACCACTGTGCACGAAGCCAAATACTGTCATCTAAAACAAATAAGGTATCGTAATCTTCAAGACGCTGCCGAGCATAGTTCTCCACCATATCCTGTCTTTTTTTTTTTGTTGGAAATATTTTTTTTTTTATTTTCAAACACCAGCAATTAAGATGTGGTTTCACGCTCCTTAAAGCCTCCTGATAAGATCCCTTGCTGTCTGTTGTCGTTTATCGTCTTATCCAGGGCCTCCCAGAGTTGTTAATTTCTTTTGACCACAAACTATTACAATTCTTTCTTACTCTTGCTATGTTCTCTGTCATCATGCGAAGATAAGGAAGAGACGAAATAGCTGGTGGTCAAAAGAAATTAGCAACTCTATTAAGGGACACAATTTCAGATTGGACGTTTCTCCCCTCTACATCGATTTCTCTGTATTTTTCGTTATTCTCTTCCACGTATCAGCTTCCACCGGGCCGGCCCTCGTTAGTCAACCTGCTCAGCTGAAGTAGCCACAATTGATGCCAGTGTTAGTGCTTTCCAAACTACAAACCCTTTTCCCACAGACAAAACATCACAAGTTTCTCAGTACTCTATCGCTATTTCCAACCCAAATAATCTGACTAGCTACATTCTTTAGTTGAACCAACTCTAAACCACACAGCTTATAACGTCTAAGTATTCTTTTTCCTAACCCCAAGTATTTGTCAGATAATGATTGTTTGAAGCTAATCAAAAATCGACATTATTTAATCATTCATTTTTAGATGATCAGTACTCGATAGTTGCTTTTTCCGCCTCTTTCTTCTAGAGAACTCATTAGAAAGTGATAGACAGGTTCCAACTTGAAACTCCTTTTCAGAAATGATTTGGGGGAACCTACAACAGAAAATCTAGTTAAATTATCTTATTTTTTGGTATATTTTGACAGCTTTTTTTTCTTTGAGCGCTAACTTCGACTAACACTAAGAAAAAAATAACCGTTATCGATATTTTTCACTAATTTACTGTAAGTTTCCAGATATTAAACCGATTTATACATACAAAACATGCCAAACAGCAAACATTTAAGATTGTCCAGCACCAGATTTCATAATGTTGTTTATTTGGCCGTTTAAAAAAAAACAAAAAAAACATTGTTCTGATAGCTAGCTTCTCTATGGGTTTTAATATAATGGCACCGTTCGGAAATACGCGTTTTTTCTTTTTCGGATATGAATGTCTCACCTTAAAAGCTTATCTGTAAAAATTCATAAACTTGGTTACATTAGTTTGCTTAGCTTCATAACATCCCAAGAATGTGACATTTGATTGACAGCGAAACACAAACAGCTGACACTTGGAATTTAAACCCCACATTGAATTTCTATTTCAGTATATATTTCTAAGAGGTTCTACAAATAGCGAGAGGTCGCTGTAAAATGACAGCAAGTTAATTTCACTTGTAATCGTTTGTTAACATCTCTCGTCCTTCACGAAGCGGAAATTGAGTAAAGTCTATTCTTTTTCAAAATGAATTTACCATGTTGCACCTCTTCCAATTTACTCAATATTCAAGGTCATTTCCTATAACAATTGTTGACAAAGTAAATCTTCATTCGTGAATTCAAGCGTACATGAAACACAAGATTTTCAGCTGTACCCGCAAAAAAAACCCCTTATTTCTTAGAAACGTAGATTATACGCACACGCAAATGGGAACAAAGACACAAACGCATATATAGAAGGTTTTTCAAATAAATATAACGTTGTCACACATGAAATGACGCATTTTTTGGTTGCTTGTTGATTCGGTTCTCTAACGAAGCAACTTCCTTAGTACATAAAAAATCTTAACTTATTCCTGACTATTTTATCTTTCCAGATAATTTTTACTTTTCATTGGACTTATTCGAATGATTAGAATGAAACAATGTCGAGTAATTTTATTGTATGAGTACAAACTTGTGAAAAGAATCATTTTTGCCTCGAATCATTACATTGCGATGAGAAACGGATACTTTTTGACAACAATAGGAGAATAGACCAGTGGTTAGATGCAAGTGAATCGCCAAAATAATACCCAAAATCTCCACTTCACCCTAAAAAGTTAATGGTTACTATATGGTGATCTTTCAAAGCGGTTATTCATTATATATTCATACTTCAAGGGAAGACAATAACAGCAACCTCGTATTGTGTAGGAATTGAGTGAATGCACTAAAAATTGAAAAAAAAAAATCCTAGATTTGTGAATAGGGATGACCCAATTTTATTGTACGACAATGCACGGCTAAACACCTCTCAATCAACTGTTCAAAAGCTACATCTCCTAAATTATGAAATTTTGACTTATCCTTCATATTCACCTGATATCTCTGTTACTGATTATCACTTATTTAGGCATTTTGAGCTTTTCATACGCAACAAAACTTTATCCAAGAAGGAAGAAGTAATCGAAGCCTTTGAACTGTTAATCACATAAAAGGACGAGAATATTTTTAAAATGGGATCAATAATTTAGAGGGACGTTGGAGAACAGTTATTGATCAACATGGTTGTTGATCATGTTTGCCGTAGTCTCTGAATATAGAATCCAGTGAAGTCCGTAATGTCTTCAATATCAGAGGTTGGCAGTGAACGTTCAGAGAAAGAAGCGGCTGTTAATTCTTTAAGTCTTCGATATCAGGTTGGCAGTGAAGATATTTTGGGAGAAAAAACAAAATGGCTGCCTTTATACACGTCGGATTGAATATTTTGAGCTTTCTGATTGGTTAACCCTTCTATTGGTGGACTATAAAATGAGTCAGCTCATTTTGGCTAGCTCACTAGTACCCCAAAATTCTAACAATGGTGACTATTTGAACTAAATACATTAGTTATTTAACATTTCAGAAGCGTTTTATTAATTTCTTATAAAGGTTTTATCATTTCATGTGTGACAACCTCATATATTGATATTACAGGACAAACATATAAGTCCCTTCAACTTCATGAATATAAAGGAATAAAGGATATAAAGGAATAAAGGATATAAAGGAAGCGTAAGGATATAAAGGAATAAAGGATATAAAGGAATAAAGGAAGCGTAAGGAATAAAGGATATAAAGGAATAAAGGATATAAAGGAATAAAGGATATAAAGCGTAAGGATATAAAGGAAGCGTAAGGTATCTGAGGACTTATTGAAGACCTCAAGAAAAACAACCATGTCTTACAAACAACTAAAATAATTAATGCGAAACTCAGTAGACATGCGGTAGTAGCTGGACTACGTGTTTATTTCGATGTAGTCGTTTATTCGAAAGCGATTGTTGATATGCACGTATAATATATTGATTATTCGGGTAACGGGTCACCTCGACGTAGTCTAAGGGTTGCCATGTTTATCTTGCTAGGATAATTACGACTGAACAGTGAGTTCGATCTTCACTGGGTGCACCATATTTTCGGTCTTATTATGCTTTGCTTAGAAAATCACCATTACTCGGGTAATGGTGGCTTTCAGGGAATGCGTGTTATTGTGTAAAAGTTGATGAGACTACCACTCAACAACGACCCACATAGATTTAGGCAGTTACACGTTTGGTGTAAAGTAGTCCTGCAGATTGACCACCGCCCAATCTTGGCTCACCGCAGTTTTGTGAAACACAGATGGCTTTCCATCGCACCCAAGGTCTATCTAGGGCGTCACAAGTGTTTCCAGCGTCTCATTGTAGCCAGCAGCATTCAACCGAAGACCCTATTGAAAGAGGTGAGGTCGCATGACGTGTCCTTCAATACTCGTCACCTCTAAAACCATCACATAAGCGGGAAGCTTGTTGTGTATAACGTAGGGGACATCAGAAGGATCGGCACAATTTGGAGAGGATGCAAACAAGGAGGAATCTTATGCTTAACGTTAGGAAGAGACAGATGAAATTTCTGGGACACGTAATGAGAAAAGGAGGACTTGGAGAACCTGATACTCACAGGGCGGATAGAGGGAAAAACAGACAAGGGAAAGCAACGCGTGGACAAGTACATTACACAACAGGGTTTAGAAGTAGTAGCAAGAGTAAAAAACATATTGCGAACTACAAGGGATAGGGAGAAATGGAGAGCCATGATCGCCTACATCCTGAAGGGACACGGCACATAAAAAAGAAGAAGGGGAGTTATAACTGAGTTAATAATTAGAAGACCCCTAACATTTATTTGTAGAAAAATACTCGTAAAAAGGAGAGACAGTAAAAAAGTTATATTGAGAAAAATTGTGTGTTGGGTGTCAAATGTAGATCAAATATGGATCGGAATCCGACGGAATTATAAGATAAAGAATATGTAAAGTGTATAGTCTTTCTCATATTCTTTTTATAAATGTATGTAGATAATTTAGTCGTGAAATACAAGAGGTTTCTGGGGTTACTTCGAATTTTCGATGAATGTTGAGAAATAAATTTTGTTATGGCATGAAAATGAGCCGAAATCTTCGTGAACGCACGTGCTGACGGCCTGTCCGTGTTCACTGCTTGTCCGATAATGATAATATCACGCGTTTTTGTGTGTAGAGAAGAAAACTGAACTTGATTGTCATTGGTTTAGAAAGATAGAATTAATGATACTAAAATTGTTATAATTATTTTACGATAATTATTTTTGACAGTATAATTATTTTTTTATTTATGTATTTCTTTATGGACACGACACTCCACCACGAAGTCATTTCTCCCGTTCACTTTTTGATCCTGGTTGGATTTTTTTTCCGTCAGAAAACAGAGCATGCCAAGTGCTTCTGGATGATTCCACATGTTCAGCAATTATTTTACTCGGAGCAACCGACATTAATATGAGGTGTACGGAAAGACCATATACACTACATTGCGGATGGTGCACCCAGACATTGAAGATCTCTGGCAATGCCTGTCACGGATGTTCCCAGATTCGCATCGATAAAGTTCTGCACCGGTTATACGAATAGCAGCATCCTGATACGGTACGAACGCTGTGAATGGTTTTCGTGCTTCGCTAAAGACGACACATCCCCGCTGTGCACAAACGACCTGGCAATTTTTTTTTAAGTGCAATCTCAACATCGATGTGCTGTGCGTGCATCGCAGCAATTATTGCGTGTTTCATCTTGTTTGTTAGCTGATAGGGGTTGATACTCTGAAACGATGAAAAACGTTAATTGATCACATAACTGTAAACCTAAATGGCGATGCCGCTCGTATCCGAGGATGCCAGTCTTAATAGGACGGCTAGCTAACCCCCCATTTGTGTTTTTTTTTTCAACACCTGAGCTCACCTGTGGTTTATACAGCAACTATGCTGAACAAGGCCAGCACGCTCAAACCCTCGGTCACGATGACTTGTGACTTCGTGCTAGCAAAACCACCGACGGCTCCTAAGCATTCCGTCTGCCCAATTTCACTCACACAGCTTGGCCTTAGGGTTACGTCTAAACAATTTCACTCCCACGTTGTTACGGTTTTTTTTGGGGGGGGGGTATACGACGTATATAACTAGTGAGCGAGTCAGAATGACTTATTTCCCTTTATAGTCGACCAATAGAAGGTTGACCAATCAGAAGCCGCACAACACTGTATTCGTCGTGTATAAAGGCGGCCATCTTTGTTTCTCCAATCGGAAGGACCAGAGGCAACCTGTCCGGCGAACATGACAGACGGGAAGAACTACGCTCTGCTACTTTGCTGCGATATCCACTGCGAACCTCCATTACGATTTCCTACTGTCTCCGAAATATTCACTGCTAACCTCTGGATTCGATACTTGAAGACAACCGTCATGAAAATGTCTAACACACGTCCCTTAAGGAAATGCGTGATCATGGTTCTCCACAACTTCCTATTTCGTGTGACTCCTAGCAGTCTTTTCTTCATTTGTTACGGCTCCCGCCTTCTGTACCGAGTCGCGCGCTTCCTTCTCCTACCTTTCATGCCAGCAATATGACCCGTGAGTGTTATGTTTTCCAAGACTTCCTTCCTCTTTACGTGTCCCTGGAATATCAAGTCTCTCTTCCATATTTTGGTTCACTAACAATCATTTAAAAAAACAAAAATTTTCTTGGAAATAAATAAATGAATAAAAAATAAAAACAAGTTTTTTCCAGTTTTAATGTTTAACGGAATATTTCCCCGCTTCTAAAATCCGTAATCTCTTAATATCACCCCAGTGTGTACTCGCAATTATATAATAGATATATACAGAGAGAGTAGTACTCTATAACATATGGATAAGTAAAGATTAGTTTCACAGAAGGTCATTATCCGTGATGGGTTTTAGAGATTCATTAATTTTTTACGGTTTGTCAACCCTTTGGAGGTTATTTAAAGCCAGAAATCTTTTTAGCTTGCAAGAATTTTTTTTTTGACATAATAATCATTTAGTGATACTAGTCTTACTATTTAACCCATAGCTTGGGGGAGTCATACGTTTCCCAAGGTTAAATGAATATAACAAACTCAACTGGAATTGAAACTCGGAACTCAGATTTAAAAAAAAATTCGAGAATTTATCTATTAGACAAACCGCACAGCCAAGCTTAGAGAAGCTGGTATCCCCAAACGGTCACCCATCTAGGTACTTAACAGACTCGACATTGCTTAACTCCAGTGATTCAATGTGATTTGGTTATAAGCCCTATCATGGATGGGTGGAATGAAAAATTAAATTAATTGGGAGAAATAACAAAACACGAAACTTATTAAGAACTACATGGGACAGGAAGCTGTGGAGGGTCATGAAAGGACGCGACACATAAAAGAAGAAGGGAGATTGTCTCTTGCCAATACTAGAAGCACTAACTTTTTCCCGGTCAATAAATGAGTTTATTTCCAGAAAAGACACCAATAACAACGTTAAAAAATATAAGAAAAATGAGGAAGAGGAAAATTTGTTACTGGAAATGAATCTCAGAAAAAAAAAAGAAAAAGAAAGAAAGGAAGAACACAAGAGAATTAATGCCGAATTCGTTAATATTGGACACTCTCAGAATTCAATAATAAGTCAGGAGTGGCACTTCGGCTACTCAGCTAATATTTTGGACATCTGACAAAAAATATCAGAAGTTGGTTCACAAAGAAAAGATGTTCACAGATTTTGCAAACAGTGAGCGAGAACCTCAGATCTTAAGAATTGGTTTTTATATTTGTCTTTAGAGAAAATGAGATTGCCAAATCTACGACAATGGTCAAATGGGAGCGACAAGTGATCAGATTAGTTTTTTGAGACGGTGCGTCTAGAGAAAACGCCTGGCTCTTCATCTAAAGAAATGCCTGTGGTGTTCCTGTAAAATTCTCGGCTCGATCAAAAATGGATTCCTAAACAAGAAAATAAAATAAAGCTGTTGTGCGGTCAGATATTGGGGGAATGGTTTGCACTGAGATCTTTTTTCAATGCCTTTTCGTATACAGAAAACCAAAAATTACTGAAGACCTGTAGCAATTCGAAATGCTATTGATAGAATGCGATGCTATGAGTCAATCCTTTTTTTCTTAGAATTTTTTTATTTTTACTTTTTAACTAAAGAGTTTTATCTTTCTCATCAGTTATTCAAAGAAAATTTTCATTCTAAAATCTCTTTTTATAAAAAATGATTATCATTGCAATACTTTGTTGCATAACCCCCTCATGATATGAGGTCTTGGTCACTACACCAATTAATACAATGTTGTATCGCCCCCTCGTTCTGGGGAAGACTTGGCGACGCTCTCCATTCGATAATAAAGTTGCATTCTTTTCTCTCGTCTTCTCCAAGCCGGGTGGGGAAAGGATTTAGGGGTCCGGAGATGAAAGACACCAACAAAGATCATTTGAACTTATCTAGTTTATTAACATGGACATAAACATCTTCCTAACTAGCCAGTAGGGTGACTCTCCCCCTCCACTGGGAAGCAGTTACCAAAAACGAAACTCAACACCTCTACATTTTTGACGGTTTAGAAACAACTACCTAAAAAATCCCTTTTCTCTATCTATCTCTCTCACGCTGGCTCAGCTAATCAAAATCGACTTCCTTGTTTTGTCTTCCATCTGACTTCAAAGGAAGACGGAACAGCGGTACTTACCCCTTGTTACCATTTTGACGGTCGTCTTCGAGTATAGAGTCCAGAGGGTAGCAGTGAATATTCCGGAGACAGTAGTTCAGGTTCGCAGTGGATATCGCAGCAAAATAACAGAGCGTTGTACTTCCTTCTGTCACCTTCGCCTGACAAGTTGGCATTGGTCATTCCGGTAGGGTGAACAAAGATGGCCGCCTTTATACACGACGGATACAATATTCTGCGGCTTCTGATTGGTTAATCTTCTATTGGTAGACTATAAAGAGAATTAAGTCATTTTGACTAACTCACTAGTTACACGTATATATATATACACAAAAAACTGTAACACCTCTAACAATAATAGTCTGCTAAGCATTTATTTAACAACCAGGTTAGCATTTCTTCTATGGCTTTATACAAACCCGTGTTTCTCAGTGCTTTAAATGTCTTCCTGCTTACTGCGATCTATAAATTTTCGTAGGTTTTTCCACCTGGTTTCGAACATCGACCGCAGGAACGAAGAGCCATCTCACGGGTTGACCCAATTCGTTTGATGAAATTAAGTAAACGGAACTGTTCGGAAGACGTCGATGGTTGTTGTGCAAAGCACGAAGCCACAAGTCTTCGTGGCCGAGGGTTTAAGCGTAATCTAATAAATGCTCTGTTTATAATAAACAGTATTAACAACATTTACCGGCCTGAATGTTCGAGAAATTTTCATAGAAAATATGCGTCCTCCGACAGGAATCGAACCTGTATCCTACACGGAACCGTCATACAGCCTGATGTGCCGTAACCGATTTGGCCACAGAGGAGTGTTCGGTTAGCAAGGTCGATTTTACTGTCGGAGGATGCATATTTTCTATGAAAATTTCTCGGACATTCAGGCCGGTAAAATGTTGTTAATACTGTTTATTATAGAACAGAGCATTTACTTAAATATTTGTATCTATAGAAAGAACATATAAAATATCTTAAATAATTGTCGCACTTTTTCCATTTCATAATATATATATATATATATGTGTGGGGGGGGTGTAAACTACAATTCAGACGTTTGAAGCCACCCCCAGAATAAGCATGGGATTAACTTGACTGAAGACTGAAACCTTTCCATCCAAAAATGAAAACGTGCTCATGAAGTGATTGAAAGAACAATGGAATCAATTATCAAACTTAAACTTCGACAAACATTTCCAACGAAGGCCAAAGATTTGTGCTGAAGTAATCAAGGTTAAAGGAGGATATTTTGACGAGAGCAAAATTTAATCATAATATTTAATCGTATATTTTAATCGTATCTCGCTTTTTTTTAACCATGTATAATAATTTTCTCTTATTGAAAATAGAAAGTAACTACTTTTGGGGACAATTTAAAAAATTCCAGGGTGGCCTTAAACCCTGTAGTGTGTGTGTGTGTGTGTGTGAGAGAGAGAGAGAGAGAGAGGGGACGATTGCAATGTGTTCTATAAGTTGAAATAACGTATATTGCTAAGCAGTCTATATGAACGGATAATGATATCAATGAACAGAATTATATTCAGTTCTCTTTCTTTTAGATGATTTTCTAATGAATTAAGACATTTCATTTATATTAGCATGTCGAGATTTAAATATCTAATCTCGTCAAATAATTGTTTTTCATGTCTGTTGCAATGATTTTACTTACTGCGTCTCTAGAATTCTTTAGAAATGGTGAACTGACAGGAACAAGACCTTTTTCTGAGAGTTCCATCGATCGTGTAAGTAGCGCAACGAAATCTAAAAGACTATTGGTCCCATTGTTAAATAGTCAAAAGACAATTGGACCCATTGTTAAATAGTCAAAAGACAATTGGTCCCATTGTTAAATAGTCAAAAGACAATTGGTCCCATTGTTAAATAGTCAAAAGACAATTGCTCCCATTGGAATATTAATTTTGTGGTTTCGGTAAAGGATTATATTAATTTCAGTATAGTACCTTATGTAGGATTTCCTATATTTTGTTGTTTTTCATTGTTTTCATAGAATTTTGTAAACATTTCCTTCTTGATAATTGTTTTCTGTATTTGCTGAGCTGTGATTTCCCTCCCTTCAGAAGGGATATCAGGGCCCGCTAACAAATACAGAAAAAGAACAATGAGATACTAAAAGAACATAAGGAAAATTTATACCTCTAAAAATTTAAGCCTTTTATTTGCCTGAATAAGGTCACGTGACCGGAAGTAGAAATATGAAGAATAAAATATAATATATACACCAAAACAAATTTACATTATAAACAAAAATGTTTGGGGTTTTTCTCTTCTTTTTAAAATAGATTTTTCTCTCGTTGGAACAACTATAAATCTCTCTCTCTCTCTCTCTATATATATATATATATATATATATATATAATACAGCGCTACAGTGTGGCTAGATATCCAGTTTCCTCTAGCTAGGATCGAAACCCGACTGAATTGGCGCCAGTGGGAGATTCTACCACTAAGCCGTCGGCACACGACAGGAACGAAGGTGAATTTAAGCGTATTTATTTTTAGATAAACACAGTGACCGACAGGACGATTCGCTTTTGCCGAAGAGTCTCACTATATCAGCCGTAATAGTCACTGTTTACAAACCCACACTTCCTTCACCAGAGACCTCAACCGAAATTAATTTTTCAGGAGCCTATATAATGTCATCCACAGACAGATTGTTTCGTTGTATCACAGCTCTTCAGTGTGTCTAGACGTCCGATTGCTATATATACTTGTGTGTTTTTTGATTGTTTGTTTGTACTCAGGACGTGGGCAATAGTGACTTTACCCAAGTTTCTGTCTTTTACAACATACTAAAGTTAATTTCAGTAATTGGTATTTTTTTTATTTCAAAAGACAACGACATACAATTTCATTTGCTAATTCGTGTTTTATTCCTATCTTCTCAGAACAATTCACTTCTCTTCAGGGTACCATTGCTGACATTCGAATAAGCTACAAGACAGAAAGAACGTCACTCTGACAGATTATCCATCATTAAAAGGACAAACACCCGTCAAGGGATTTTTTATTTTATTTTTGTTCTTTTTTTCCCTACAGAAAACAAAAAGAAAGAATTATCAAAAAATAAAAGCAAATTTTCGCAGTTGATGTTTATGCTTTTTTTTCTTTTTTTCTTTGTTTGTTTGTTCAAACCACTTCCTAGTCATAAACACCGTCTGGGAATTACGAACACATCGTAAAATAAAAAAAAAAAAACTGACGTTACGGAAACAGAATCAATAACCATGAATGGATGGGAAACGTTAATTATCTGCCCTTTCTTTTTCCCGACAGTATGTTAGATTTTAATCTGCATTCGTGTCTGTTTTTGTTAAAAATAGATATTAAGTAACTGCATTAAATGGAAGTAAGAATATACCATCGAAGAATAAAACAAAACAAAACATGGATGACATACTGGTCAACACTCCAGGCAACACCGGGAGACTTCCGGTTTGTATCTCTTCATACAGATTTAACGATTCTTAAAGAGTCTTCTCTCGATTAACGGTTAAGCATCGGTCTTCCACCGAGCCTCTCAGTCTTTTAGAAGATTTCTCCCTATAAATAGTTGAGCTTTTCTCCATGAAATATGGCCGCCAAGTGAAAATACTTCCTATTAAGTCCGAATGTGTTTTGAAAACCGTTTCCGGTCATGATTCAGTTAAATCAATGAGGAGAAAATATATTTCGTTAACAAGTGTAGCGGATTAGAGTTTGTTTTTTGGGGGTTTTTTATTCTTTTTTTTTCAGTGAAATGTAGGCCTCCTTTTGCGCAAACAATATGGTTCCCGTTTCACCATGTCTACCGGCGATGTGTTAAAATCCATCACTGAATTTGTATATCAAGTTCTCGATAGAAACGGCAAAGATCGTGATGTGGCAGTAGACATCTCGACAGGCGTTCGACAGTGTTTGGCATGCTGGCCTTCTACGCTATCAAATCGTGTAATGAACGTCGTTTTGAACTAGCTCGCTTCCAGATCCTTTCATTCGAACGACCCCCCCAATGGCTCTATCCTGGGTATTATGCAGGGTTTTACTATTAAAGTAGATATAAGTAGTTGTTACATCGGCATAGATATCGAGTCGGAGATGAATGTCATATGTCTAATTTTATTCACTGTATAGATATATCATCTAAGGTAATTTCCCTTTGATTGGTTCTATAAGATCAAATTGGCAGCTAATATCAATAATAACTTACAATCTGCTGTTAACTGGGACAAGGGGTGACTTGTACCTTTTCCGTTATTTATATGTGTTGTGGTAGGATCCATCTAATTTGCATAGTGGAGTACCGACCATATAAATATGGTTGGTACCGGGAAGAGAGGGAGGAATCAAGAGATTCAACCAGAGACTCTGCCCGACTGCGACTCAGTCAACACATTCTCCAGGAACGGTCTTCCCAGGAATATACAAAAGACTATATGTAAATATTGTGTACACTTTCTTGTTTCAATACATTTTGTTCTAAGTACATTTTGTGTTGCATTATTATTCCATGCATTAGTCACACGCTTAAGTGATCATGTATCTTTCGGTACATGACTGACGAGGCAGATTTTTTTCCAGCAGCAGGTTGCCATTTCTTTCTGCGGTAGACCAATTGCCATCCAAGGCTATAGAACCCGGTCTGACCTGCTATTTACCCATAGCTGGGTCGGGGAGGAGAAGAAGAGGATTCATAAGGGTGTTAGCACGTAAGTGAATGTAATGGATTAGACTGGAATTCGAACTCGGCTCTCCGATTCCTCAGTCCAAGCCTCTATCCATTACTCCACCTCCACAGTATCGAAAGATTCATGTTCACGCATAGCACATAACTGACGGTTTCTTTTTATGACTCGGAAACAAAAAACTTCACAATATTAATCATATGAGAGACCACTTTCTGTCTTCCATCAGTATGGCTGATGCTAACCTCCACCATAGTGACTCGTTGAGCCTTCTCGGGCTAACATTCTCTGCTAACATGAAGTGGAAAGATTATATTGAATCAATTGATAGGCCTGCTGCTAGGAAAGTTGGTTCACTGTGTCGTACTAGACAATTTTTTCGAGAGAATCTATCTTGGATATTTATAAGTCTATCATCCGTCCATGCTTTGGATATTGCTGCTACATATGGTCTGATGTTCCTCCTATATCTTTAGAGATTCTTGATAAAAGTCCTGACCTGGCTTCTGTCACTTATCCACCGCCTTAATGTGTCTTCCCTCTGCCTTTTCTATAAATACTTTCATGGTAAGCATTCTCATGAACTTTCCTCTATGGCACCTACACTTTATAAATTTAAGCGCAGTACTAGATTGGCAGCTAGGTCTCATCAATTTTCATTTGAATTGTTTACATTCAACCTTAAGTTCTATGCTAACAGTTTATTGTCTTGCATTTCTCGCTTGTTTTCCAGCAAACTTTGATCTCCAAAAATGTAAATGTAATGTCAATCGTTATCTACTATCTTTTTTGTTTCCTTTTTTTTTATTTTTCTCGCTCCTTAATAATGTTTCTCTTTTTGCTTATTCTTTCACACTCAGTAACTTTGAGAACCATTTGCAACGAATGCAAAAGATTTGTGCTACAGTAATCAAGGCTAAAGGAGGATATTTTGACGAGAGCAAAATTTATTTATAAAATGATGATTTATAAAATGATTTCTTTTTATCATAATAAAATTTCTAATTTAAAATCATGTCTCACTTTTTTTTTAACCGTGTATAAAAATTTTCTCTTATTTATAAAAAACAGAACAACTATTTTGGTGGATTTTTTTTTTTAATTCCAGGGATGGCCTCAAACTTTTAAAGTGAAGTGTGTGTGTGTGTGTGTGTGTGTGTGTGTGTGTGTGTGTGTGTGTGTGTGTGTGTGTGTGTGTGTGTGTGTGTGTGTGTGTGCGTGTGTGTCTGTGAGTGTCTGTGTGTGTGCGTGTGTGTGTGTGTCTGTGTCTGTGTGTGTGTGTGTGTGTGTGTGTGTGTGTGTGTGTGTGTGTGTGTGTGTGTGTGTGTGTGTGTGTGTGTGTGTGTGTGCGTGTGTGTGTGTGTGTGTGTGTTCGTGTGTGTGTGTGTCTGTGTGTGTGTGTGTGTGTGTGAGCGATTACAATAAGTGTTTTATAAGTTGAAATAACGTATTTTGGTGAACAGCCCGCATTAGTTACATTCATATCTCCTTATTTTAGATGATTTTCTAATAAATTAAGACATTTAATTTATATTATCATTAGCATGGTTATTCTTTCACACTCAGTAACTTCTTGCGTCTTAGTGGCTTTACTGCCTTGCTTGAAATGTAATGGTCAAAAAAAAAAAAAAAAAAAACAACGCATAAAATTTGGTTACCAGTGATTTGATTTCTTTTCTCAATCAAAACAATTTGCTTATAATGGTTAATGTTCAATTTTTAGAGTAAATTCTTTAATTCGATTTCGAATTTTATTTTATATTTCAGAAGAAAAAAGAAAAAAATCTTTAAAATACAATAGTTCCGTATTGATTTTTGAATAATTTCTATGGTTTATTTGAATAATACATTCTTGATTGAATTTAGGCAGAACAAAAGCGGTGATTTATAAACTCTTAATGATGACGAGGTGCCGAATATTTAGTCAGTGCATCCATATCGATTCAGAGCGTATCGTTTCGCTTGCAAAAAAATGATTTGCATTCAAGATCATATTTTGTAGGTTGGCTTTTGCAAACCTTAAATAGAGAAGTCTTTCACGAATCAACAGATAATGCATATTTGAAAACTATCAGCATCCACGAAAAGAAAAATCACCGGCCTGAATGTCCGAGAAATTTTCATAGAAAATATGCGTCCTCCGTCTATGAAAATTTCTCGGACATTCAGGCCAATAAATGTTGTTTAATACGGTTTATTATAAACAGAGCATTTAATTAAATATTTGTATCTATAAAAAAAAGAATGTATAAACATAAAAATGTCATAAAATAATTGTCGGACATTGTCCATTTCATAATGTGTGACGTCATTTGTTTACATGTAGATACGCATCGAGCAGATATGAATGTACGTGAGAGATATTGGAAGATTGTAGTTTAAAAACAGTAAAATCGACCTTGCTAACCGAACGACCCTCTGTGGCCCAATCGGTTAAGGTACGTCAGGCATATATGAAGATATATATATATATATATATATATATATATATATATATATATATATATATGAATTAAAACGAAAACTTGTTCATATTGTCCTTTTTACATATATACTTTTAGTTATATCTGAAATTATACTTATATATATATATATATATATATATATATATATATATATATGAATTAAAACGAAAACTTGTTCATATTGTCCTTTTACATATATACTTTTAGTTATATCTGAAATTATACTTATATATATATATATATATATGTGTGTGTGTGTGTGTGTGTGTGTGTGTGTGTGTGTGTGTGTGTGTGTGGTGGTAGGATTATATATTTCGATCACGCAATTTACCGTTTAGAACAAACTTGGAATATCTGTTAAGCATTCTGGTATGTTTCTGACGTCGAATAAGGTGTTTGATGTTAGTTAAAGTCTTACCGAATGAACTTGCCGAAATTGCTTATGTACAGAGTATATGACACCAATCTTTGGCCGTTTTCAGGGAAATAATGAGGAGAATGGTGAAATGAACATTATAGGATTCATGTTGTCAACAATCCAGAGGTTTCTGCGAGCCAGATATATTTTAACCAAAGGTGTAATTCACTAGCTCGCATGAAAACTGAACAACAGCTTTTTACACCTCATAGATTGAATAAAGAACACGATTCCAAATTTCAAAGATGTTATTGATAGACACGTGAAGAAGGTCGGAAAATACAAAAGCCGAAGTGTTGCAAGCCAATTAACAAAGATGAAGTTGGTCCGAATAGAAAATTATATAATAATGCTATATCTTTTTTTATGTGCATTGTCTCTCCAGGACGTGCGCGATCATGGGTCTCCACAACTTCATGTGATTTAAAGCTCTATGCAATGTCTATCAACTTACTTTCCCACATATAAATTATTCGGTGTTCCCTCCCACCGGTCTTGCTTTCATAATGTCTCGTGAGTGTCACATTCTCCTAGCCTTCTTTTCTCATTATGTGTTCCATATATTTCAACTGTCTTTTTCTGATTCTAAGTATATGTGATTTTAGTACTGTGACGAAAGAAGTTGGAAGATTCTGTTGGGTTATTAAAGCAAGTTGCGCATGGGCCTTGCCTGTCTGTCCGTAGAGAGAAGTAGCATTAAAATTTATGGGGTTTGCCTTAGCGCGAACATGGATCACTGTCACCGGAGGTAAGTATACAACTACTTCAGCCACGAAGCTCGTCTTTTCTTAAAGAATAAAAACTGCGGCTTTGTTGTCTGATTTTTTTATTATATACTTTTTTTTCTTTCTCTCGACTTTTAGAGAATTTAAATGAACAATAAAGGGGACCTCACCCGTCAATTAAGAAAAAAATGCATAGATTTTCGTATTAATTTATTTAGTTTTTTTTTCTTATTTAAGAAGAAGAAGAAGAAGAAGAAGAAGAAGAAGAAGAAGAAGAAGAAACAATAGCAAAAATAAAATAATCGTAAAATGGGAAGAGAAGAGGAAGGCAACAGAAGAAAGAGGAAAAGATGTAAAGAAAATAAGTAAGGAAAAAGAAAGAAAAAAGAAAGAAAAAAGTAAAAAAGAAATAAAGAAAAAAGAAATAATGAAAAAAAGAAGTAATGAAAAAGAAAGCAAAATAAAAAAGTAAAGATAAAAGAAGTAATTAATAAAGAAATAATGTAAAAAGAAGAAAAGAAAACGGAGTAATGACAAAGAAAGAAAAAAGAAGAAAAGAAAAAGAAAGAAAAAGAAATAAAAAAGGAAAGAATAAGAAAGACTGAAAAAGAAAGAAAAATAATTAATGAAAAAGAAAGAAGTAAAGAAAAAAGAAAAAGTAATGACAAAGTAAGAAAAAGAATTAAAAAAGAAAGAAAAATAAAGAAAGAAAAATAAAGAAAAAAAAGAAGTAAAGAAAACTAGAGAAAAAGAAAAAGAAAGAAATGGAAATAATGACAAAGAAAGAAAAGAGAAACAATGAAAAAAAAAGAAAGCAAGAAAAAAGAAAAATACGAAAAAATTTTAAAATAAAATGAATAAGAAGAAAAAGCAAAGAAGAAAAAAGATGAAAATTAAAAAAAAGAAGAAAAAGAATTAAATGAGACGTATTCGAAGAAGAAGAAGAAGACGCTGTCTGAAAGTGTTTTTATTATAAATAAAAAATAAACCCTTTGACAAAAGCGTTGTAATAAAAGCAATGTTTGACGAAGGAAACCGCCTTTAGTACTGGCAATAAATGAACCATAATGACTAACTGTAAATGTTTTATTACGAAAGACTAAACACTGTAATTTACATATCGATGTCTTAAAGCATATTCTTATCCAGGTTTAAGAGACATTTCTCGGTTAATATTTCCACTGTGATGTTTGAAAAACATTTTGCGAAAGATTCAATTAAATAGTATTCGTTTTTCTTGGTATGAAGAACATTTTGGGGCAAGGCGGACATATTTGCACCAAATATGGATGGCACGTTTGCTTTTTAATTTGTCACGCGCGTAATACAATGGTGTTAGATAGGCGTCTAATATAATAGGATTCTTGATTTTTAGGTTTGGTTTGAGTAGAGGGTAGGATCACAATGGTAGTGTGTTTCGCCTCACCCGATTTTTCTTTCTCGTTAATACAAGAGTAACAGCCTCGTTTTGAAAATCGAATGAAAATGGCCAAACATTTTAATTTTTCATTTGCAGAAAAGAATAAATTTAAAAAATTAATTTTTTTGTTCAGTTTTTATTCCATCTTATTTCTCCTACACTAAGTTCAACTCTTATTTCTCCATATTCGAAATTGTAAGAAAGAAATGGTGGAACAGACTCCCGTCAGTATTTTTATATTTTTTCTTTCTTTAAGTCGTTCTTTTTCCTTTTTATTTTTTTATTTTTTATTTTTCTATCTTTTTATTACTTTTTCGTATTCTTTCTGCTTTTGTAACGCCTGTCAGCGTTTTTACTATCTTTCTGTTGATTTTTTTTCTGTCGTTCGTTGTTTTTTTTTTGTTTTTTGTTTTTTTTTTTACTTTTTCTCTCTTTCTTTTCGTCACTTTTTTTCAATTATTTCTTTTTTTTAACCTTTGTCAAAATTTTTACTTTCTTTCTTCCTTTCTTTTTTCTATCAATTTTTTACTTTTTCTATTCTTTCCTTTTTTTCTTTTTTTACCGATTGCCATGGCTTTTATTTTTTCTTTCAGTCGTTCTTTTTTCTTTCTTTCCTTTGTTTTTCTTATTTTCTTTTTTCTATCTATTTTTAACGTTTTTCTATTATCTATTTTTTTTTAACCTTTGTCAACGTTTTTTGCTTTCTTTCTTTTTGTCTTTCTTTTTTCTTCCTTGTTTTCTTTTTCTTTCTTTCTCTTTTCTATTTTTTTTTTTTTTTTTTTTTTTACTTTTCTTTTCTTTCGTTTTTAATGTTTGCCAGGGTTTTTACTTTTTTCTTTTCTTTCTATCGTTGAACAAAGAGCCAATGCTACTCTTTTCTTTACTTCCCAGCCATCGGGGTAGAATCAAAGTGTAGTATCTGTTCTTATCTCTAATGATAATGATAATGTCAATATCAGCCTACCTTATAAGGAGAATGAGTTTGTGTGAATGCTAATGTCAATACTGGGCATTTTCTTATTCGAAACATTCGGTATACATTGTCCAAACAGCCACAGCTACTCAGGATGTGTTTTTATTCCCTCTCTGGCCATCTGGTTGGGATCAAATCACTAAAGATACTGGAAAAAATAGTTGGTTCTCTGTACCACTCCAATAAGAACATGGCGCGAGCCAGATATATTTTAACCAATGGTGTAATCCACTAGGTCACATGAAAACTGAACGACAGCTCTTTACAGCTCGTAGATTGAATAAAGAACACGATCCCAAATTTCAAAAATGTTATTGATAGACACGTGAAGAAGGTCGGAAAATACATCGATCTGAAAAAGCGGTTGTGTAAAATTGACAGTTTAGATCTATCTGAACGAGTTTGGCGTGAGGCATAGCATATACTGTAAAGTCTCTATGAGACGGGGCTATTTAAGAGCATAACTCAAGTTTTTAGGTCAATGTTTTATTTTTGTAGCAAGCTGCTTTATCGGACGAAAGTACTCCTAACGCAGCCTCATGGAAGTTCTTTTTCGAAAATACAAGAGTTACCGAAGAGGAAACCTGTTCTTTTTTTTTTTTATCTCTAATGGTAATGGTAATATTAGCCTTTTCCTTATGAGGAGACATTCTGCATTCATTTATCGAGCAGACAGGTCTACTGATGTTACACTTTTGTTTACTCCTTGGCCATCGTGTAACTTATTCTTTTTGAGTAGGTACACATCTACTTATCATCTCTCAGTTGTGTCTTTGGGCAGAGTGCGCTCAGGTGCGACTCCGTGAAAGGTCAGAGTCGCAACTGAGGAAAATTATACTGAGAGGTGCCGGCCCTGGGGAACAGCTGCCCGAGGCCGCGCCTTCTCATTGCACTAGAGAAAAGGATCCGTGCACGCACCGAGGCCAGCGCAACAATCTCATCACAGATGAAGAGGAAACTTGAGGCAACAGAAATGGAAACAATGAAGAAGTTTTATGGAAAACGGAAACAAGAAAACCACTTATACTTAGAATCAGACAGAAAAGTTTAAATTTCTGAGTTTTATGATGAGGAAAGAGTGCTTGGAAAATTCGACACTCACAAGACACTGAAAACAACAAGGGAAGATAAAAACCGCAAGTAACCTACTTAACAAGCTTTTATAAATAGATTAATATTTTATTTTATAACTAGATAAAAGGAGTGAAAGGTGTAGTAAAAAGACAAATATTGCCAAGAGCTGCATAGGATAGGAAGTTGTGGAGAAGCGTAATCGCCCATGTTCTGAAGATATACATAAAAGGAAAAATCTGTCAAGTTTTTTGCCCTGATCGTCGTCTCGTTTTTTTTCTTTTTAAAATTTCTAAAATGTAAAAAGAAATAAACTGTGAACAATCAAAAATAGAAAAAAAAAACTTGTTTAAATTTATTACTGAAAAGAAAAAAAAACTACTCTTTCTGTAATAAGCTGTTTGTTTGACGTTTGCTCTATTTGGTGGGGGGGGACAAAAATGTTTTAGGTTTTATTTTTATTCTGAAGGCTATTTTTTTTTTTAATTCCTGAAAACAAAAAAAATATATATGAACCAGTCAGGCAACAAGTGCCTGGAGGTATTGCATACAAAACTAACAAACGCAGAACAAAACACAAACCAAAAGAAAATATTAAATAGCAACAATTTCAGAATTTATGTGGAATGGTGTAGGAGCTCGTTCAACATCAGGTGATTTCACCGCCAAAACCAATCATTCTTCGATTTTGAACGTTGCAATCTGAATCATCAAAGAGTGAATCAAAAGTTGAATTTAAAAGAAAAAATGAACCAAAGACGGGAACGTTACTATATAACTGTTGTTTTCAGCTTTTCTAAAAAAAAAAATGCATGACACAATAATATTAATCTTGAATATTGCAATTTTAAGATATATATATATATATATATATATATACGGGTTATTCAAAGGTTATTTTTAGTGGATTATTTATATATATATATATATATATATATATATATATATATATATATATATATATATATATATATAATTACATGAACCATTCATACAAAATATGAATGATATGATCCCTGATTTAAAAATTCCAGTTTCATAAGCAATTTTTTAGAAATTGAATTTATAACCAGAGATCAAATCATTCATACACAAGTTTATAAATTCCAGTTTTATTGATCTTTTTTATGAAGATGTATTATCGCCATTTAAATCATTAACCTACTATATTTGTTTTTTTGTATGAATGATTCATGTAATTATAAATTAAACTGCACCTATAATCGAAATATATATATATATAAATGCATTTTTTACTTTTTGAAATATATATATATATATATATATATATATATATATATATATATATATATATTCAAACCTTATTTTAGTGAATACCTGTATTTGGGTAGGCTCTACGTTTTATTTTAAATAGTATTTATCTATACAGAAAGATACGTCTACTCAAAGACGGGTATCAACTAAAATAACGTTTGAATATATATATATATATATATATATATATATATATATATATATATATATATAAAGAAAGAAAGAAAAGAAAGAAAGAAAGAAAGAAAGAAAGAAAGAAGCATTTTATGATTAAATTTTGCTCTCATCAAAATATCTTCCCTTAGCCTTGATTACTGCAGCATAAATTTTTGGCATTCGTTGGATACGTTTCTCAAAGTATAAGTCTATAGACAATTACACAATGAAATAAGGACCAAATGCAGGCAAGCTAAAGAAGAATGGCTAAACGAAAAATGTGCAGAAATAGAAAGTTTGAGTACTACCAACAAAAGACACATGCACAAACAAATAAGACAACTAACAGGACAGAAAACATGTTCGTCAACAGACTATCGAAAATCAAAGGATGGAACGGTCATATTAAAAAAAAGAAAATGCTGGAGATCTCTTCCACGACAGACCTACCGACGGACCTGGAATTCTGAAAACCGAAGTAAAAGCCGCACTGGCGAAGTTGAACAGAAACAAGGCGGCAGGGCCAGACGGAATTATAATGGAAATGCTGACAGCCTTAGATGACTTTGGCATAGACAAAGTCACCGACATAACAAATGAAATCTACAACAGTAGGGATATACCGGAAGACCTCAGCAGATCTATCTTCATAGCTATGCTTAAGAAACCAGGCGCAAACGAATGTGAACTCCATCGAACAATAAGCCTAATGAGCCATGTGATAAAACTCATCATCCGTATTCTGATGAACAGAGCACGTAGAAGAATCAGGCTAGAGATAGGATGAGAACAGTGCGGGTTCGTTAGATACACCGGAACAAGGAACGCTATATTCATGCTCAGAATGTTATCAGAAAGAGCGATACAGATGGAGAAGGACGTGTATCTATGTTTCATAGATTACGCAAAGGCCTTCGACAAAGTACGCCACAAGGATCTGCTGGAACTGCTCAACAACCGTGATATATTCGGGAAAGATATAGAATAGTAAATATAGTAAAGAATACTTAAGAACACATACTGGCAGCATAGGGAACGAGTTCAGTGAGTATACAAAAATAGAAAGTTGTGTAAGGCAATGATGCGTCTTCTCGCCGGACCTGTTCAACCTATACAGATAGGCAATTCTGAGAGAATTGGAAACCGTACCAGGATTCAGTATCTGCGACTACAATCTTAACAACATAAAATACGCAGATGACACAGTACTGATAGCAGACACGGAAAAGAAATTACCTACAGAAGATAGCAAAGGAGGATGAAAAGAAAGGACTAAGCATAAGTTGAGAGCTGCAACGGATAGAGGGGGGTGGAGAGCCATGATCGCCTACGTCCTGAAATGACATGGCACATAAAAAGAAAGAAGAATAGATATACTAAACCGGTCATTAACGGATTCACCTACGAAGGCAGAATGCAAGGTCACCAGGAAAAGATGAGCCTGAAATGCGATTTGCAGGTCGGGAACACTAGAATCAAGCAGACACGGAAGTTTAAATATCTGGGAAGCATTTTGACAGAGGACGGTAAGTGCGACACTGAGATCCGTAGACATCTGGGATGGCTAAGGACATATTCCAAAAGCTGGGCAGAGTTCTACGAGACAGGAGGATTACTTTCGTAACAAAGAAAAGAATACTGAGCTGTTACATGACAATTGTCTTTCTTTACGGCAGCAAATGTTGGACGATTTCCTCATAGATGAAGAAGAGACCCAAGGCGACAGAGACGTGGTTCTACAGAAATATGCTAAGGATATCATAGACCGAGCGAGTGAGCAACGATGAGGTCTTAGAGAGGTTGCAAACAAGGAGGAGGCTTATACTTAACATCAGGAAGAGAGAGCTGAAGTTTCTGGGACACATAATGAGGAAGGATGGCTTGGAGAATCTGATACTCACGGATCGAATAGATTGAAAGCGAGACAAGGGAAAACAACGCGTGATATACCTGGCGGAATGAAGCAAGTGGCTGAGAAAACGTGGTCTGGGGGAGGAAGCAGAGGGAAGGAACTTGTTGAGAGCTGAAAGGTATAGAGAGAAGTGAAGAGCCATGATCGCCTACGTCCTGAAAGGAGATGGTACATAAAAAGAAAGAAGAAAAAATATACTAAACCGGTCGATAAAAGATTCACCTACGAAGGCAGAACAATTAACATATTTGTTCACTTGACGATTGGATAGCTTTATGTTTGAAAATGTATAGTCGAAGAATTGGATCGAAAAAGAAGCAAGCTCGAAGTGTACAAAACATGTGTGCTAATGCATCTCCTGTACCGACATGCATTATAGTCAGTGTGTCGAGGATATCTGAAAGAAACCGAGCACTTTATTTGGTGTTGATGAAGATCAATTCGAGCAATTCCCTGATTTGGTTTGCTTTGTTTTACAACATATCAACCTCAATGGATTATTTAATGCCGACAAGTTTTTTTTTTTATTGCTGGTAATTTTCTTTTTTTTCAAAAATGTATTGTTATTATTATTTTTTTCCAAAAATGTATCGCCGGGAATAATTTTTTCTTCAAAATTGGGGTGTTAAATATTTGCCCATAGCTGGGGCCCTGATGAGTGCTACCACCTCGGGTCAGGGTGGACCAGGAAACACCAGCAATTAAGAGGTGGACCCACGCCCCTCAAAACCTCCTGATCAAAGTTTCTTGCTGTCGGATCTAGTTTATCGTCATACCCAGGACGCGGATGTAGTTTAGTATCGTACCCAGGACGCGGATGTAGTTTAGCATCGTACCAAGGACGCGGATGTAGTTTAGCATCGTACCCAGGACGGAGAATTCACTGAATAAGCCGTAATCCCGACACAGTAGTCTTGGAGAAATTTAATGCGATCAACACTGACGCACAGATTTGCCAACATTGGGTGCGTCACGATATATGGCGTGTCAACGACCGCATTCCTAAGCAGCCGCTGTGTGGGGAATTATTTGTTTGTCCCTGCCCATAAGCGAGAAAACATGATTCAAAGATTGAATGAACGATTCACTAGGACCACTGAAAGTAACAATACCAGCTGGGAATTACTTCACATTTTGTAACTTTGGAAATACGTAATTAAATAACACACACACACATACACACACACACACACACACATATATATATATATATATATATATATATATATATATATATATATATATATATATGGAACAGCATTAATATCATATAAAAGAATATTACTTGATTTTTAAATATCAATTTTTCTATATTTTTAAATTTTAAATATCAATTTTTCCCCCAAGTTTCTTCGTAAGATTTCCATTCTTCAGGAGGTTCGGTTCTAAATGATAACTTAATTGAAAAGATTGAATTAAAGACATATATATATATATATATATATATATATATATATATATATATATATATATATATATATATATATATGGTGGGCATAAATACCTCCTACATAAACTGACAAGAAAAAACAATTATATAATTGTAATTAGCTATAAATTAAAAATTTAATCTACATAGCGGACATATGTTTTAGGTTTAGTAACTTTTTTTATATATCTTGTTTTCAGCATGCGACTTATGAGGTGTTTTTAGTTTCTCCTTATGTTTTTGATTTCATTATTTAAATGTTGGATTTCATTTTTAGCTGTTGTTATTTGTCGTAAAACAATGTTTTTGATTGTTGTAGTGAATCAGTCGTCGTTAATTAAACAGGTTTCATAGGGATATTCTGCCCAAAAATACATACACACACACACACACACACACACACACACACACACATATATATATATATATATATATATATATATATATATATATATATATATATATATATATATAGTACAGTTAAAAAGTTTAAAGCCACCCCAGAATTTGGATGACATGAACTTGACAGGAGGATGATCAGAAAAAAAAAAATGAAAAGTGCTCTTAGAGTCATTGGAAAAAGAATAGAATGAATTCTTTGTTCTTTTATTTTAATATGCCATGTGCTTTCAGTACGTAGACGGTCATGGCTCTCCACTCCCTCTATACCTTGTAGGTCTCAACAAGTTCATTCCCTCTGCTTCCTCCCCCAGACCACGTTCTGTCATCCATTTGTTAAGCCCGCCAGGTATGTCACGCGTTGTTTTTTTACCTTATCTCTCTTTCCCTCCATTCGACCCGTGAGTATCAGATTCTCCAGGCCCTCCCTCCTCATTACGTGTCCCAGAGATTTCAGCTTCCTCTTCATGATGCTAATGATTAAGTGTTTGCATCTTCTCCAAGACCTCATCGTTGCTCACACGCTCGGTCCATGATATCCCCAGCATCCTTCTGTAGAGCCACATCTCTGTCGCCTCGAGTCTCTTCTTCATCTTTGAGGAAATCTTCCTAAATTCTCTGCCGTAAAGAAGGACAAATGTCAGATAACAGCTCAGAATTTTTTTTTTTTTTTTTGTTACGAAAGAAATCTTCCTGTCTCGCAATATCCTGCTCAGCTTTCCCAATTCCATCAGATCCTTGTGGCGTACTTTGTCAAAGATTTAGTATATACAAAGCCTATATTCAAATTCAAGAATTCCTTCCTGGTTCACCATGTCGTAACGACCACGCTTGAGGCAATTTAACCCATAGTCGGGGGTGAATTTACAGTTGTCTTTCTCCTAAAAACTCCAAGGCTATAAGTGTGTTATCTAGCGGGATCAACAATCTGAATAAGGCCAGCACGCTCAAACCCTCGCTCACGATGGCTTGTGACTTCGTGCTAGCCCAGCCATGGACGGATACCAAGGGTTCAGTCTACCTAATTTCACTCACAATATAACAGTCGATACCTCGACAATCTAAAGTGTAATAAAAAGCCCAGGAAAAAGGCTGGCTCATATAAAGTATTTACAAACAGCTACGAAGCGAGATCCGGTTGATATGGTAGGAGAGACGTAGCCTCATGAAGGCGGACAGATATAATATCTTAAATCGGCCATGAGTTCAGTACTTTTGATATTTCTAATGTTGTTTGTGATTGAGGGTAGAATTCAAGACGGTGGGGAAAACCCCAGACACATAGAACATAGAAAAGCTGGGCTAAGGTCGAAGGCAACTGGAGTAAAATTTGATTTGGTTGCTTTATGAGAAGACATCGGCTAAGGAGGGGCTATCATAATCTTGCTGCTACTGCTGTTATTATGGTTGTCATTGCTGCCAGTGTGCGCCAGTCATAACTCGTTACTATCACGCGGGATCAAGTGACAGCAAGTCAAGTCAAGACTCCGGCCTGTTAGACGTCATTTTGAGTTCAGCGATAATGTCGTCTGGACGATTTCAATTATTCCAAGATCATTGTAGGATTCTTTGAGACCTTTCCAAATGCCCCAATAACTGTGGACACAAAAGTCATCGTCATCACCACCATCATCATCATCATATTATTATTATTATTATTATTATTATTATTATTTTAAAACAATATTTCTGACCTTCATTTATTCGATAATCTCATGACGGGTCATGACCCATGACCTAGGTTTATTACTATTATAATGATTATTATTATTGTTGTTGTTGTTATTATTATATGAGGTTTCACTCCTATCATAACTGATAGCTTTCACTACAGAACAAATGACGGGAATATTCCAGCACTCTCCTCAGTATGCTAGCTGTTTCTTTTAATCATTTCACCCCATTTAAAGTGATAATGCCACTAAGATTCAGAGGGCTACTGGGAGTGAAAGAGAATGAGAAGACCTTAGAAGGAACTGGAAACCCGATCCTAAACAGGACATAAAGAGATAAACCTCAGCTCCCATTCCAAAGACTAGGAGGAGCGTGAACGGGACGATAGGCGAACCAATCTACTCCTATTCTTGGAATGCATTCTTCTGGATGGCTTTGATTTTTCCTCGGGGCCCCAATTCTTCTAAAATTCTTTTGCAGGGTACTTTGGGTGCGTTCCAAGCTCGCCAATATTGATGGGCACAGCTGTTCGCTTCACGGTCAACGATACGTTTCGTCATCTTTTTGCAATATTTTGATAATTTTTTTTTCTGGCTTTTCGACCTCTTTCGAAACAACTCTGGTGTCGGCTGTAAGAAGCAACATCCAAAAAGGAAAAGAATGAAAACATTAGTAGAATCACAGGCGAAGAATAGAACGAAGCTGCAATAGAAGTGGAAATAATATATATATATATATATATATATATATATATATATATATATATATATATATGTGTGTGTGTGTGTGTGTGTGTGTGTGTGTAATGGTTGGCCACACGCATCCGAGGATACCTGTCTAATACGGCGTCTATCTAATCCCCATTGCAGACGCCCGCTCAGGCATATTTGTGTTTTTTCAACACCCACAGAGCCCACCTGTGGTTTATACTGCAACTATGCTAATCAGACTTTAATTACAGTTTCTGCGAGAGAGAAAGAGAGAGAGAGAGTTATCTAGTGGGATTAACACTTTGAACTAGGCTGACACACACAAACCCTCGGTCACGATGACTTGTGACCTCGTGCTAGCACAACCATCGACGGACCCAATGGTTCCGTCTACCCATTTTCACTCTCAATTCTTGGGTCAACCCGTGTTGTGCTTTTCAGGCCAAAGATGGCCGCACACTGGGATCGCCCCCACCAGGCCGATAACATTAAGAAGTCGCTTTCCTGACAAATCGAAGATGGTAAGAAATCAAATGCCTCAGTACAATTCAGCAGTCTTAAACTCAAGCCTAAACTGCTGAAGGAGAGATGGACTGAAGGCGTTAACACTTTCGGTGTTAGGTTGCCAACAATGGATCCAGGAGCCGACAAAGCTGAAGACATCTTTAACATTTTGAACGATAGAAAATGATAAAATATGAGATGTCAGGGCAGACGTTCGGCTTCATTAAGTACATCTTTTTAACAAAAACCAAATGTTATATAGGAATAAAAATTCGCTGCCGACACTTAAGTCGAAACGTAGATAGCCAGTGAGCAAACACGGGCGATCCCATTTCTAATAGCTAGACCACGTGACCATAGAGGAAACGCAGATATGGTAATTAGCGTAGCGCCTAACTGATCACTGTTTCTAGTCTATCCTCTATTACTTTACTGATCACCATCTCTATTCTATCCTCTATTACTATACAGATCGCTATTCTTCTCTATACACTATTCTCTATACTGATCAATATACGGATTACTATTCGCTGTCTACTGTTCGATTGAGTATTATCGGACAAGTACTATTATTGCGAGTGATATTCGAAGGCGTCTAACACCAGTATTGTTCAACGGCGTTACTATAGTTCTATCTACGATTACAAAGTCTCTACTACAACAAGCATTACGAAAGCGACAACGACATTAGACTCATCCAACACTTTCTAAAGCCTCGACACTCCTCAGATTGACACCTTTTCAAGGCACTTGACGTAGGCTTCCGTGTTGAGTCTGAGGCCCTGTGAGAAGATGAATGTAGGCATAATCACTCGTGATCACTCCAAAAACGGTCATAATCACCATTAGACTCATCCAACTCTTTGCATAGCCTCCGCACTGTCCTCAGATTGACACCTTTTCAAGGCACTTGACGTAGGCCTCCGTGTTGCGTCTGAAGCCCTCACCAACAAATTTACCCACCACACTATGTATCGCTACAGGTATAGATAAATACGGGGTGCCTTGTCATCCAGCGTACTTAAACTGGTTCGTCAGATATATGCCTTGACGCTAGACAAGGCTAAACATTGAATATCGATTTAAAAAAAACTATTCGTTTCCGTGACAATAAATCAGCGAGCAAATATTTCTTTAACCCGTGCATTTCTTCCAGCTAAACGTATATTTCGATCAATCACCTGCTTGCCTTGCCAATTTTATCGACCCTGTTATATTGCCATTGTTCAACTTCAAAATCTAAGCTCTATGGATTGCCTTTAAAAATACTTTTATCTTTTATACTGTCTCAATGTCTTACAACTGGAATCGTGCCCAGTTAATGTCAATGATATTTTTACTTATTGCAATTAATTACGAGAAAATTAAAGATTTCTCAAGGACATTTAGCCTCTTAACATTACGTTTGAGCGTTGTAAAACAAAAAACATTTACCTTATTAATTGTTATTAAGTGTCATTTCAGCAAAATGCAATAACAACTCTCCCAGATTCACAACATACGTGAATAAACATGTTGCAAATATGAAAATGTATAATTCAATAATTGCGCTGACATCGGAGCATACAGCATATAATTTAATCAACGTTTAAAGATTTCCAGTTATTATTAATGAAAGAGATAAATGGTGGAAAACGATCCTTATTGTACAATCAATTCTTCTTCTATGTGCCGCATCCATTGAGGACGTTACGCGATCATGGCTCTCCACAATGTCCTGTCCTTTGTAAATCTTAATAATGTACTTTTTGTTATTTCTCCTAAACCCTGTTCTGCCATTTATTTTTTCTCTTTTTGTTCTTGTAACTTCATTCACCCGGGGTGGGTTGAGCCGGCTCCAATATTGAAGTTTCATGGGAATTTGGAATTCACAAGCGGTCCCCAACCTGCATGTATAGCACTTGAGATTTGATTATAGTGGTGAAGGTTTCATGCAGGACCATCCACAGTTTTTTTGAAGGACTGATTACAGAGACCTGGTGCACTACGTGCCATCTGTCCCCAAACGACCATTATGCAGGTTTTGAATTCAGAGTTGTCCTTCTCCTAGACCAGTTGCCATCCAATGCTATTGTCTGTCCTGCTATTTACCCATAGCTGGAGGGAGAAGAAGAGGATTCACACGTATTAGCACGTAAGTGAATGTAATGGATTCGACTGGAATTCGAACTCGGCTCTCCGATTCCTCAATCCAAGCCGCTATCCATTACTCCACCGTGCGATTTATTTACAGAAGCTTGTTCTTCTTCTGTGTGCCATGTCTCTTCAAAACTTTAGCCATCATGGCTATCGACAATGTCCTATCCTTTGTAGCTCTCAATATATTTTGTTTTCTTGTTATCTCTCCTAAATCCTATTCTGCCATCCATTTAAACAAACTCGTTCTTCTTCTCTGTGTACCCTGTCCACTCATTGAGTTGGCTATGATGGCCTTCCATAAGGTCCTGTCCTTTGTTGCTCTTAATAAATATTGCCTTTTTGTTGTATCGCCTAAACCCTGTCCTGTCATCTGTTTAAACAAGATCTTGCTTCTTCTATATGCCGTATCCATTCAGGACGTTAACCATCATGGCTATCGACAATGTCCTGTCCTTTGTAGCTCTTAATAAATTTTGTCTTCTTGCTATCTTTCCTAAACCTTGATTCGCCATCCATTTACTCAAGCTCTTTCCTTCAACCTGTCCTGTGACTATCAAATTTGCCAACGGACCTTTTTAATCTTTAAAATTGCGCCACCCAGTTTTCTTCCTGCGAGATAGCTGGCAGCGAAAGTTTCGGGCCAACATAGAAATACCAAGAGGAAACGCATTCTTCTTGGTCCACGCTTGCCTGTTCGGCCGCTTTAACCAACAAGAATCACTTATTCCGGCTATGCCATCGTGACATTTCGGAACATAACACGTCTCTTTGTATCCGCTCGCAATAAATGTAAATGTGTCTTCAACGAGGCAAAGCTTCTATTCGCTGATAGAATGAAACACCCTATAGTCTCTCACAAGTGTGGTATCCGAGATTACTGGCGGTTTTGTAAGAGTGTGATAAACAGTTTTGACGTATTGCCATCTACTACTAATAAAGCAGTACAATTTTACTCGGAAATTCTCTTCAAACTCTTCTCTCGACTCATCAAGAATATATTTGCTTGATTCTCCGCTAGAACGCAATATCTATTGAGTAATATGCACATAATCCAATTCATGGTTACTGCCGTCATCACCACAAGACATGCGAATTTAATGGTATCCCTGGAAATTTCCTAATGAAGTGCGTTCCTGAACAGACTTCAAACTCTCACAGATAGAACATTTATAGATATAGAAAGTATAGGCATAGGAATCAACAATGTATGGTGACTGTCAGTTACACATCCCATTCCGACCATCAGGCCAAGTGCTCCTTTCAATGGCACTTCTCTAAAGACTTTATTAAGGCATGAAACTGACAATTACCGTCCTGGGATGATTTCTATGTTTACATTATAGTTGTACGATGGTTTCGTTTGCCCTTTGTTTCACATATGCGACACGTACCGCATTTGCCTTGGCCGCATCGGTACACGGACGACAAATATATCTAGATAGTGATATAATGGAATATGCATACACCTGTGTTCTCCTCACTGGAATATGATTGGCTGGTGTCCGTCATAAATACAGACGGACGTGTAGGTACGGCAGAGTTTAAGTCTATGACGACACCCATTGACTACGCCATTGGCTATCCTATTGGTCTACACCTATTACCTGCGACTACGACGAGTACCAGTCGATTACTGCTACCGTGTACTGCTTGGTTACAGTAGCCAAACCCACTTAGGTACTTCGATCAAATATATCCCTTTCTAGGACATATCAAATAATGATAAGAAAAAATTAAAAGAACACTTGCTTTAATTTGCTTGGTCGATTTGGTTGATTTTGTTTAGCGGCATATCAACACCTATATGCGTTATTTAATGCCAAAATCTAAATATTCGAACACAATTTTATGGCTTCAACCAAATATATTTTGAACGTAATTTGCATGCCTTCACCTACAGATAAAATCTATTCTTGGTCATTTTGCTATAAAATGTATTGTTGGTATTTCTACTATAAAAAATATATATTTATAAGTAATTCGCCCCAAGCAAGCTAGTACGCAGGGGGTGGTACAGAGAGACAAAGTGAGTGAAAAACTGGGTAGGGGGGTGAAGAAAGGATGAAATATGAAAGGGGATCTTAGGAAGATAACGATTGACGTTGCATTTAAATTTTTGAAGATTGTAGTTATCAGGGAAGCAAAGTAAGAGGAAGGGAGTTTCACTGTCGGGAAGTGCAAAAAAAAGAACAGCCTGATGTAGAAGTGGTGGTTACATTTAACTATCTCAACAGTATAGGGGCGGGACATAAATGCCAATCTAGTAGAACGTTTACATTCATGTAGTCGAGCCCCAAGGAAAAAGCTTGTCAGAACAGTTGCCATGGAAATATTTGTAGAAAAGACAAGGGGAAAATGTGGCTGAAGTCGAGATGCCAAGTCAGGATTGACTACATCGCAGATTCTTCTTTAGATTTTATCAAGAACTTCGAGATGAACAGCAGGAGCACTAAAGCAGATATGGCAGCAGTATTCAATGCAAGGACAAATGGTAGATTTGTAGATGTGTAAGATGGACTCCGACGGGAAAAATCTTCTGCCACGAGACAATGAACCAACTTAGTAGATAAAGCTATTGATTCTATGTAGTTGTGCTAACTCGTCAGTCGAAAACGTGAAGCCAAGAAGGTCCAATGAGGCGCTCTCCTGGAGTCACGAATCAGCTATGCTGATGGCGGACAGTTGAAGTTTCTCTATGGTGTGGTTAAATGAGAGCAGTTTAGTTTTAGAAACAGCAGTTTCATTTTGCTATGAATATCTATTGCTGGTCATTTTGTTGTAAATAGAGAAAGAGAGGTACTATGAAGCAATGGATAGCAGCTCGGATTGTGGAATCGGAGAGCTGTGTTCGAATTCCAGTCAAATCCACATTACATTCACTTACTTGGGAAAGATATGAATCCTCTTCTTCTCCAACCTCTTCCACCAAATGGGTAAATAGCAGGACAGACGTTGGATGGTACTGGTCTACCGCAGAAAGAAATGGCAACCTACTGCGGGGAAAAAAATCTGCTTCGTCTATCGAAAGGTAGATGATCGCCTACGCGTGTATCTTGCATGGCACATAACTGACTGGTAATATTACTATAAATAGACCTGTTTGTATTTAACACTCTTCGGACAGTTTACGACATTTCGGCCATTGTACGCTCCGTCCTTCTTCAGGTGATAGGAATTTAGAATGGAACCCTCTATTTCGTCCACCGGGGTAGATTGTTCAATATCATGTTCGGATGTCTCAATATCAGTTATCTCCCCTTAACTCAACTCTTTGTTCACCTCTGCTGTTGTCACGTATTGAACTCACAACTCTTCGGGTCAAGTCATTGGATTAAACCAACGGTTTTAACCACTGCGCCATATGTGCTGATTCCTTAAGTTTTCGTATCTTCCAATGGTGTTCCCTGACTATTATTTCAACCTCGTGAATATGTGAAGAAAGAAAATAGTCCGATCAATGTAAATAGTGTAAATAATTACAATACCTCATCCCAGAAATATAGACAGATAATGGCATTTTTACTATAAAAATCTATTGTTATACTTTCATAGTGTTTTTGTTTGGAGGATCACTATTTGACCATTGCTGGGACTCTATCAGATGCTACCACCCCGTGTCAGGGTGGACCTGGGAACAACAGCTATTAAAAGGTGGTTCCACGCTCTTCAAATCCTTCAATATATTGATCAGACATCTTGCTGCCGGATTTACTTTATCGTCGTACCCAGGACTCGCTTTAATTTGCTGGAATTCCTATGTTTCTTTAATGTTTCTACGTCCCCCCCTTTAAATGATATTTAGCTTTCCTGTTGCATATTCCAAAGTTTTGGTGCTAAAGTTAATTTCACTCTATCAGAAAAGATACCCAAGTTTCTTTGTGGCCAAACCTCTTTGACGTTAAAGTTCTTGCACGTTAAACTCCTCGCGGAACTTAATTTTTAATGCGTTTAGTCTTACCATTCGTGTTTATGTAAACGATGAGGCCTTTAATGCTTGGTCTATGAAATTAATTATTCGGCATTGAATGGATTTAATTTGTAGCAAAAGCAGACGACATTAATTAAATGTATTTTGCCAGAATTACAGATTTCGCTACGATTTCTGCAGACTTTATTTATCACCGCTTGGTTGGATTTTAACGTTTTCCATGCATTTAATGCTTTTCTTTCCTTTACGTTTGCTTGCATTCTTCTTATTCTTTTAAAATAATTATTATTTGTCGTCCCTTTTGTCTTTTTTTTCTTCTTTTAAAGGTTTCAACTTCTTTCTCCCAAAGATTCATGCATTTCTTCTTCTTCTTCTTCTTCTTCTTCTTCTTCTTCTTCTTCTTCTTCTTCTTCTTCTTCTTCCCAAAAATTCGCAGTTTTCTTCTTCTCCTTCTTCTTCCCAATAATTCGCAGTTTTCTTCTTCTTCTTCTTCTTCTTCTTCTTCTAAATATTTATCTCTTCTTCCTAAACATTCAACCTCTTCTTCTTCTTCTTCCTCCCAATAATTCGCAGTTTTCTTCTTCTTCTTCTTCTTCTTCTTCTTCTTCTTCTTCTTCCCAATAATTCGCACTTTTCTTCTTCTTCTTCTTCTTCTTCTTCTTCTTCTTCTTCTTCTTCTAAATATTTATCTCTTCTTCCTAAACATTCAACCTCTTCTTCTTCTTTTTCTTCTTCTTCCCAATAATTCGCACTTTTTTTTCTTCTTCATCTTTTTTTCCTTCTTCTTCTAACTTTTCATATCTTCTTCCTAAAGATTCAACCTTTCCTTCTTCTTCTTCTTCTTCTTCTTCTTCTTCTTCTTCTTCTTCTTCTTCTTCCCAGTGATTCGCACTTTTCTTCTTCTTCTTCTTCTTCTTCTTCTTCTTCTTCTTCTCAAAGATTGGTACTTTTCTTGTCCTTTCAATAACTTTTTTCCATCGTTTCTTCGTTTCCTCTTATTTGTCTTTCCTTTTTTTCTTTTCTCCCTTTTTTCAAATTCATTTTTTGAATACCTCAAATGTATCCAACGGATATTTGCTTAGTGATAACAATCAATGAGCCGTTCTGGTGTCCGCAATAATATTCCAACAGGTATGTCGTCTTGTATCAGTTGCAGGGGATGCATTTTTGCGCGCGCACTTCTCCATCGCTTAAACAGCGCTTCCTTTCTGTTTGATCTCGGCACTTTCAACGAGAAACAAGAAGAAAAACATCGGCATGCCACTATCGCCATGTTGATGAAACGTATATGATGGTTGCTAAGACTACGTACTACGTAAATGCAGAGATAGTAATAAAAGATATAAACCCCTCCACCAGGATGATGCTGATACGGAATATACATGGTTTTAAGTCATATTATTGCACATGCAGTCAGCACCAACACACATGCAGACAACACCCAAACACACTCTATCTATCTATCTATATATATATATATATATATATATAAAGTGAACATTGAAGTCAACACTCAGAAGAGACAGGCTGTTTCATGCTGGACGCAATCGTCAGGCCACCTTGACGATTGCGACCAGCATCAAACAGCCTGTCGCCTCTGAGTGTCGAATTCAATGTTTACTTTTATGTTTATATTTACATACGGTCTCTCTCTGATATTGAGCACTTTATCCCATAAATATAGTACACCTTAAAACTATATTTCTTTTTATATATATATATATATATATATATATATATATATATATATATTATTATAATATTATTATAGATTGTGTGTGTGTCTGTGTGTCTGTAACGTTTATATATTGGATCTGATTTCCCACATTTTTCGACCGATTTCAACAAAACTTCACAGGACTACGTAAAATTACCTTGCGGTGGTTCTGACAGCGCCAAAACTTGCAAAAACACAATTGTTTTGGCACAAAATCAATTTGAAAACACGATTAAGCGGCATCGCTGCGAGAATGAAAGGGGGCAACTCATATCGAGCTATGCTTATTATAGAACCCAGGTTGTTTGTGTGTGTGTGTGTGTGTGTGTGTTCGTTTATATATGGGATCGGATTTCCTATATTTTTCAACCGATTTCAACAAAACTTCACTTTTTTTTGGCAGGTAGTGTTTCTCTTATTGTCTTGCACACTTTTTTCTTTATTTTTACATTCAGAATGCTTTAAAAATTCCATTTACACGACAATTGTTTACAATAAAATTCTATTCAATCGGTAAACTCATAACGATTGAAAATGTTTTTGTTTGGGTTTGACCAATTCGTAAAAAAAAAACAAAGAAAAAAACTAATTAAGACATGCATGTCCGTCAAACTTAAACAATCTTTGTCAATTTTATTTTTCAGTCTTTATGATGGTCGATACTTGATCTATCTCTTACTGTTACATCCCGGGCAACACCGGGCTCTCCTGCTAGTATATATATATATATATATATATATATATATATATATATATATATATATATATATATATATTTTCAACAGGTTTCTGTTGCCACACCAGGATAAAATAATAATAAGGACAGGGATCATGATTTATTATTAACACAGGATACAAACGTGTCACGGAGCATTAGAAGCCGGTTCAAGCAGGGATATACAAGTGATATAAATTATTAGGAGGATTTGAGATAATTATAATTAAGTAATTCATCGAGTCTAGAAGAAACCTCAACAAAATGCAGGAAGCACTGGATGCATATTTCGTGGTGGATGGTACGGCTTGGGGATAGTAGTCGTGGCTCTCGGGGGCACAGTCCTATAGGTCAGGGAAACTCAGATGAGTTCCACCGCGGAATATGTGAACTAGCGGCGCAATATCTGATTCGTTACCTCTTCGTCACCGAGACCCGTTGGTACAGATGGTATGACGTTTGACTCATATAGTAACTGTCGGCGTTTCGATTCTCGGTCGTGGATGTACACTGCTGATGAGTCCAAATAGGACGAAACGGCCGTCCAGTGCATTCTGTTGAGGTTTCTTCTAAAAAATTAACAAAATAATATATTTTTGTAATCTAGCCAAATTCATCTATATCCTTTTCCTTCCCATCATTTTTGTTTTAAAATATTCCACATGGGGATAAGGGAAAATCTGCCAGGAATGGTGAAAGAATTTGGACATAAATATACTGTGGTTGAAATGGCGATTAAAGCACTTTAACATTTTCATTTTAGTGAATTGTTTTCTCTTTTACGTAGAGTATCATTTTTTATGTCGAAATTGTGGTCAGCTTCGTTGCAGTAAAAAACCAATGTGTTTTGTGTGTTGTTTTTTTTTTTTAATTGCCATCTTAACAGCAAAATAAAATCTAGAATGATCATTTGATTGTATTTAAAAGCACTCAGAAGAAGTTGCAGCCCTTAATATTTACACGAAGAGGAGAACTATATTGAAAATATTTTCGAGACCCTTCAATGCCCTATTTCATATTCAATGCGGAACAAAGCGCTCATAAAATATTCCAAAGTAGAAGCGTTGTTCTTCTTGACAAACCCAACGAATCAAAAAAAAAATATTATTCTACCCACTAACTCTATCACAACTACAACCGGCAAGAATTTATCTAAACACAGCATAAGATTTGTCACAACTATATCAAAAACAATAAAAGATTTAATCAATAAAAACAAAACAACAAGACAAAACTTGAATGTGGAATTTACTCTATTATTGCTAGGAATGCCAGAAAGAATATATTGGGGAAACTTCAAGAAATTTAGACAGAAGTGATATTTTAAGAATAAACTTTTTTTTCCATTTGGTCTTACAATTTCCTCAATATTGTTCTTGATATATAAAAATATATATCGTTAACAAAAACAAAAACAGAATAATGACAATATTCTCCACACGTGACAAATACTGACGTTATTTTTCAGTTAAAAATATGAAAATAGCGTTTCTCTCCATTCCAGTTGCTAGGTACATTCTGTTTTTGTTTTTATTAGTTACTTTATTCAATTAATTTCATTTCCGTATTTTGCTTTGATAAAGTCCACATTGGACGAAACGCGTCAGCAATTACCAGTTTTCCTATTGTCATTTTTATTCATATATATATATATATATATATAGGTAAAGGGTTAGGTAAATGAAATAACTAGATATTAGCGAACGTATGCGGGTGTTCTGTCGTGCATTCATTGGTAAGAAAATAAATAATTACTAAATTTACCCAAAAGGTGTAGACATAATAGTGCTCAATATGATTAAACAGAGCTAAGAAATATATGTTAATGAATACACATATACCCACGTTTGATGTGCAAAGACCAGATACAAAGGTGTTAAAAAAATATAAAATACTGTTACTTCAATCAAAATATATTTGCAAAACATGTACATTTAATTAGAAAGTGTACTTTATCAACAAACAAGTGAAACAATTTACTTACTACAAAGATACAACCTCGTTTCGTTGCATCTAGTTGCACCTCCACTGATGAGAACCAAAATGGCTACGAACAATACTGTTTGTAAGCAGGCCGTCCGTGGAATGTCTTTGTAGTGAATAAATTGTTTTTGTCTATTTGAAAATTATAATAAATAATTATTGCTCAACTATCGGTATTGAGCCCTCTTTTGAATTAATGCGGTGAACGTTAGAATTTATATATTATTTTCGTTCTCATTACATTCGGAAAGATAGATAGATAGATAGATAGATAGATAGATAGATAGATAGATTTTATATTCACGGTTCATTGCAAATTCAATGTAAACTCGCCTGAGGCGTTGTCTCCATTTTGCAAGAAATGTTTGGTAGCGTCAAATTTCGCTTCAGAACGTCTCCACAAAGATTGATAATTGGATCATTGTGCAGTATGTTTTGAATAATTTAAACTGTTCATTCATTTAACAATGAATTACTCTTGATGAGTTGATGCCCCCATTGTTGCTATTTCGATATACTTATCGAAACGAATTCTACACAAATAAACCCAATCAATACAACAATTTGAAAGCGTTACGACTGATACAGAATCTCAAAACATTAAGAACTATATCTGAACAAGAGACAGGACGCTCTTATTAAATAGAAATATAACAGTTCTATCCTGTCTGTCGTTAAATACTTACCTCAATACCTGACCACTGGTAATCACTTTAACCAATTACTTTGTGGTACAAAACTTTAGTGTACATGGTTACCCCTAAAGTCAGGACACATAGGCAAAAATGCATATTTTCAAGAAATTAAATTTTCAACATTTTATTGAATTGGAATATTAACAAGTGTCATATAGGAAGAAAATGAGTAACTACCAACACCGAGGTTCGAACGTGACACTCTTGACTTATGAATATATGTTTTCCGCCAGGTGTATAAATATCGGTGTCAGTCTACTGACTGCAGTGATTATTGAGTGGAAC
>CAHIKZ030005558.1:542500-675000 GCA_903632075.3 Acanthosepion pharaonis
AGTCAGTCGATGTCGGACGACTGTTAGTCGGATATTAAAGTACCAGCGATCACAACTAGATTACTGCGTCATTACCTATTATATCAAGTCCCTAACGTTTTGTACGTCGAACCTATTTTAGGACCGACTTAGTACAAATACAAGCCTCCAGTGTGAAACCACTACATAACAATTTGTCGACGAGGGATTCGGATTCATACGGAGGAAGAAAAACCATTTCGTACTGCATAATACATCAGGAAGTTGAAATTTCTGTGACACATAAGGAAGAAGGGCTTGGAAAATTTGGTACTCACAGGACAGATTGAGTGCAAGAAAGACAGAGGGAAACAACGCATAACGTACTTGAGCTTTTGTTAAAGGGACGATGGGAAACGGTTTTAGTTCCTACCCACGGGCTTCACTGCGGTCCATTTAATATTTTCATGCGGACCACTAAATCCTAAAATATTTAGGTATATTTTCATTTACTTTAGTAACGTACGTCTGGAAGATTATTCTTAGATTTTGCTAGTACGTTTACTTACCCATATCACTAAAAGGGAGAAGGACCAAAGGCCTTTACCGGGACACACCATCTGGTGCGTGGGGTAAAAGCCAGAGCTAAATAATAATTATTTAGCTTATCTGTTATGCATGTGGGGTGGTACGCATTGCTGGGAACAATTCTTTTCGTGCATGAAATTGTGGAGAGCCATGATCGCCTACTTCCTGAGCAAGAAGAAACTGATATTTGCACCGAAACACATTTGTCCGCTCTCGAGCAGTATTTACGTGCGTTGAGGAAAACAACATGGTGGAAACAATGAGAAGAAGGAAGAGGAGAGTGAGAAAGAAGAGTAAGAGGGAGAGAAGCAGAGGTAAATATGGAGACGTAAGTAGTAGGATGAGAGAGGAGACAGAGAGAGGGGGAGACGATATTGGGGAAAAGGAGGGAGATTTAGTGGGCTCAAGGGAAGCTGGCAATGTGATTGGTCAGTTTGCTAATATGTATCCTTGTCTTTTTTAAACGGACATGACCTCTCAACGATCCCTAACGAATTATACAAAGAACACGATCTTAATTCAATTTATCTCTTGTACGCTTTTAACAAACGGGTTTTTTTCTAAAATGTTTACCTTTAAATTAGATTATTCCCAATAAATGGAAATTCATTCCTAACACAGAGACCTGGTTTCTTTCAGTCAGTCGAATCTAGTCCGACCTTTCTGTTCTGAATATATTTTGCCCGTAACCGGATCTTTTCTGCAAATATGTTTCTTGCAAAAATTATTTTCATAGTGTTATTCTAATTGTTCCATTCGAATAACCAAATTAATCGACTATATATTCTTCTTCTATGCAGTCTATTTCTTCAAAATGTGGGCAGACATGGCTCGCCACAACTTCCTATCATTTTTAGCTCTTTTTTAAGTTTTTCTCTTTTCCTCATTCTTTACAGTCCCTATCCTGCCATCCATTTAAAAAAGCTCGTTAGGCATTTCACTCGCTGTTTTCCTCTTTTCTTCTTTCCATCAATATGCCCTGTGAGCGTCTAATTCTCCGATCCCTCTTTCTTATGTCATTGAAACTTCAAGTGCCTCTTTCTGATTCTATGTATAAGTGTCCTTTTGTCTCCTTTTTTCCTAAAACTTCCTGCTTACTCATATGTTCAGTCCAGAATCCTTCTGTATAATCACATTCATATTGCCTCAAGTCTCTTCTTCTTCTGGGAGGAAATTGTCGAGCATTCATTACCTTTTCACATCATCCTTCTGTAGAATCACATTTATATTGCCTCAAGTCTCTTCTTCTGGGAGAAAATAGTCGAGCACTCATTACCTTTTCACGTCATCCTTCTGTAGAATCACATTTCTGTTGCCTCAAGTCTCTTCTTCTGGGAGAAAATAGTCGAGCACTCATTACCTTTTCACATCATCCTTCTGTAGAATCACATTTCTGTTGCCTCAAGTCTCTTCTTCTGGGAGAAAATAGTCGAGCACTCATTACCTTTTCACATCATCCTTCTGTAGAATCACATTTCTGTTTGCCTCAAGTCTCTTCTTCTGGGAGAAAATAGTCGAGCACTCATTACCTTTTCACATCATCCTTCTGTAGAATCACATTTCTGTTGCCTCAAGTCTCTTCTTCTTCTGGGAGGAAATTGTCGAGCATTCAGTGCCATATAGGTGGAGCGTTATTACATAGAAATTCAGCATATTCTTTTTCTTTGTTTTTAGCGAGATTTTCCCCCTTTTTTTTCTTAATACCTTGTTCAGTTTTTGGAAGGCATATTTTTTCTATATCAATGGTTCTTCTGATTTCGGAGCCACATTTTCCGTTCTCTGATAAAACACTTCCTAGATGTTTGAATATTTGTACTTGTTTGAATGTCCAACTTGTAGCTCGCATCTTGGGTTGCTGTTTTTGCTGGAAACTATACATTTTGCCTTCTTATAATTTGTGTTTAGTCCTTTCTTCTCGCTTTCCATTACGATCTTCTCTTGGAGTTCCCCTACTTACCTTTCTGTGTCACCTACCAACTATGTGTCATCTGCATATCTCATATTGTCAAGATTGTGTCGATATTAGCACTTTTTCCAGGCCACTTCACGACCCATACACTGCTAAAAGTCTGTTTCGATGTGTATTATAGTCGGTCAGGGTATCTACCACGCTGCCTCGTGTTATATTGACGTGGGGGTTTGAATTCAGATCTGTCCTTCTCCCAAAATGTCTGCTACGTCCAATGCTAAAGAGCTCTATTTGACTAGGTTTGGCCCAAAGGAATTGTTATTGTTATAGTGGAACATACCCATTCTAGAGTTAATAGACTCTCCCACCTATAATAAGTAAGAGTAGTAATAGTAACGAGTCAGTCGCTCAGTGGGTCGGTCAGTCAGTCGATGCCGGACGACAGTTTGTCGGATACTAAAGTATCAGCGACCACAACTAGATTTCTCTGCGTCATTATCTATTATATCAAGTTCCTAATGTTTTTGTACGTCGAACCTATTTTAGGACCGACTTAGTACAAATACAAACCTCCACTGTGAAATCACTCCACAACAGTTGTTAAGTAAGCAAAAGTATCCCTGACATAAGTTAAACTGCTGATTCCATTGTCCATAAAGATAAGCACCATACCCGCGTACATTTCACCTCATTCCAAGGCGGGAATGCCACTAGTACGCAGGGGACGGACAGAGTGAAAGTGAGAGAAAAGACTGGGTATAGACGGGATTGAGGAAAGGATAAAAGATGAAAAACATTCAAGAAGATGGCGATTGACGTTGCATTTAAATTTTTGAAGATTGTAGTTTTCAGGGAGGCAAGGAAATAGAAGGGAGTTCCACAGGCGGAAAGTGCGAGAAAAAAAAATTCTTAGAGAAGAAGTGGCGGCTACATTTGAACTATATCAGCAGTAAAAGCGTGGGACCTAGATACCAATCTAGTTCCACGTTTAAGTTCATGTAGTCGGGGCGCCAAGGGAAAAAAACTCGTCAGAGCAGTTGCCATGAAAATATTTGAAGAAAAGAAGGAGAGAAGCCATATCGCATCTGTGAGAATGTGACTGCCAAGACAGGATTGATTACATCGCAGATCTTTCTTTGGATTTTGTCAGGAATCTCGAGATGAATAACAGGAGCACAAAACCAGATATGGCAACAGTATTTAATACATACATACATATATATATATATATATATATATATATATATATATATATATATATATATATTCACTTACCTGCTAATACCCTTGGGAAAGGTGTGAATTCTCTTCTTCTCTCTCCAGCTATGGGTTAAATAGCAGGACAGACTGGGTTCTATAGCCTTGGATGCAGCTGGTCTAGGAGAAGGACAACTCTGAATTCAAAACCTGCTGAGGGTCGTTTGGGGACCTTGTGGCACACAGTACACCAGGTCTCTGTGTTCGGCCCTTCAAAAAGTGTGGATGGTCCTGCACGAAACCTTCACCACTATAATCAAATCTCATGTGCCGGTGTCGGGCTGTCAGTTTCCTGAAACTGATCTGCTTGACCCTCATACGTCGAACCCGACAGGAGAATCGATTATATATATATATATATATATATATATATATATATATATATATATATATATATATATATATATATATAGGATTAGTAAAAATAAATGTCACTTAGCTGATTGATGTTATAGACAACATCAATCAGCTAAGCGAGAAATATGCTCCCTTTAAATATCATTTTTTTCTGAATTACCATGACAGTGTTTCAGACTTAACAATATCTTTGTCATTTATATATATATATATATATATATATATATATATATATATTATGTGTCTGTATAAGTGTGTGTGTGTGTGTGCATGCGTGTGAGTGTGTGTGTTTTGAACATAAAAAAAATATTAAAAGAATTAAAATTTTCGGACACACTGGGTTGTATATTAATATCTTTTGTTTTATTATTTCAATTTGTTTCCTCGGTTAGTTTCGACCAGCATGGCCATCATCAGGAGAAAAAAAACATTCTTGTTAGTATTAGTGAACTTCAAGAGTAAATGACTGTCTCTGAAGAAAGTGAACTTTTATCTGTAGTTTTTCATTGATTTTTATCGTTAATTTTGGTCAGTCCTTATCGTGGTTAAAAAAAACCTCTTTCAAATTGTTTTCCCTTCTTGGTCATTTTGACAGTTTTGTTGGTTGCTACGAGTGGAATATGTCTGTTAAGTGTATTTTATCTTTTAGTTTTTGGGAAGTGTGTAATATATATATATATATATATATATATATATATATATATATATATATATATATATATATATATATATATAAATTATATCCATGGATATATATATAAATTATGACCATGGAATATTAGTGTTTAAGCCTTTTTATTATATATATATATATATATATATATATATATATATATATATATATATATATAAAAGGTTCTGAAATGTTATTAAACCAGCCCCTTCAAAGATATTTTTAATTGAAACACTAATTTGGGAAGTGGTTTATGATAAAATTTTTACACATTTCCTTATATATATATATATATATATATATATATATATATATATATATAAAAAAAGTGAACATAGAAGTCAACACTTAGAGGGACAGTCTATTTCTTGCTAGACGCAATCGTCACGCCTGACGATTGCATCTAGCATGAAACAGACTGTCGCCTCTAAGTGTTGACTTCTCTGTTCACTTTTATATTTACACACTCTCTATCTCTGATATTGAGCACTTTATCCCATAAATATAGCACATCTTAAGACTATATTTCTTTATATATATATATATATATATATATATATATATATATATATACAGTAGGGTTCACCCTGTACATACACGAGGGACCCTCGAGGTAGAGGGTAACATTAAGAGTCATTTTACACGGTTAGGGGGGGGATAACGGATAACCCTAGAGTTGAACAGTTTAATTTTGTAGTGGTCGGGGAAGCATCCTCTTGGGAGTCGGTTCCACAGAGCAGTGGTTTACAGGAAATAGCTGTTCATGTAGAACTTACTTCTCGCCGATGGAATGCGGGTGATTTGTTACAATGTAAGTGCCATTGCCTCTGCTTGTCGTGAAGGTTAGAAGAGGCGGCAGTAATTTATTGGGTTATCTGGATAGTTCATGCTGATTTGTAGTCACTATGTTTGAGCGCTTCAAAACACTTCAAATTTATCGACAGATATAACATGTTTACATTTCCGGTTAGAGTACACTTCAAACTATCTCTTGAGAAAGAAAGTTTAAAATTACTTAATTCCTATCAAATGAAAATGGAAGATTATAAGGTGCATTTTAGTCTCTTGATATTTTTTTTTTTTTACTGTAAAGGCAAAAATTCCTCAGAAACAACCAAAACAATATGTGATGTGTACGGTGAAGGTGTTTTAGATGGCAGAACTGTACGGAAGTGTTTAGCTTGGTTTGGAGTTGGTTTGGTGATTGTAGCTTTATTGAGTAAGAACGTTCAGACAGACACGAAAGATGACGACCAAATCAAGACATTGATTGAGAATAACCTACATTACACAACGCGAGAATTGGCAGAAACATTAAATTTATCTAAATCCACCATCCATGAGTCCTTATTGAAGCTTGGGTACTCAAATCACTACGATGTTTAGGTACCACATAATTTGAGTGCAGAATTTTTTGGATCGCATTTCATCTGTGATTTGCTGTATAAACGCAATGAAAATGCACCCTTTTTAAAGAAAATTGTGACGGGCGATAAAAAATGGATCATTTACAGTAGGTACCTCCACTAATTCGGTATACATAAGGTTTAAAATGAATTTTTTGTAAAGGAAAAACATTCTTTGACACTTTCATTTTAGCATTAATTGAAAGCTAAAATATTTAAAATTTACTATTTTCAGTAAGCAAAATACTCTGTTGTATTTTTCAAATAGCAATTATATTGATCGGAATTTTTTTTTTCCTTAAAATCAAAACGGCCATTTTTTACACATTTCTAAACAAAAGTTAATTCTCGGTTTTAAAAATCTTGCAAAAATTAATTATGTATTTCTGAAACGTTATCTGAGGAAAAATAGCAAATTTAAAGTTAAATTAATGTGATTTGAAACAAATATTTCTTACTTATAGCATAAAATGTTGAATACATTTCTTGTCTAAGGAGTCTTGTTTTTCTGACGTGTTCATCGATTAATTTACATTCGATTGATAGCTGAACGTATTCATAGTTAAGTATGGCGATAATGTTTAAGGGTATTTTTGCCGTAAACACGTGACCTTTAAATACTAGATTTATTGATTTGTACATCCATACTTCAAAAATTCCGCACATAATCAAACATCCAAAAAATAACTGAAACTCTTTTCAAAATATTCGGGGTCATCAGATTATAACTTTACAATATATGATTAGTAAATATAATTTTACATAATATTTCTGTCGTGTAGGAAACCTACCACCCCTCTTGAAGATGAACTTGTCTACAAACAAAGACATTAAATAGTGGCATGTCAAAAGACAGACGAGTTTGGGCTGAGCTAGTTATAGACTACTCAGGCGATTTCTGTACCAACTTACCAACCTAATAAACTCCTTTTTATTGTTACGTGTTATTTGGCGTTTGTCTTTACTAACCCCAAATCAACATCATAACAATTTCTTAAGAATTATCTCATTTAAAAGATTTATGAATTTTATATATATACTAGCAGTAGAGCCCGGCGTTGCCCGGGGATGTAACAGTAAGAGATAGATCAAGTATCGACCATCATAAAGACTGAAAAATAAAATTGACAAAGATTATTGTTTAAGGTTGACGGACATCCACGACCGAGAATCGAAACGCCGACAGTTACTATATGAGTCAAACGTCATACCATCTGTACCAACGGGTCTCGGTGACGATGAGGTAACGAATCAGATATTGCGCCGCTAGTTCACATATTCCGCGGTGGAACTCATCTGAGTTTCCCTGACCTATAGGACTGTGCCCCCGAGAGCCACGACTACTATCCCCAAGCCGTACCATCCACCACGAAATATGCATCCAGTGCTTCCTGCATTTTGTTGAGGTTTCTTCTAGACTCGATGAATTACTTAATTATAATTATCTCAAATCCTCCTAATAATTTATATCACTTGTATATCCCTGCTTGAACCGGCTTCTAATGCTCCGTGACACGTTTGTATCCTGTGTTAATAATAAATCATGATCCCTGTCCTTATTATTATTTTATCCTGGTGTGGCAACAGAAACCTGTTGAAAAAATATATATATATATATATATATATATATATATATATATATATATATATATACTAGCAGGAGAGCCCGGTGTTGCCTGGGATGTAACAGTAAGAGATAGATCAAGTATCGACCATCATAAAGACTGAAAAATAAAATTGACAAAGATTATTGTTTAAGGTTGACGGACACGCATGTCTTAATTAGTTTTTTTTTTTTGTTTTTAGTTTTTTTCTTTGTTTTTTGTTTTTTAAGAATTGGTCAAACCCAAACTCAAACAAAAACATTGTTTTCAATCGTTATGAGTCTACCGATTGAATAGAATTTTATTATAAACAATTGTCTTGTAAATGGAATTTTTAAAGCATTCGGAATGTAAAAATAAAGAAAAAAATGTGCAAGACAATAAGAAACACTACCTGCCCAAAAAAAGTGAAGTTTTGTTGAAATCGGTTGAAAAATGTAGGAAATCCGATCCCATATATAAACGAAAACACACACACACACAAACAACCCGGGTTTTATAATAAGTATAACTCGATATGAGTTGTCCCCCTTTCATTCTAGCGATACCTCTTAATCGTGTTTTCAAATTGATTTCGTGCAAAAACAATTGTGTTTTTCCACTTTTTGGCACTGTCAGAACCACCGCAAGGTAATTTTACGTAGTCCTGTGAAGTTTTGTTGAAATCGGTTGAAAAATGTAGGAAATCCGATCCAATATATAAACGTACAGACACACACACACACACACACACACACAACCTGGGTTTTATAATAAGTATGATTCAATTTAAAATTGCACGAACATGAAAAGAAATATTGAAAAAATTCATTTTTCGTCGAAATTTTTTTCCTCCGGACAATATTGTCTTTAATATATATTACTCGTAAAAACAATTAAAAGATCCTCTAATTAAATAATGTCTTAATTTTATTGCGGTTTTATTTTTCGATCACAGATTTTCCGTAAGACCGGGTCCGATTTTGCTAAAAAAAAATTCGGTGATTCTTCAGGTTTTTATAAAATTAAATAGGCTGAAATACATGTAAAAATATTTTTACCAAGATTTTCTAATGATAAAAAATTCAAAAATAATTTCAATCATTTGTGAATAAGTTCTGGACATTTCATTAAAATCTGACAATTGTTTGATTTTTGTAAGAATTTCCAAATTAATATGTTTGTCACTGCAAAAAAGAGGACAAAATTTGCCATGCTAGAAGTTACTACAACCGCTGACGGAAGATAAACATCTTGCGTCATCGGTTGTAGTAAATTTCAGCATAGTTCTTTAATCAAAATTTCAAATGTTTTTTAAAAAAGAGTAAAAACATAATTAAATAATCAAAAAATACTTTTATCCTTCCTCTTAATAATAACATAAAGATTTCACAATAAAACTGTTTTTATTGCGTTTGAAGCATGTTTTCATCAAGGTATGTTGATGTTTTAGCGTTTTCGTGGACGTAACCAGTTTACAACAATGTTCAACGAAAAAGAAATGACATAAGCCAACTTTAGCCACTTCAAAAAGCGGGTCTTCGTCCTAAGTAAGTCATGCTGTTCATCTGGTGGCATTGGTAAAGAATCCTGTACAATGAACTTCTGCCAAGTGAATAGTCAATTCATTCTGAAATGTAATGCTCGCAACTGAATGAATTAAAGGCAGCAATTCAAGAAATAAAACGTCCAAAATTGGCGAACAGGAAAAATGTTGTTTTCCATCAGCATTGTGCTAGACATCACGTTTCTTTGGCGATCCGGCAAAAATTGTTGCAGCTAGGCCTAAGATCTGTTACCCAACCTACCAGATTCACCAGACATTGTTCCTTCAGATTTTCCATTTATTCAGGTCCTTGCAAAATAATTTCAAAGGTAAAAATTTTAATTCTTTGGATGACATTAAAATCACCTTCATGAGTTCTTTGCCAAGAAACTATCAAAATTCGAGGAAGATGGAATCCTTAAGTTGGAGGAAAAAAGGAGAAAGTTTGTGCAACAAAATGGTTCGTATTTAGTTGAATAAATATTTAAGGACATAATTTTGTTTTGGGTTTTAATTTCCCTTAAAAATCGGCATGAACTTTCTGGACAACCCAATAGTTCTATTGATAACTTTCCATGGATAAAGCAGACAGAGGTTCGTCACACTCCGCCCGTAAGAGAGAGATTGGGAGGGGAATAATTTCTCACCCACAAAGCCACGGAGACGTTTTTGAACTCTATCGACACTGGAAAGTGAAGACTGGGCAACACCTGCCCAAATATGAAAATAATACTCCATTTTTGGCCTGATCTGGCACTTGTAAAGGTAAAGGATAGCAGGAGGGGTCAGGTACTTACTGGAGCGGTACAGGGAGCCGACAATATTTCCTGTATATTTAGCGATGGCTCGCATGTACGAGTTCCACTTGAGGTCAGGTGTGAGTTTAAGGTTCAATAGTCTCTCAAGTTACAGAGCCTACTCGAGGGAACATCTGTTCATCGTGACTGGAGGTAGTTTGGGCCGATCGGCGGTGATCGAATGTAACTAGTTTGGTTTTCGAGATATTGAATGTAACCGCTCAGACTTTCCCCCATTATGAAGTTAGTGCTAGATCGGATGAGATATCAGCTGATCATCAAGATTTTTAGAGATACACCCGTATATAGACCTACCATCGGCATAGATATATGTATATGCATATATGTCACAGGCAAAGTGTTCATGTATGCAACGCATGCACTGCATGTCTTTCATGTTTTTCATCAAAATAAATAATTTTGTGTAATATAAAATTAATTATTAATAATGTTTACTCTCCTCTTTGTACTTGTAATTCTTTTTTATTTTTTTGTATTTACCATTTCTTCATTTCTTAGAATAATTGTTACAAGCGATATTATTTTACGGATTGTAAGTAGAGAAAATGCTTGTTGTTTAGCACGAAAAGACGCAAGTAAAAGCAATTAATTTATCAGCCTTTTCTGTATGGAGCCACAGAACATAACAGTGAGTGGGTAAAAAGAGAGACAGTCATCGAAAAGCAGAAATTATTTTGCTTGCGTTAGAAACGGCCGTGACTTTAGCTTTCCTTTCAAGTCGGGTGCATGAAAAAGAGGGACAGAATCATAAAGTAGAGAGAAACAGAGAAAAGCAGAAAGCCTTTTGCTTGCTTTCCAGTCGTATTAAGCCGGCAGACACTCCCTACTGATGTATTTAATTGCATACGACTGAAATCAAAGACATGCCTATTCAAAGAACTTATAGTTAAACAGCTTTGTAATCTTTCGGTTCTGAAGAGTATATAGGAAACGTCTGACGACTTTAGTATCACATCAAAAGTTCTTTATTTTTACTGACTTTTAAAAAGGTTTGACCCATGGAGATTATTCTTGACCCCTTCTTAAAACCCAGGTTCACTTATCTGACCAGTTTTGGACCTGTTCATACGTGTAGCGAAAATGAGAAACCGGCGAACTCTGTTTTTTTTTTGTGATTAAAAGATAAGTTTCCAGCCATTTCAACGCCTTGAGATCCAATTTTAAGTGTCCAAAATTATTTTTTAAAGTTATGTTAAAAAAAAGTTTGATAATATTATATATTATTACATTAAACATGTTAAATTTTGTTAAAGGACACATTCAAAAATTCACTGCAATACCTAATATTAAAATTAAATTAAAAGTATTTAAATTTCATTTATTAATGCTCGTATTATATTAAAGAAGAAAAGTTCAACTTTATCTTAAAAAACATTTGGGTAATTTGCCTCCCCCCCCCATCCATCTGTGAATATTCTGTGAGCTAATTAATAGATTCTATTTTAACGAGGCATAGATATTTTTTATTTTAATGTTTAAATAAGTTTACTATCGCTTGACGACAGGAGTCAGAAAATGACGTTGATTGATGACTGGAAAAATTAAATATTGTTTTAATTTAAATTGTAAATTTGAATTAAAACAATATTTAGTTTATATCAAAATTACGAATTTTCACTTTTCCAGTCATCAATCAACGCCATTTTCTGACACCTGTCGTCAAGCGATAGTAAACTTATGTAAACATATTTTAAAAATTAAAATAAAAATGTCTACGTCTCATTAAAACAGAAACGGTTAATTAGTTCACATCACATTCACAAATTGCTGGGTGGCGGGCGCAGAGTGGAGATTCTACCCTTGGGCGATTATCCTACATAATCGACTGCATGTCCTGCTCCCCAAGTCACCCTTCTCCACTGATGTATGTATTCATGTTATTTATATATAAAAGAAAAGACAAAAGGAAAACTTTTTTTTATCAATCCGTTTCGTTCCTTGAGGAACATTATCAAGGTAAATGTGAACATTTTATTTAGTAAATTTTGTTTATGCACGGAAGTAAAGTGAATAAGAAATATCGTTAGGTTAACAAATTTTGAATTTGAAACCGCATTAAAATATTCTTAAAACTTTCTTTGCAAGCAAAAGTAAACTATGGAGACCACGATATGATATAGTTTATTGCCTAATAAGTGAAAGGGAATAAACGTTGCTGAATTTGATCGTATATTTAATTTTTATTTTTATATTTTGAATGTAATCATTTATTTATTTGTATTTGATTTTGTTTATATTTCTACATTATTTTAAATATTTAAAGATCTTGAGTTAATGATTTTTTTAAATTTATGATCATGAATGTTGTCTAGAGAAATAATAAATACTAAACACTATAGTAATATTTACAGGATATATATATATTGACCATTACATTCCATTTAGGGCTCCTGATAAGGAAAAAAATTTTTCCGAATTTGAAGTGATATATATATATATATATATATATATATATATATACTTGTCTTTTGAATGGTCACTCCAGCTTATGTAACAGCCTTTCCCCTAGTAAGGGGTGTTTGATTGATTTCAACCTTTTAAAACTCTTTATTCTACATTCAACACCATCACTTGATAAGTCACCAGAAGTGTTGAAACAAAATGGCTATTTTTGTAGTGATTTTATAACATATTTATGTTATAATTTTTGAATAAATAATCATATTTGCTCTTCTCTGTATTGAGCACTCTTTTAAGAATAGTATTTTTTTGGTTATTGGAATTCATTCTGTATACACCAATCCTATACTTAGGTATATATATATATATATATATATATATATATATATATATATATGTGTGTGTGTGTGTGTGTGTGTGTATATATATATATATATATATATATATATATATATATATATATATATTACATGAATCATTCATACAAAAAAACAGATATAGAAGTTAATGATATAAATGGCAAGAATACATCCTCGCAAACAAATTTAATAAAGTACATTAACCCCGAACCTGTATATGAATATTATGATCCCTGTTTATAAATTCCAGTTGCATAAGTTCTTTTTTTAGTTTTTTACAAGCTTTCATTTGTTCATACAGACATCATCAGGTATGGAAGTAGATTTGTTTTTGGTTTTTTACTTCTTGGTAATAACAGGACAACGAAAATAAAGATGTAACCCGAAAAAATGTTTTTAGAAAGGTGTTATTGTTAATTGTAAGAAATTATGCAACTGGAATTTATAAACAGGGATCATAACATTCATTTGCAGGTTCGGTGTTAATGTACTTTATTAAAATTGTTTGCGAAGATGTATTCTCACCATTTAAATCATTAACTTCTATATCTGTTTTTTGTATAAATGATTCATACATGTTTCAAATTCTAAAGTGGTAATGTTTAAAATCAGGTCTATACTATCGATAATGAATTCCTTAGTAAATCTGTGATTTAGTATTTCTGGGCGCTTTTCAGTCCAAAATGAGATTCTCTGTTTAATTCATGGGGTATGTTGTTATATAAGCTACTGATGTCAAAAGTAGCCATAAGTGTTCTCGGGTCAACTTTTTCGGGTATGGAGCTAAGGAAGTGGATATCGTCTCTGATGTAGCTTTTAATATTCTTAGTAAATTGTTGTAGTATTGTGTCTATTAAGTTACTGAGTCTGCTAGTTGGACAGACTGGTCCTGCTACTAATGGGTCTGAATGTAATGTCGCTGGGGTTTGGGATGTTAATCTATTCAGATTTTTGTGTCTGGATAGCTGCTTTTATTTCACTCGATTTGTGATTTTTGGTAGACCGTAGAAATTACTTGTTTTTGGTGAAAAGTTTATTAGGAAATCCTTTTTTTTGTTGATATTTTGTTATATGTTTTGTAATTTTTGATATGATATTTTTGTCTATGTTGGTGTCGATTAATTTGTACTTGTTCTTATCCCCGAGTGCTTCTAGAATATTTTATTTTATAGTATATTTGGTCCATGATCACTATAGCGCTGCCTTTATCTGCTTTCTTTATAATTATGTCGTCATTTTTACGGATTCTCTCTAAGAGTTATCTCCCTTTGTATGTAAGGTTGTTGAATGGTTTGGATTTTTTTTTCTTTTTTTGTAAGTCGAGGTTCCAGAGTTTTCCACAAAATCTGTTTAGCTCATTTGAATTATTATTTTTGTTTGGGAAGAAATTGGATTTATTTTTTTTACTAATGATTCATCTGTAATGTTTTCATTATTATTAAATATTTCTTTTAGTCTGAGTTTCCGTTCAAATTCTTTAAGGTTTGTTTCAGGACTGTTATATTTCGGAGCAGAGCAGAATTTTAGGCCTAATTTTAATAGGTCGATTTCGTCCTTTGTAAGTGTATACGTAGATAGGTTTATTATTTGGGATTTTGAGTCATCTAAACTGGTCTTCCTATTTGAATTGGGCCCTCTAAAACATATGATTGTTTCTTTCCGCATCTTTCGGGTTTTCCAAGACACGTATTGGGTTTTCTAGCCAGTGAGAGTTTCTCTTGGTAAAATTGGGGTTGTTTTTTCTAGATGGTTCTATATAAGTGTGTCTGTTGTTGTTATAAGGGGTGTTCCAAATGTTTCTGGATTTGTTGCTTCTGTATGGATTGTATGTGGAGATTTTCGGGGAATTTTGATTGTTTTCCTTGATATGGGTAATTATTGTTAGGTTTGGTTTGTTGTCTTAAGTGGTATTTGTAAGTTTTGACTTTGTGAATGTTCTTGTATTCTGACCTATGTTTCTGTTACGATGTGATGGTATGTTTTAAAGGTTTTGTTGTGGATTCCGGGATGAAATCCGGTCTCAAATGAAATATAGCAAATAAATGTATTGACGTAATAATACAATTGGTAATACGGTTAGTAGATCCAGAAATGCGGTTAGTAGCAATAATAATATATATACAGTCTGGGAAATTCAGTATCGAAGTAGGACTTCCTTCTGAGTCTACGTGCTCGCAACTGTGACTCCTACAAAGCGGTTACCTCACACTCTCACTCTCTCACTCCTCTCACCTCCGGGTATTCACCGGCAGCAGTACAAGTATACCCTGTTCGAGTCCACTTGTATAAAAAGGGGTTGACCCCTTAACAGGTTTTTTGTGTTGACTTTGTGAATAATCTTGTATTCTGACCTATGTTTCTGTTACGATGTGATGGTAAGTTTTAAACGTTTTGTTGTGCGCTGTTAAGTATATTTTCGTAACTGTATTTGTTTTGTGGGAGTGTTTGTGTATGGTAGTGTACAGGGTGTTTCAAAAAATTTGATATCATTTGAGATATAAATATCACAGAAAGTACATGATTAAGGCAAATGAAATTAAAAAGTATTAATGTTGAAGATCATAAGATTTATTCTTCCAAATCTGAATGAGAAATTCAAAAGCATGTGGATTATGTGAACGATTTCACAAATGTGAAGTTTGTGGTCGTCCGGATCCTTTTGTTCTGCACAGACAGCCTTCCTCTTTGAACTTTTTATGCCATCTCCAAATCTGCATTCCTGTTGGTGACTTTCTAGAGAACTCTCTCATAAATGCACGCTGCACAGTCTTGTTTGACTGTGTTCTAGCAAACTCCAACACACAAAACGCCTTTTCTCTTCTAGTAAATAGCATTTTTATACCTGTAAAGAAAAATATTAAAGATTAAAGAACATAAAAATACAAATAAGAAAAACACAAAAACATAAAGACATAAAAACATAAAACAAACATTAAACAGAAAGATGCTATTAAAATTTGAAGTCATTTGAAGGAGATCCATCAAAGTTATTAGATTGCGAAATGATATCAATTTTTTTTAAACACCCTGTATATTAGGTTTCTAATTTTGTGGATGTATTTACGTGTAGGTCGTATGTATTAGTGTGCTTACCTCTGTTATGTGGTTTTTCTCTTTATTTGCTGATGCCGCATGTAGTTGCTTTGTGTCGAGTATTGTGTTTTGTTTTGATTTTCGATCGTGTTTTTTAGTTCCGTCTCGTGATCCAATTTTTCCTCGTCAACAGTCAAAAAATAAGATCAAGGCTCACTATAAATACAGAAAATAAACAACGAAACATTAAAAGAACATAAAAAAATGTATTCATTTAAAAATTGATTCCTTTAATTTGCCTGAAGGTCACGAGAACGAAAACTCGTGTACCAAAAATAAAATACACTAAACCAAATCTACATTATAACTAAAAACATTTGCGGGTTCTCTGTTTTTTTATATATATATATATATATATATATATAAAGACATTTTTATGTTTATACATTCTTTTTTATAAATACAAATATTTAAGTAAATGCACTGTTTATAATAAACAACATTTACCGGCCTGAATGTCCGAGAAATTTTCATAGAAAATATGCGTCCTCCGACAGGAATCGAACCTGTATCCTATACGGAACCGTCATATAGCCTGACGTGCTTTTACCGATTGAGCCACAGAGGAGCGTTTAGGTTAGCAAGGTCGATTTTACTGTCTTTAAACTACAATTCTCCATGATTTTCTCTCGTACATTCATATCTGCTCGATGCGTATCCAAATGTAAACAAATGACGTCACACATTATGAAATGGACAAAATCCGACAATTATTTTTAAGACATTTTTATGTTTATACATTCTTTTTTTATAGATACAAATATTTATGTAAATGCTCTGTTTATAATAAACAGTATTAACAACATTTACCGGCCTGAATGTGCGAGAAAATTTCATAGAAAATATGCGTCCTCCGACAGGAATCGAACGTGTATCCTATACGGAACCGTCATATAGCCTGGCATGCGTTTACTGATTTCGGACACCCAACACAATGTTTAATATCTAAAAAACCGTTAAACTAATTTAGTTTTTTTTTCCCAGGTTTTCAGATAAGACGTTTCGCCATCTTGACACCATTTATCGTAAGAATCACTGCAAAACCCTTTAAGTTATCCAACTAGAAAGAGAACAGGTTAAAAACAGTGAACGGGGAATAAGTTTAAAAAAGGAGGAACCGTAGAAAAGAAAACTGAACCAAGAAATCACAACATCAAGAGTGATTATCGTTTCAGCTGAGAGCTAAATACATTCTTATTGTTCAAAGGAGAGTCCAAATGTTTTATAAAAACCTTGGAGAATTTCAGTAAGATATATTTAATGGTTCAAAACTTAATATAACAATTGGACAATTTTGCTGTTAGGCAATTTGAACAATTTCGCTGGTATACCCGGTATAGCCTTCTGACTAAATTGAAACACGAAAAGAAAAAAGAAAAAATGTTAAAGTGTAAATTTTCTGACATACCTGTGTACTTTTTCAATGAGAGGAATAAACAAAGAAGTTTTAATCATATATACATACATACATACATACATATATATATATATATATATATATATATATATATATATATATATATATATATATATGATTGAAACGTCTTTGTTTATTCCTAATAAGGCTAATATACAGGGTGTTTCAAAAAGAATACGCCAAAATCATTACACTGCTTTTTCAGGTCTATAGCATTGTAGTGGACTGAATCAGTGGGTATTTGATAGAGTAGTTATCAAAGTTTGATTGGGTGTCAGTTTCACCGCTGTCGTTAGTATAACTTCCGGTGCAGCTGAATTGTGGGAAGACAAACCTATTTCGAAATGCTCCAAAAATGGCTATTCACTTTACTGCAAGCAGATTCGAATGACTTCATTTTTCAGCAAGATGGAGCACCACCCCATTATCTCGGGGTTAGAGCTTATCTGAATGAAAACATGCCTCAGCGATGGATTGGGAGGAGAGGTGCTAAAGACCTTGCTCTCTGTGCTTGGCCTGCCAGATCCCCGGGTCTCACTTTTTCTTGTGGGGGTATGTTAAAGACCAAGTTTATGTTTCAGCATCGATGACTTGAAAGATCAAATAACAGCTGCAATCAACACGGTGGACCGTGACAAAAATATATATATATATATATATATATATATATATATATATATATATATATATGACTTAAGAATATAATAGTTCAAGGGTTAATCAGATATTTTATATCGTGCTCAATATTAAAATTTTAAAATAATATAAAAAATAGAACATTGATAATATTATATACGTAAAATTACTTAACTACTAACTATACCTCGTATACCGAGAGCTGCCCTACCCTTACTGCTTGGATATTTATATAGTCTATATCTTAGCTGTACTAATTAGGTAATCATTTACATGTCGCTGCATTATGTTTGATATTCAAATGCGACTATCCCCTAAAAGTAAAGTTTGAAGTAATAAATATAATATTAAATATAAGGATAACAGTATTAATATATGTGTGTATATGTGTCGAAAATAGTTTGGTTAGTTAATAAAACGACGACAAACCAATATAATCAGTCCGATAAACATTTATTAGATATTGATTATTAACAATATGACAGAAATGAAGCACAAAAAGAAAAGTTTAAGCTTGTGTCCTTCATCAACGGGCCGAGAAATAAACAGAGAAATGGGAATTACTCACCGGCAGATGTTTTTGTAGACGGTGTATTTTCTGGTTGTAATCATATTGTCAGCAAAACCCCGATCAGTCTGATTTCTCGGTGTGCGAAACTTTTTATGAAAATAAACTTAAATTTAATATTTTGATAAGTGTAAAAGCATTCGGCGGGTCTATTATTACTAATGGGGGGGAGTGAGGGGGAGATTTTAAACATAGATGAAGAGAGTTATAGGTTGCGGAGGGGAAAGCCATCTCGCGTGTCGCAAGTTGTAGCCAAAATTGTTGGATCAAGTGGTCAAGTTTAGAAAGACGGGCTGTGGTTAGAGTAAGCAGTTATGAGAAACAAATGAGGATGAAAAATGGAATCTATAATAGTAAAATATTATTAAATAAATGAAATGAAAAGAAAAAAAAAGAGCAGGAACAAAAATGGATAAAAATTCTGAATTAAAATTTGAAAATCTATTATTAACAAAAAATGGTTACAGAAAATAAAATAAAATAAAAAATAATAAAGGAAAAACAGACAGGAAAAGCATATATATATATATATATATATATATATATATATAGTCGACTCTCCCATCGAATTCGACATATGAGTGTCAAGCAGATCAGTTTCCAGGAAACCGACAGCCCGACAACAGCACATGAGATTTGATTATACTGGTGAAGGCCTCGTGCAGGACCATCCACACTTTTTGAAGGGACGAATACAGAGACCTGGTGCACTAAGTGCCACAAGGTTCCCAAACGACCCTCCGCAGGTTTTAAATTCAGAATTGTCCTTCTCCTAGATCAGTTGCCATCCAAGGCTATAGCACCCAGTCTGTCCTGCGATTTTATCCATAGCGAAGGAGGGAGAAGAAGGGGATTCATACCTTTCCCAAGGGTATTAGCACGTAAGTGAATGTAATGGATTCTGGAATTCGAACTCGGCTCTACGATTCCACAATCCAAGCCGCTATCCATTACTCCCATATATATATATATATATATATATATTTAAAAATATATATATACAATATTTAAAAACATTAAGAGGTCTCATGTTTTCAAAAAACAAGAGCCGAAAACTTCAATATATTATTTGAATTAAATTGAGTTATTATATATATATATATATATATATATATATATATATATAGAGAGAGAGAGAGAGAGAGAGAGGGAGATGAGTATATAAGTGCACATAACAGTATATAAATATCCATAAGTCACCACACACGGATATGATGCTATTGCAATAGATATTTTATGATGGTATTACAATGGATATGATGGTATTGCAATAGATGCTTTATGATGGTATTGCAATAGATATTTTCATGCCACAAAATTGCCCAGGATAAAAAAAAGTTATTTCTATGCCAATGAATCTCTCAAACTTGCCTGACGCATTAAAATATTTCAAAAATTTTTAATGAAGAAAAATTATTCGAATCTTGCCACACAGTGAATAAATATCCCTACATTGAGCAGATTTTATTTAGAGTGAAACGCTGGATGTTCTCTTGAGCCTCGAAACGTTTTTCTTTCATATGGATTCTCATAATAAATCCATTTACCTATCACATGCAAAATGTCTGTTTTCATCTCAAAAGAGAGTGACAAACAGCGGCTGATATTGATTCTCATAAATTCTTGTAAAACCCATTTTCGAGAATGTTTCTCAAATATTACAGTTTATTGTAATTTCCAACGCTATATTTCTCAACATATAAAGTCCATCAGTTATGTGCCATGCGCGATACACACTTAGGCGATCATGTATCTTTCGATACCTGACTGACTTGATAGATATTTTTTAGACCAGCTGCCATCCAAGGCTATAGAACCTGCACATGGGGTGGGGAGAAGAAGAGGATTCATGCCTTTTCCAAGGGTATTAGCACGTAAGTGAATGTAATGGATTTGACTGGAATTCGAACTCGGCTCTCCGATTCCTCAATGCGAGCCACAATCCATTAATCTTCCATGCCTCCTAATAAGCACACATAATCATAAGAAAGAAAGAAGAGATGGATTCATGCCTTTCCCAAGGGTATTAGCACGTAAAGGAATGTAATGGATTCCACTGGAATTCGAACTCGGCTCTCCGAATCCTCAATCCAAGCCACTATCCATTACTCCATCGTGCCTAAATTATTAATGCCGATATAATTTTTTTGTTATTTTACGTCTATTGGTAAATACTGCTCGGCTTAATATTGGGTGTCGTAAACATCAGACGGGATTATACTTCAGACTATAATTAAAGTTTCGTTGTGATAATAGCTAAGTCTATAGGCAAATATTGATTCTGTTTATAATTTGGTATACAGGTAAATATTCATCGGTTTTTGTATGTGAGTCTATAGGTAAAGAGTGTTCGCAATTACGTTTAGGTTATTTGGTGAAAATTGTTCATATGTATCATTGAGTTAAGTGAACATTGGTTACATTAGATTTATAGACAATCTGGTCGCAATAATACTTTATTGTTTAGGTAAACATTTGTCGTGTTTATAATTGACCAAGTATAAAACCTTTTTTATACTTGATTATATTAATTTATATATTTTATCCGGTCTTGTGCAAGAAAAAAGCTAAGCTTGGTCGAGTGAGATTGTTCTAAAGTTTATTCAGTAAAAAAAAATGAATTCCACATGTGCTTGCGTGTTTTCTCCCCTCTCTCTCTCTCTCTCTCTCTCTCTCTCTTTCTGTGTGTGTGTATGTGTGTGTACTTTCTATCTATAAGTGTGTGTAGATGTGTACGTGTGGGAACAGGTGAGTTTTATATTTATGTCGTCGTACCTGTTTTGTAGGTTTGTGTGTGCACATGGTCCCTGTTTTGTGAGTGCGTGAGAGCGTACCATGTATGTATACGAGGTGTACGTGTCTGTAGTAAGTGTTTTTTTTTTCTTTTTGCATCTGTGCGTGCTGCATGTGGGCACGTTGGATGTGTGCATAGTACTTGCTGCATGCTTGAGTCTTTGTATATGATGTGTATATGTGCGTATAAGTGCATCCGGTGTCCACCTATGTGTTTCCTGATTGGATGTGTGTGCGGCATGTTTGTGCTGTCTGTGTGTGTATGTGCGTGTATGAGTGTGTATGGTGGTTGTATCTGCTGTGTATGGTTGCATGGTATGTATGTATACGTGGTGTACGTATGTGTACGTGGAATATTTTTCTGTTTGTGTCCGTGTGCTTACGTGATGAGATTTTGCGTTTCGCGTGGCATGTGCAGTTGTGTGTGTATTTGTATGAGTGGTATGGTGTACGTGATGGGTATGTGTGTTGTGTGTGTTTTTTGTGTCTGTGAATGTGAATCGAGTTCGAATTCCAGTCTAATTCTTTACATTTACTTACTTGGAAAGGTATGAATTTTTTTCTTAAATAGAAGTACAGATCGGGTTTTTATACCCTTGGATGGCAACTGGTCTACCGCAGAAATAAATGGCAACCAACTGCTGGAAAAATCTGCCTCGTCAGTCATGTATCGAAAGATACATGATCGCCTAAGTGTGTATCAAGGAGGAAAAGAGAAAGCATCTTAAACAAGTGTTTTCTTGTAAAATAAATTATTTTACCTTCCTACAAGTCACTGTATGAATATTATATTACCTTTTGAATGTCGAGCCACATTGATTTTTTTTTATACACCTTTCTCCAAACAATTCTCCGAAATAATTTAGAGTCAAGGCTAAAGTCAAATTCTAAAGCTGTTAAAACTTTAAATCAGCAAACTGATTCGTATCTGGAAATAAACTGACCAATTTCTGAAGCTTCAGAAAAAAAATTTAAATATGTTTTTAAAATGTTCGATAAATTTGCAAAAGTTAAACTACGCAAAATGCTGCTAATTTAAACGAAATATGAGGTTTTTGCTGAGTAAAAATTTAATCAGTCCGACATTTTTAAACTAAATCACGGTTTTTGGTGTAAACAAAAGGTGACTGGAAAGTAAAAAGCCGGAAGAGAGTTCCACATGGGAGAAGTGCGAGTTAAGAAACTGTTAGCATAGAACTTAGAATTACATCTAATCACTTCAACTATAAACAGAAGGGACCTTAAATTCATAAAATTTTTTAAAAAATTGCGGAATGTAATATTTATTTTGAAAAATACAAAAATGTGGCACAAGGCCAAGAGGAGTGATGGGGGAAGGCTGGTCTTCAATCTGTCTTATCATAAAATTAGCTAGTCACGATTACGGACCCAAACATACCACAGACTTCCTTACACCAAGACAACATATTCTTACTTACCATTCTTAATAAAGTTACCATAATACCTCCGTCTCTATGAAGTCGTAAATAGTTACCATTCGTCTGTGGGGGTGGAGAATAAAAATAACAACTTTTAAAAATGTACTCCTAATGAATATTTACAATGACTAAAATTGTTACGGAAAGTTAATCAGAAAAACTACCCTGAAAATATTTATAGAAAAGACACAGGGGAGCTACACAACGGCGGTGGGAAAAGGACTGGATGCAAGATGCTAGGTCAGATTGCAGATTCTTCTTTGGATTTTATCAAGAATCTCTAAATATACAGCAGAAGTACCAGACCAATTGTGGCAGCAATAGTCGAAGAATGGGCTAATTCTAGAGAGATAAATTGTCTAGCACGACACAGTGAACCAATTTCCCTAGCAACGAACCCAACAACTGATTCAATATAATCTTTCCACTTCATGTCAACAGAAAGCGTTAGGCCCAGCAAGTGTAAAGAGTCTCCCTCCAGGAGGTTAGCATCAGCCATAGCAAAGAAGAGTCTCTCAGATTATTAATGGAGAGCAGTTTTGTTTTGGAGGCGTTGCAAAAAGGTTACTCGCTTAAATAAGGGCTTTGGTGTTTAAAAGGTCATAATGCGGATGTGCAGATGGTGCAAGGGTTAGCGGCTCCGAATGAAAAATCGCAGGGCTGAGTTCAAACTCCAGTCGAGTTTGTTTACTTCATTTCCTCACAAATGCCCCTGGGAAAGGTTTTTCATCCATTTCTTCCCCACTTCATCTAGGGTCAAATAGTAAGGAAGACTGGGTTTTGGGGTTTAAATATTTACCTCGCCTCATATTGAATTCATGGATATTGACATACAAGTGACGAAGTGGCAGTGTTCCTTCTCAAAAATGGCGATGAATAATAGAATTAAAGTAAATGAAAAAAATGAACAATCTTATATGACAGCCCAATATTTTCTCAGGCTGTAGTCCTTCTCTTTGTTTAAAAAAACGTTTCGTAATTCTGCTTATAAAAATAGTTAAATTTTTCAATGAATGTTAAATCGTGGGATTCATTATCTTTTTATAAGGAAACAGCTAATAGTAAAATTGCAATTTCCCTTTTGTGCAGCCTTAGTAAATGTTATGGGAACTTACCCATAATAATAATCGACTATTCCTGACATTATAATACTACGCCTCTAAAGAGGTATGAGGAGATTTTAAGACGAGGAGAGATAATTGAGAGCATATTGTAAGAACATTGGAATAGTGATACTTGTCGAGACAACATAGTTCACTCTAACCAAATCTGATAGTCATTACTAATACTTCTACTTCTTTTTATTATATTTCTGTTGTAATATATCTTTGTATTCCATACCTGTGTTCGTGTTATTCTTTCATTGGTTCTAACCATTGGACCATCACCGTGGTACAAGGAACTTGAACCATAACAGTAAACATTCAACATCTAATTGATATAAATCAATTTGAATACTTAAAATCCTGCTCTGTTATGTGTTGTGTCACTTCAAGCCGTGATCAATCATAGCTTTCGACACCATTCTGTCCTCGGTAGCATTGAGTATTAAAGACTATTATTTTTTTAGTAGTAGCGTATTTAGCTCAGACCTTCTGAGGCTAACCTTAAGGTTAGATGTTAGACAAAATAGGGATTTTGATTAGTTGAATTAGAGAGATAGAAACTGTTTACGGTGAGTTAATTTTTTACGCGTCATACAGATTAGACGTGGTTATTTCATGTCTCGGGGAACTTGCTACCCAGTGGGGAGGGTGATAGGGTGAACCCACTGGCTAGTTAAAAATATACACGTCGACGTGTTTAATAAAATAGATAAGTTTAAAATCCCTTTTGTTGACGTTCTCATTTTACCATCGAACCAAAAACATTTCGACACCCAACGAGAGAAGATGCAACTTTACGAGTGAATCAAAACAGTCAACTAAAAGAGATCCCCAGAAAAGAGGGGACGTATACAACATAAGACTTTGTCTTTTTGCTATCTCTCCTAATCCCTGTTCGTGTAACCATTTACAAAAACTCATTAGGTAGGTTATTCGCTGTTTAACTCTTGCTTTCATTATGTCCTCTGAGTGCCAAATTCTCTAAGCCCTCTTTCCTCATTATATACAGGATAAATTTCAACTGTCCCCTTTTTATGCTATGTATGGGTGACCTTTTTGTTTCCATATTGACCTAAAAATTTGACCTGCTCACATGTTCTGTCCACGGTAGTCTCAGCATCCTTCTGTAGAACCATATCTCTGTTGCCTCAAGTTTCCTTTTCATTTGAGATGAGATTACGGCCATATAGGAGGATCGATATTAAATAAATCCAGTGCCCTTTTTTGTTGTTGCTAACGAAACTTTCCTGTTTCTTAATACTTTGCTTAGCTTTTGAAAGGCATATTTCGCTATCATAATGCACCTTCGGCTTTCAGTGTCACATTTTCCACCCTCCGTTAAAATGTATGTAGTTCTTTGGCTCTAGTGCCTCCAATTTGTAGCTCCCGTCTTCGGATCTTCCTTATGTTGACAAGCATACGTGTTGTCTTCTGACAACTGATCTTCAGTCCTTTGTTGTTTTATTTTACTACCTTCTGTAGACGTTGGTATAGTTTAATTCCTGCATCTGTTATCAACACTATGACATCTACATATCTTATGTTGTTAAGATTGTGGCCGCCAATAATGAATCCTGGTAGAAATTACAATTCTCTCCGGATTTCCTCACTGTAAAGGTTTGATAAGTCCGGTGAGAAGATGCATCATTGTCTCACTCCCATATCGGTTTGTTTGTTTGGCGTGTGTGTGTGTGTGTGTGTGCGTGTGTGTATTTACGGAATTCAATTATTATCCGTATGTTGGGAGTTTGCTACCAGTAATAAGTTCTGGCCAGTTTCTAATATCTCTTCCAAAAAAATCAAGTTTACCCAGCAGTTCGAATAATTCTTTATCTTTAAGCTACCAGTTATTTTAGAAGTAACATCCGCATGTCTTAAGTTGTTAAGTGGCCGACGTTCGCTTTTCTTACTAGGAGACCCAGGTTCGAAATTCACCATGGCCGACTTGACAGGTATTTTCTTGGTGTAATCGGTCTGGAGGCGACCATCCCAGCGTGCGGCACATTCGGAAAAACATACCAGCTTGATCCAAGCCTTGTGAGTAGGGAGCCGCCTGTGGTTGTGATAGCACAAAGTCACAAGTCATCGGGACCGAGGGTATGACTGTGCTGGCCGTGTTGGTCACGCTAGATAACGCGCTCACTCCCAGAAACTGTAACTATGGTCCGCTATGTATAGTTGCATTATAAGCAAACACAAATGTGCCTGTGCAGGCGTCTGCAACGGGGATTAGTTAGCCTCCCCAATAGACAGGCATACTTGAAATGTAGAAGTAGAGATTCCTGACAGTTAGTAAAATAATCTGTTTAGGGAATTTTAGGGAACTTAATGATTTCATTAAATATTTCAGATCGGTTCAAAACCTGCCAGGACAATAACCCTTGTAGCTTTTTTTTATTTCTCCCAACCCCTGTTCTAACATCCCTTTCCTCAAGCTCATCAAGTATTTCACACTGCTTTACTCCGTCCCTCGATCTATCCTGTAAGTATCATATTTTCCAAGCCGTCCTTCCTCATTAAGTGGCCCTAAAATTTCCACTGGCTCTTCATGGCGTTAAGCATAAGTTTCCTTTTTGTTTCCATTTTCTCCAAAACATCGTCGTTGCTCACATATTATGTTCATGGTATCCTCAGCATCCTTCTGTAGAAACTTCAACTGTCTCTTCCTAATTTTAAGTAAAAAATTTCCTTTTTGTTTCCTTTCTCTCCAAAACCTCATCGTTGCTCACATGTTCGGTCCATGGTATCCTCAGCATCCTTCTGTAGAAATTTTAACTGTCTCTTCCTGAGGTTAAGTATAAGTTTCCTTTTTGTTTCCATTCTCTCCAAAACCTCATCATTGCTCACATGTTCGGTCCATGGTATCCTCAGCATCCTTCTGTAGAAACTTTAACTGTTTCTTCCTGATGTTAAGTATAAGTTTCCTTTTTGCTTCCATTCTCTCCAAAACCTCGTCGTAGCTCACATGTTCGGTCCATGGTATCCTCAGTATCCTTCTGTAGAAATTTCAACTGTCTCTTCCTGATTTTAAGTATAAGTTACCTTTTTGTTTCCTTTCTCTCCAAAAACTCGTCGTTGCTCACATGTTCTATCCATGGTATCCTCAGCATCCTTCTGTAGTAACTTCAACTGTTTCTTCCTGACGTTAAGTATAAGTTTCCCTTTTGCTTCCATTCTGCCCAAAACCTCGTCTTTGCTCACATGTTCGGTCCATTTTATCCTCAGTATCCTTCTGTAGAAGCTTCAACTATCTGTTCCTACTTTTAAGTATAAATTCCCTTTTTGTTTCCTTTCTCTCCAAAACGTCATCGTTGCTCACATGTTCGGTCTATCGTATCCTCATCATCTTTCTGTAGAACCACATTTCTGTTGCTTCAAGTCTCTTCTTCAGCTATGAGGAAACACTCCAGCATTCGTGGCCATACGGGAGGGCTGATATCACGTGACAGCTCAATACTCTTTTCTTTGTTTCTAACGAAATATGTCTGCCTTTTCGCACTCTGCTTTCGTCAGTAAATATCGAGATGTAATTAGAAAATCCGACGTTAATAGATTTTATTTATTTATGAAATCCAGACCATAAACAAAAAGATAACATGCCATTGACCTGTATTGTGCTGTATCCACTAGAGAGAAAAAAGAAAGAAAGGAAAAAGAAAGAGAGTAGAAAGAAAAAAGAAATTATCCACATCGTACAAATATCTACTTTATACAGATAACGTGGGAGCAAGTTTCAGCTGTTAGATAAGTTACTTAAAAATGTCTCGACCTACTTTTAGACGCGTATTAACTCCTTTTTGCAAAACTTTACAGTGCAACAACGTTTCTTCGGTCATGACTGTTCACTTCAAAACCATTGCGCATCCGTTAAGACAAAATTCATTGGTGATGTTTCTTGAAATTAGGGTGAAATCTAGAAATATTTTATCACTGGGGGCGTTTAGTTTGAACTAAATTCATTCGGAGCGGTAGCACGTCATTTTATTGAGATGAGCATTTAATTAAAAAAAAAATTCCCAATAAATTTCTCGCATTCACCTTATTTTGGGCTGTGCTAAAACTAAATAAAATGCCCCAAAATAAAAAAGGATCATGGCAGTGGTAACATTACAAGAAAAAAATTGGCATTACCTGACCGAACAGCTTGTGTTTTGTTCGGTTGAATTTTATAAAATCTTTCACTTAAAACAACTTTTCATGGAAATAGGTTCCAGTAACTGTTATCGCTCTTTCCAGTATTTACGGGGAGTTTCCTTCCTGACCTTTTATTTGAAGTAGTGTGGAATATCAACATCTTGATTATGTCATCATTTTCTCTTCTCAAGCCCAGTAGCTGTTATCACTCTTTCCAGTATTGATGGGGAATTTCCTTCCTAGCCTTTTATTTGAAGTAGTGTGGAATATCAACATCTTGATTATGTCATTATTTTCTCTTCTCAAGCCCAGTAGCTGTGATCACTCTTTCCAGTATTGATGGGGAGTTTCCTTCCTAGACTTTTATTTGAAGTAGTGTGGAATATCAACATCTTGATTATGTCATCATTTTCTCTTCTCAAGCCCAGTAGCTGTTATCAATCTTTCCAGTATTGATGGGGAATTTCCTTCCTAGCCTTTTATTTGAAGTAGTGTGGAATATCAACATCTTGATTATGTCATTATTTTCTCTTCTCAAGCCCAGTAGCTGTGATCACTCTTTCCAGTATTGATGGGGAGTTTCCTTCCTAGCCTTTTATTTGAAGTAGTGTGGAATATCAACATCTTGATTATGTCATTATTTTCTCTTCTCAAGCCCAGTAGCTGTGATCACTCTTTCCAGTATTGATGGGGAGTTTCCTTCCTAGCCTTTTATTTGAAGTAGTGTGGAATATCAACATCTTGATTATGTCATTATTTTCTCTTCTCAAGCCCAGTAGCTGTTATCACTCTTTCCAGTATTGATGGGGAGTTTCCTTCCTAGACTTTTATTTGAAGTAGTGTGGAATATCAACATCTTCATTATGTCATTATTTTCTCTTCTCAGGCCCAGTAGCTGTTATCACTCTTTCCAGTATTGATGGGGAATTTCCTTCCTAGCCTTTTATTTGAAGTAGTGTGGAATGTCAATTTCTTGATTATGTCATTATTTTCTCTTCTCAAGCCCAGTAGCTGTTATCACTCTTTCCAGTATTGATGGAGGTTTCCTTCCTAGCCTTTTATTTGAAATAGTGTGGAATGTCAACATCTTGGTTATGCCATTATTTTCTCTTCGAATTACGATGTGCTCTCCATTTTAGTTGTTGATTCTGTTGGTAGTCCTCAAGTTTCATGGTTTCTGTTATTTGTTGCCGTTCTTTGTTTGTGAATCTGTAGCGCCAGACCACTATCTTCAGTCGTTCAAAGCCTTTCTTCACCAACGATCTTAGAAAGCGGTTCTATACAATTTAGATATATTTGAAGGGGGACTGACGCCATTCATGAACTTCAAATGAAAGCCTCGATTAGATGAGGCTATTTAATATATGAATGAAGTTTTCAGGTTGATGTTTTCAATGCGATACAACAATAGCCTTAGCAGTACTGCATGCTGATGGAATCTTTTTTATGTAAGTTTGATCAGTTTAACGATATTAATGTGAGGTTATGTAATATCAAATATAAGTGATTGCATTTATTCGAACATCAATAAACAAACGCAGAGCAGATGCATGCTTTGCTTTAGAGGCAAACAATGGTCTGGTTTATACTTGAGTCTATAAACAAACATTGTTTGGGTTGATACTTGTGTCTATAGGTGAATATTGATCTGGAGTCAATAAATCTTAGCCGGATGTATACTTTAGTCTATAGTCTATTAGTTGAGTTTATATATGAGTCTACAGGTAGACATTAGGTAAGTTTATACTTAAGCCCACTTAAGTTGAAATAAAAATGTTCTTTGAAAAGCAGGACATAGAAGTTATTAGAGATTTTTAAAAGATTATTTACAAAATTAAAACAAGAAATATATTGTCTATTAAGTATGTCTCCGGCTTCGATTAGGGTCAGGCCTACTCAACCTGACTAGTCACTTAATTTTATTTCATTCTTTTTTATTTAATTTCTTCCTTTTTTTTTCTTTCTTCTTTCTTTCTTCCTTCTTATGAACAATATTGACGCAATGTATTTCGGTCAATATTTTGAGACAGGGAGTTATAACAAATTAATTTCGGATCCAGCTAAAATCAAGAATGAAAACGATGCACTCCGAAAAAGTTTTGTTGCTTTGAAATAGATATACTTGAATGTTGACTCACTCGCGCTAAACCCGACAAGCCCAACCCCCAGAGTCGTCATTATCTAGAGTTTATGAATTTCAGCGCAGTACTAGATTGGCAGCCAGGTCTCATTTTCAGGTGAAATCGCTAAATGTGACCGTAATTCCTTTGATAACAGCTTCTTCTATTGCACTTATTGCAACAGCTTCTTATATTGCACTTATTGCGGGACTCACTTCCAGCTTCTTGCTTCCCATCCAACTTTGCTCTTCAGAAAAATTAAATGCAGTGTCAATCGTTACCTTCTGTCTTCTTAATTGTTGTTCTTTTATTGTTCTCTCTCTTTAATGATTGTTTTTCTCATATTCTCTAACACTCAGTAACTTTTTGCGTCCTAGTGGCTTTATTGCCTTGTTTGAGTTGAAATGATTAATATATATATATATATAGATAGATAGATAGATAGATAGATAGATAGATATACTCGTTTCGAAAAACCTTCGAATTTTTGATTTGCAAAATAATCAATATATATATATATATATATATATATATATATATAGGGAGAATTGTGGCAGGTATCTGTATCCTGTTGGACATGCTTATCTCTTTCAGAGTCCATGCACAGACGCATGCAATCAGCCATTAATGTAAACAAAATTTGTACTCTGACACGCCTATACGAGAGTACACATACGCGTCCATGTGGCTAGATCCCGAATGTTGTCACCTCCCCTGGGCACCTCTGTCGGAGACCTACCTTATTTATACCTTTAAAATGCAATTGCAGGGTATTGTTTGAGAAGGTACCTCCTTCGGTCAGCTGGACGTGAACTTAAAATTGCTTTTAATTTGAGACCTTAAAGAACACAAAGACGCACACATATGTGTCAGCCGTTATTCTGAAGTTTGGAATATTTGAAGAAACTTATTAATTAGCTCGTGTCAGTTCAATAGACACAGAAAAGAAACTACAAGTGATGGAAAGCGAGAAGAAAGGACTAAGCCTCAATTGCAAAAAGACAGAATGAATGGTTGATAAAAAAAAAGAACAGCCCAACATGCAAACTACAAATTTAAGACACTAAAATCAGACAAGTGCAACAATTTAAATATCGAGTAAGTGTTTTAATAAGATACGGAAAGTGCGGCACTGAAATCCGAAGGTGCATTGGGATAGCGAAAGATGCCTTTTAAAAGCTAAGCAAAGTACAGGGTAACCCAAAAAAACGGGAAAAAAGTGCATATTGCCAGACATGAGCAAGTGGCAACACTGCGAGATAGTGACCTTGAGCAAGTAAACATTTCGCCATTTAGAATTCAAGATGAAATTCACAGTATCCCAGCTGAGATGTTGCAGCAGTCAATGAGGAATCTCAACAGCAGATTTCAAGAATGCATTCGTACAGGAGGACGCCATATACAAGACGTAATTTTTAAAAAAATGAAAATTCCATCATTGTTTCTTGAATGACATGTTTTAAGGTTTTAATTACTATGAAGAAAATATTTTTCTACCATCACTCTTGGTTTTATTGGATTGTTAAAAAGTTCCCGTTTTTTTTTTTTTTTGGCGGGGGGCACCCTGTATTAAAAAACAGAAAAAAATCGTTAAAAACAAAGAAAAGAGTACTGAATTGTTACGAAATATAAGTCTTCTTCGGTTAGGCATAACGTCGCCATCACTAGCACATTCGACGGTATATTGAATATTGCTGCCATATCTAGTTCGATGCTCGTGCTGTTTATCTCGATATTCTTGACAAAAGGGTCTGCAATGTGAGGCATCACGACTTCGCTCACTTTCTCACCAACTTGTTGTGGCTTCCCTCTGTCTTTTCTACAAATATTTTCATGTCGGCTGTTCTGGTGAGCTTTTTTTTTCCCTAGTGCCCCGAATATATTACTTTGACCATGCTACTAGAATTGTCAACTAGGTCTTACCTTTTTACTATTGAACTAGCCAGATTCAACCGACACTTCTCACTTGTGTAAATCCCTTCAGATTTCTTGCTTCCTGACAATTACAATCTTCAAACATGTAGATACAACGTCAATGGCGATGTTCAGTCTTCCTGAACCACATCCTTTAATTGTTCTTTGCCTCACTTCTCTTCACTCCCTGTAACCTCCTGCGTCCTAGTGTCGTTATCACCTTGTTTTGGATGAAATAATTTTAAAAAATCTCTATTCTGTTGGAGAAATGGTACTGAGTATTCCTCCCTATATATATATATATATATATATATATATATATATATATATATATATATTTGTATAGTATTGCCAAACAGAAAGTATAAATTTGTATTTTATTGTATGCAGTTAAAATGATCCTTCACATAGCCGCCATTTATTTCAATCCAATACAAGGTGCGATGGGTAAATTATCGCTATTTTAGATTTTTAATTTCGCGCATGCATGTTGTTGTTGTTTTTTTTTATTTCAGCGACTGCACAGGATATTAAGGTCCGTTAGGCACCGTCTGTGGGAAAAAGAGAACCATGACACATAGGGTATTCCAGCAGCCACCATCTTTACTCCCATGAAAGAGTTGGATGATATATCCAGTCAACATCGTGGGGTTTGGAGTGATCACTAGTGATGGCAAAGTTATGCCTCCATTCATGTCCCGACAGGAACCCAGACTCAACACGAAGGCCTACATCAAGTGCTACCCTCGGTCAAGAGGCTGGCTGCTGGTAAACCCGATGTCTGGCAACAGGACTCTGCACCATGCCACACAAGAAGGGGAATCAAGTCATGACTGTCAGACAATTTCTGCAGCAACATCACCCCTTACGTCTTGCCACATAACTCCCTAGGCTGCAACCCATTTGATTATTATGTGTGGGCACAGTTGAGCGAGAGACAACAAAACTCCTTGTAACGCAAAGATGAATTTAAGGTAAGGATTATGGCAGCATTCACCAACAAGGAGACCACCTAGAAGAGTTGCAGAAGATTACGAAGTCCTCTGGAGGCCGTGATTGAATCCAATTGCGATTTTATTGAATCAACTTAGTCTTTAGTATTTCAAGATATCTTTGCGCAACTTTGGTAAGTATATCTGTTAAAATGAGATGTAAGTCTTATTGTTCATTTTTGCGTAATTTAGACGACAATTTATCCACCGCACACCGTATTTGTCATAAGATGGCCCTGTTACAGAAATGCATGTAATACTGTTTAGCGAGTCGAGGTTTTTGGGGTTTTTTTCTATACTATAATGTTCACCATGTTAAATGGCTCAATAATCACTCGGTTTAAAGGGTTATATATTAAGAGGTAAAGATCACAGCTTATGAGGATATGTGAGGAAGATATCAGTTAACCCTTGACTTGAACAGGGTAAGATTTTAGTAATCGTTCTCGTGGTAGTCGATCCCACAAAACAACGGTTCGTGAGAAGCAACGGAATATGAAGGTAATGAAGGTTTTCCGCTACAACGTGCGTGGCATGGCCGGGCTTAGCCGTGAGGATTAGAACTGGTGAAATGAGGAATGTAGTCCGTCTGGACAATTTCTATGGAAATAGCGATGAAGCAGCGATAGGTTTAAAATGTTTGTAGGTTTGAAAATAATTCATCACCCACAAGGTTGTGTAAACACTTTTGCACTCTATCGAGATTTGAAATTGAAGATGTTGAGGCCGCAGCTCCTATATGCCAACAGTATTCCATTTCCAGCCTGATCTGACTTTTGTAAAGGTAGAACATAGAAGGAAGAGCTATGTGTACATGGAATCCGCCATTTTTCCATCATCATAACGATAGATTGTATGTACGACGTTTGAGTTGAGTTCAAATCCCAATAGATACACAAGAACATCCGTTTGTTACAATATGTGAAAATTCAGGGTTCGTTTGGTGATGATAGAATGACTTGGGTTTGGTTTTCGAGGCACTGAATGTGACCAGCCAGTTTCCCCGTCAGAACTACGTCAGAGAAGAGATCGTATATCAAGGTCTGGTCATGTGGTATAGAGAGACTTAGAAATCCTGAGCGAAAGATTAGACATTAAATGGAGAAAAATATAGGAGAGTAGTTAATCGGGTTGGAAACTGATGGAAAAAGTTCGAAAAAAAAAACATTGATTTGAACCTATAAAATACTTATGAGGAATGCATCTGGATGACTTGAGCCTAAAATGAACTAAATATGATTCAGTAAAATCCAGTAGAACGGATATTCCCTACCTAACCCCACAGCTCCGAGTAAGTCGTGATAATGTGATTAATACGTGTTGTGTCGTCAAAACGACGCTTTGTTGCCACTTTTATGACGCGGGCGTATACTTGCTGGATACTTCGTCAATGTCAACGCAGAAGAGACTTTGTAGTCGCAGATACCAATTATATTACGCCGTTGAACATATACTAGTGTCAGATGTCTTAGAATAATAACCGTACTAATAGTACTTCGTATAGTTAAATAGTGAAGAAATGGTGATCCGTATAGTATAGAGGATAGACTAGAGATAGTAAACCGATAGTAATAGAGGATAGACTAGAGATAGCGAACCGATAGAAATAAAGGATAGGCTAGAGATAGCGAACCGATAGTAATAGAGGATAGGCTAGAGATAGCGAACCGATAGTAATAGAGGATAGGCTAGAGATAGCGAACCGATAGTAATAGAGGATAAGCTAGAGATAGCGAACCGATTGTAATAGAGGATAGGCTAGAGGTAGCGAACCGATTGTAATAGAGGATAGGCTAGAGATAGCGAACACATTAGACGTCACGCGACTTCCTCTGTATATGCGTTTCCGCTATGGTCATGTGATCTACTTAGTTCAATAATGAGATCGCCCGTGTTTGTTCACGGGCGATCTATGTTCAAACACAAGTGTCAGCAGTGACACTTTATTCCTGTATAACAATATGTTTGCCCAAATTTCACAAACTTTTCACCAAGTCTGTGAATTGCTTATTTGTTAACATACCCTGCAGGAATTACGTTGAATTTTACGAAAAGATGTGCAACTAGATTATGGATAATATCTACAGTTGGAAGAGACACATGAAATTTACCAGGCCAGATTCTGATTAATTAGGTATACACGAGAGGATCTTTGTGTAATGCCTCATGCATTAAAATCCACTTCCAAGCAGTCATCTTTATAAGTACACACACACACGCGCGCGAGCGCGAGCGTCACTTTAGCCTGTTTGCGCTACGTAGTTCCCGAGACAACACTGTCATCTATTTTTGTCGAAATTCAACATGCAGTTAATTTGGCAAGATCACCATATTTTTTACTATTAGATATCTCCCAGTGCCTCAAGGAAAGAAGAGACTTTAGTGAAGTCGAACCGCATAACTGTGATTGTTGCAACTGTTATATTCTCTCATTACTAATAAAGTGTTTGATAGTTTCATCAAAAGTGTCTGTTCATTATGTTGGAAATTCTCCACTTTTCGGAAAGGTCGCCTGAATTAAGAAAGTCACTTGCATCGAGACATCACCTGGACCAAGAAAATCACGACCTGCTGGTTTGGTTTGGTTTGGTTTGGTTTGGTTTGGTTTGGTTTTGGTCTTGTTTAGTTTTTTGTCAACACCTCTGTGGGTTATTTAATGCCTAAATCTAAATGTGAAAACTTTGTAATTAATTCAAGAGAATGTCATTATTTCATGATTCAATTATAATTGCTTAGTTGCATTTTTTTCACCAAATAATCTCACAAAATCAAAACTCGAGTGAAAACGTGTTTCTCGCAAAAAGAAATTAAATTAATCTTAGCAAATTTTTTTTTTATTTGTTACTTTTTGACTATGTATGCCAAGCCTTCAATTTTACTATAAAATATATTGTGTTGTTGGATATTTTGCTATAAAAATATATTGTCATTTTGCTACAAAAAATGTATAGTTGGTCATTTTACTATACAAATATATTGTTGGTTAATTTATTATAAAAATGTATTGTTGATAATTTTTACCATAAAAATGTATTGTTGAGCAATTTACTATAAAATATATAACAGGCCAGTATGGGGCACCACGAGGTGGTGTAATGTTAGCCAGCTTATCTCGCTAAGACAATTACGGCTGAGTAGTGAGTTCAATCCTCAGTGCCTTTTACTTTCGGCCTTGTGCCACACCCAAGCTACACTTGGAAAATCACTATAATTGGCCAGTTTGCTATAAAATGAATTGTTAGTCATTTTACTATGAAAATATATTGTTGATAATTTTTACCATAAAAATGTATTGTTGGTCATTTTACTATGAAATGTATTGTTGGTCATTTTAGTATAAAAATGTATTTTGATCATTTTACTATAAAAATATATTGTTAGTCATTGTACTATAAAAAGTATTATTAGTCATTTTAATATAAAAATGTATTGTTGGTCATTTTAGCATAAAAATATATTGTTAGTCATTGTACAATAAAAAAGTATTATTGGTCATTTTACTATAAAAATGTATAGTTGGTCATTTTACTATAAAAATATATTGCTGGTAATTTAACTACAAAAATGTATTGTTGGTCATTTTTTTATAAAAATGTATCGCTAGTATTTTTACTATCAAAATGTATTTTATACTTTCCTACATTTTTAATTTTTGTTTGAGGGTTCACTATTTTCGAATAGCTGGAACCCTAACTGTTCCTACCATCCCGAGTTAGGGTGGACCTGAGAACAACAACAATTAAAAGGTGGTTCCACGCTGCCCAAAACCTCTAGTCCCCCGGTCAGAAGCCTTACTTTTCGGATGTAGACGGCTGACAGGAGCGGATAAAAATACAGGCTGCATAATTCATTCCAGCAAGTGCACATGGTAAAAAGATGCCACTAGACGTCAACACAAAACCGGTGTAGGTGAGGAACAACTAAAATAACCACGCCTAATTTATACGCCCTTCACTGAACCGTAATACGGGGTATCGTGATTACGGACTAAAGTCGGCATTCGACGTACAGTGACGGGAATAACCGATTTTATTCAGTGCTGTGTTGATCAGGGAGTGTCGATAGATTAAAACTTCAACAGGAACGTGATTCTCCCGAAAATGTCGAAAATGCCACGAGCAGAATACGTGTCAAATGTAGAAGGTTTAAACAGAATATGGGCAGCAAAGAAGCTTACTAATAAGCCAAAAGAAGCAACTGAAATTGTGGAGGAGAGAAAATGAGGAAAGAAGGCTTGAAAAATTTAAACTCACAGGGAGTACTAAAAGCAAAGGAGGGTAGCGAATATATGAAGTTAAAAGTTTGAGTCATTGGATGGTGTAAATATTATTACAAAGACGGAGAGGAAATATACAGGAACAAGTATTGCTGCGAGTAGCAAGTTCAAAAGCCTTGGATTTAGTTGGATGTTGTCTCCAAGATGAACCGATCCCTCATATTTCTACGATCTTAGGTGAATGCAGTATGCGCTTTGCAGGACAGTTGCAACGAGCAAAACACAAACATGCGAATGATCTACTGCTCTGGGCATCTAGCCATCGCGCAAGATAAGCTGGTCGCCCAGCAATCATCTACAGTTACTAAGTACGGTGTGACACAGAATGCCACATTATTAACCTTCCGACCTTGATGTAGAACAATCGTCTCTTAGTATGCTCTTTTCAGGACACTTGCAACGAGCAAAACACAAACATGCGAATGATCTACTGCTCTGGGCATTTTGCCATCGCGCAAGATAAACTGCTCGCCCAGCAATCATATACAGTTACTAAGTACGGTGTGTCACAGAATGCCACTCTATGACACTTCCGACCTTGAAGTAGAACAATCGTCTCTTAGTATGCGCTTTGCAGGACACTGGCAACAAGCAAAACACAAACATGCGAATGATCTACTGCTCTGGGCATCTAGCCTTTGCGGAAGATTAGCTGGTCGCCCAGCAATCATCTACAGTTACTAAGTACGGTGTGTCACAGAATGCCACTCTATGACCCTTCCGACCTTGTTGTAGAACAATCGTTTCTTAGTATGCGCTTTGCAGGACATTGGCAACGAGCAAAACACAAACATGCGAATGATCTACTGCTCTGGGCACCTAGCCATCCCGTAATCTGACGTGAACGCTTAACGCCCTTTGCAGAACACAGCTGGCGTGCCAAACCATAACGTGTCAGTTTTCTACTGTTCTGGACACCTATCTATAATGCAAGAGGCAACCACTTACATTGAACAATTATTTTATGACGCAGACTGCCACCATAATGACCTTCTGACCTTGATGCGGGACCATGATCGCTTGGGGATAACTTAGTCATGCTGCAAGACGAGTTGTCGCCTAGCAACCACCTACATTGACCAACTATGTTATTACACAGAATGCCGCCTTACTGCCCTACTGATCTTGATGCAGGACCGTGATGGCTGTCTCATGAATCTCCGAGCTAAGCTGTCCGAATGGGACTTCCTTCTTACTAATAGAATGCGACGTGAATGGGGATGATTCATTCCTGTGTACGCGACTCAATGGGTCTTAGCCAAGAACATCACCACTGGTGGATCTAATGAATGTTCGCTATGGAAATATCGATGGAGTAGCGAGAGACATTCGAGGTTTCCACTTTGGAAACGAGGTTGCAATGTAGAAAATAGTTCATCAGCTACTAGTCGGTGTAGACACTTTTGAAAACCATCAAATTGATTAATTGATTCATTTTCTGTGGATTATCAAACCCTTGGTTGGTTATTTAATGCCAGAAAATATTTTTAGTTCGTAAGATTTTTTTTTTTTACATAATAATGGTTTGATGATACAAGACTTACTAATTAATCCATAACTGGGAGAAAAGATATGGATTCATACCTTTCCCGAGGGCATTTGTGCGTAAATCAATATAACGGACATAACGGGAATTGGAAGTCCGGTGAATAATTCCGAGCCATTATCTTTGACACCACCCACACATCAAAGTTTACAGCATCTGGTATTCTCAAGTGGTCACGTATCATCTAGGTACTGACTCGGATCTATACAGTAAATCGTAAATTATTAAATTATTTTCTATAAAAATACTTTACAATGTCGATTATTAAAAATAAATTGCATTACAATTTACTCTCTTAAAAATAATTAAAAAACAAAAAAAATAATTAAAAAACAAAAATAATTAAAAAAAAAGTAATTAAAAAACAAAAACAATTAAAAAACAAAAAAATAATTAAAAAACAAAAATAATTAATAAACAAAAAATAATTAAAAAAAAAAAAAATAATTAAAAAAAAAAAAAAAAATATTTAAAAAACAAAAATAATTAAAAGACAAAATATAATTAAAAAACAAAATAATTAAAAAAAAAAAATAATTTACAAACAAAAATAATTAAAAAAAAAATAATTTAAAAAAAAATTTAAAAAAAAAAAATAATAAAAAACAAAAAATAATTAAAAAAAAAAAAATAATTAAAAAACAAAAATAATTAAAAAACAAAAATTAATTTAAAAACAAAAATAATTAAAAAACAAAAAAATAATTAAAAAACAAAAAAAATTATTAAAAAACAAAAATAATTAAAAAAACAAAAAAAATAATTAAAAAACAAAAATAATTAAAAAACAAAACCATTTTGTTTTGCAATTTTCGATTTACTTATGAAAAAATAATTAAAACCAAGTGTGTTTTATTGAATTATTTTTTATGTGTTATATACCGGTACATTATATAACACATAAAGAAGTAGTTCACCACTAGCAGTGGTTTACCTACTTCATGCCGCTGGCGAGTATTGTATTTTGTTGATGTTATAAAGATCGCCATTTCATTTCCTACCTCAGTTTTGGTTATTCCTTATCCAGTAACCTTTTCTAGGTTACAACAATATGTCAATTTACTTTATTAAAAAAGAAATTTCCTTATGGCTTACTTTATTAAAAAAGAAATTTCCTTATGGCTTACTTTATTAAAAAATAATTAAAACAAAAAAACTGGTTCACATTTTATATAATGTTTTTTTCAAATGGCTTATTTGAAGAAAAAATATTCACTAATAAGGTTTTAATCCTTAATAAATTACTTTTTTTATTATTATAAATAAAACGTTATGTTTTTCTAGTACCGCGTTGTCTCGTTCCTGGGTTGTCTCGGCGCTCAGTCGGCGGTGTTGAGTTGTGCTAAACATCAAAGAACATCACTCAAATTAATAAGAAACCAAGTGTTCAATTCAATAAACTGAAAATTTCCAGAAAGAAAATTAGCCTAAATTAGAACTGGGATCCAATCCATGAACCTCAGCGTCACAAGACCTCACCAGGACATGTAGGGATGATAACGAAACACAGTGTGGTTAACGTTAAGCACAGGAACGCTTAATTTTTATTTCAACTGAGCCACGATATAAAGTGACCTTCAGATAGTTTGTCGAATTCTTGTCGTCCAATTCATTTGTTGTCTTCATTTAATTAATTACAACCTCATCTATTAAGATCGAACATTTGACATTCCGTTACGTAATCCTTCATCCATTTTTTTTCCCTTAACACAAATCTCTTTTAGACTTCTTCATATTTCCTTCTTAAGAATTTTTTTCTGGAATTAATCAGTTATTTTTCTTGCTCACAATCTCACAAAATTCTTCCTCGAGTTTCAACATACGGAGTGCTACTATAGCGTGAGGTCTACCTCCGGTTTTGTCTATAGCGTGAGGTCTATCGCAGCATCGAACTCTAATATAATATCGCATGCTTATACATCTGTATTTAAACCTTATATTATCATTTAGATGTCTATATACTATCTATATTTATATTAAAGGCAGAGAAATAAATATAAACTTCCTCGAATTTCAACATATTATACGGGTCTCTACTATAGCGTGAGGTCTACTTCCAGTTTTGCCTATAGGGTGAGGTCTACCGCAGCATCGAACTCTAATATAATATTGTATGTGTATATGTTTGTCTCAAGGTTCTTGATGAGATCCAAAGACGGATATGCAACGTAATTCGGCCTGATCTGGCATCTCGTCTGCAGTCGCTCTCTCACAGACGTGCTGTCGCCTCCCTCTGTCTTTTTTACAAATACTTTCATGGTAACTGCTCCGAGGAGCTGCTTTCGCTGGTTTCCAAACTTCATTAACTTAAGCGTTCTACTATGTTGGCATCTCGCTCACACCCCTTTCACTGTCGAAATTGTTAAATGTTGCCGTCTCTTCTACTCCAATAGCTTCATGTCTCGCACCTCTCGCTTGTGGAACTCCCTTCCCTATTGATGTTTCCCTGATAGCTATAATCTCCAACAATTCAAATGTAATGTCAATCGACGTCTCCAAATGCCTTCTTATCCTTCTCTTCATCCTTTCCTCTATCACTCCTATTTGCTCTCGCTTCGACTCTCTGTAACCCCTTGCATGCTAGTGGCTTCCCGCCTTGCTTGGGGTGAAACGCATGAATATAGATTTATTTAAACCTTATATTATCATTTATATATCTATATACTATTTATATTTATATTAATGGCAGAGAGGTAAAAAATAAACACGCTATCAAATACACTACATATATTTATTTCAGCGATAAACACTTCGTGTATCTTCTAGGAATTACACGATTAGATCATTGCTGTTTCCTCTGTTAGGATGACTCTTCTATAAAACTCCTTCAGCAACATTTTCCAGTACCCTGAAGTTCTGAAATATTTGTTAACTGGTTCAGGCCAGACGAAGATTCTAATTTCGGAGCTTCCTTTGCTTCTTTTTATACGGGCGGGTCACGTATTTCGAAAATGTGAGATAGATATAAATATCCATGTTAGACCTCACCTGACCTGATCCATAACCTCACCTGATGACCACATGAGGGGAGGGGAACGGTAGACCTCCGCGCTGTACCTGGGTTGACGACAAAATGTAGACCTCACGCTATTGTAGCACTTCGTGTTCTGTCATGCACCTATACAATTCACATTTACACTTTTCCACCATAACGTAACCTCATGTGATTTTTTTATAAACATTTTTAAGGTAATTGTTATGACGAGATTTCATCTTTGGTACCTGGATATTATGACTTTAATCACACTAGTAGATTTGGCGGACAGGTCTCATCATTTTTACTATAATATAATATTTGAAAAATGTATTTCCTTTACGTGAAGTTTGACGCCCCTTTCGAGAACAACGTAGTACAGGCTTGAATTTTCCTCCCCTGTTACGCTTCCATTTTTCTTCCATGACAGAACCGCATTTATGGCATTAATCTGATTGATGAACTGTATCCAGCAGATTGTGTTCTCTTAAAAAGGCGACTGTTGTTTCCCATATTTAAGATGACACTTCTATAAAACTCCTTCAGCAACATTTTAAAGTACCCTGAAGTTCTGAAATATTTGTTAACTGATTCAGACCGAAGAGGATTCTGATTTATGAGCTTCCTTTGGTTCTTTTTATACGGGCAGGTCACGTGTTTAGAAAATGTGAACCAGATATAAATATCCATATTTGGCCTCACCTGATTTGATCTATGACCTCACCTGACCTGTTAACCACATGAGGGAAGGGGCACGATAGAGCTCCGCGCTGCACATGGGTAGACAACATATTGATGTAGACCTCACGCTATAGTGGCACCTTATACTGAGTGAGTTGGTGACCAATTCTTTTTGTTTCGTTTCGAAAGTGAAGTCATCTTTAAACACATTCTCAGTTTCCGTGTTTGTTGCATAAAACAGTTCATTGTACGGGGGTACGTTAAATGTATGTAACCCGGGTGAAGCACATGCTGTGCAGCTAAGCAAAGTATCGTTCTCATTGACTCGATGATCCCGATTCATATATGCCTCGGCCGGTCATCAATGACCATGGACTTGATCCCATCTATCTGCTCCTCTGGAACATCGCCGCCTGTGGCTAAACAGGCGCGAGTGGCAATCTCTGTCACGCAAATCACACCTGTGAATTGTCTGTGTGTTGTCTATACTGCAGCGGTATTTTCTGCGGATCCGCTTGTCTTCTGCTGCATTTTTTAAGTTCTCATCTCCTTACACAAATTGTTTAGTCAGGGTGCTTCTCCACCCAGACTCGTCAGCAGCAAGGTCCTCCCAGTGATCACGTGATCTCAGCGGTCTTCATGTCCCTCTTACAGACATCTCAGTAGCGCAACTGACGGCGACCGGTGTCTCTTTTGCCACTTGCAAGTTCCTCGTAGACTACGGCATTAGTAATCCAAACATTTTGTCGTACTGCCTTCTGTTCGTGCGGGCTTATAGTTGGTACTATCGCAATCGCATGATCGAAGTTTGAGGTTGATCCCGCCAGTTTTCTTGCTGCTGTTACAGTGTAAACATAGCCGCTCCGCTAGCAGTGTGCACCAACTCGAATTTGAAATTTAAATTTTTTAACAAAAAAAACGGGTATTCTGTTTTCTTACAATTGTTGATTTCGTCTTTTCTTCTCACTTTGTTTACTAACTTGTTTGATGGCAATGATAAAGGTAATATTATCCGTTTCCCTATAAGGAAACTTTTGGCATACATTGTAATGTTTTCGGTTGAAATTCATAAAAACTTTCTCTTAAAACACTTTTTAGGAAAATCGTGTTTTCCTTTCTCAAGTCCAATAGCTGTTATCGCTCTTTCAATTACTGATGGGAGTTTCCTTCCTAACCTTTTCTTCGAAGTAGTGTGGAATGTCAACATCTTGATTGCGTCATTATTTTCTCTACAAGTTACGTGTGCTATCCGTTTTAGTTGTTGCTGCTCTTGGTAGTTCTCAAGTGATGTTGCTTCCGTTTGTCGGTACAGTTCTTCGTTTGTGATTATTTAGCGCCAGTTCACAATGTTCAAAGTGAACACGAGACCCTCGGACTTTACTCGCTCAACCCCTTCTGTCACCATTGACCTTAAGAAGCGGTTGTGTACAGGAGGAGTTTCTGCAGTTTCCTTTCTGTAGGGACCCTAAATTTAGTCTCAAATAAGAAGTACTTTAGTATCCAATCTTAGCAGACTCTTTTGAGAGCTGCTTATTCATATTTTTAGAAATATATATACATATTATATATATATTATAAATTCATGAATCATTCATACAAAAACAAATATAGAGGTTAATGATTTAAATGGCGAGAATACATCTTCGCAAACAATATAAATAAGATACACCAACCCCGAACCTGTATATGAATGATATGATCCCTGTTTATAAATTCCAGTTGCATAAGGTCTTTTTAATTTTTTACAAGCTTTCGTCTGTTCCTACAGACATCCTCAGGTATGTAAATAGACGTTGTTCTTGTTTTTTCTTCTCGGTAATAAGAGGACAACGAATAATAATAAATAATCAATAATTACAGTAATGTCACACTTATTATCCGAAAGTTACTGTAATTATTGAACAATATAGTTCATGCCACATTGACGGAAAATCTATCAGTAAAAAAGAATTCTCTTATTACTATATTTGTACAAAAACGCACAATCTTAAAATTTAAAATTCAGACTCAGCGTTGCGACCGCACGTTCCAAAACAATAACACATTTCTCATAGCATTTTTTCGGATTACATCTATATTTTCGTTGTCCTCTTATTACCGAGAAGTAAAAAACAAGAACAAATCTACTTCCATACCTGAGGATGCCTGTAGGAACAGACGAAAGCTTGTAAAAAATTAAAAAGACCTTATGCAACTGGAATTTATAAACAGGGATCCTATCTTTCATATACAGGTTTGGGGTTGATGTATCTTATTTATATTGTTTGCGAAGATGTATTCTCGCCATTTAAATCATTAACCTCTATATTTGTTTTTGTATGAATGATTCATGAATTTATAAATTATAATTGCACCTTTAATTGAAATTATATATATATATATATATATATATATATATCTTCTATTGCTACTTCGTTCTACTCTTCGCCTGTGTTTCCACTGATGTTTTCATTCTTTCACTTTGTGGATGTCGCTTCTTACAGCCGAGAGGAAAGTTGTATCGAAAGAGGCAGAAAAGCCAGGAAAAATATCAAAACATTGCAAAAAGAAGGACGAAACGTACTGTGGTCGTGAAGCGAACAGCTGTGCCCATCAATATTGGCGAGCTTGGGACGCGCCCAGAGTACCCTGCACAATGTTTAGAAGAATTGGGGCCCCGAGGAAAAATCAAAGCAATCCAGAAGAATGCATTCCAAGAATAGGAGTAGATTGGTTCGCCTATCCTCCCGTTCACACTCCTTCCTGGTCTTTGGAACGGAAGCTGAGGTTTATCTCTTTATTTCCTGTTTAGGACCGGGTTTCCAGTTCCTTCTAACGTCTTCTCATTCTCTTTCACTCCCAGTAGCCCTTTGAGTCTTAGTGGCATTATCACTTAGGGTGAAATGATTAAAAGAAACAGCTAGCCTACTGAGAAGAGTGCTGGAATATTACCATAATTTGCTCTGTAGTGAAAGCTGATAGGAGTGAAACCTCATATAATAATAATAACAACAATAATAATCATGATAATAATAATAACAATAAACCTTCACTTACCCTAGGCTACCCGTCATGAGATTATCGAATAAATGAAGGGCAGAAATATCTTTGAATAAAAATAAATAATAATAATAATAATAATAATAATAAGAAGAAGAAGAAGAAGAAGAAGAAGAAGAAGAAGAAATGACTTTTGTGTCCACAATTATTGGGGAACTTGGAAAGGTCTCAAAGAATCCTACAATGATCTTGGAAGAATTGAAATCGTCCAGACGACATTATCGCTGAACTCAAAATGACGTCTAACAGGCCGGAGTCTTGACTTGACTTGCTGTCACTTGATCCCGCGTGATAGTAACGAGTTATGACTGGCGCACACTGGCAGCAATGACAACCATAATAACAGCAGTAGCAGCAAGATTATGATAGCCCCCTCCTTAGCCGATGTCTTCTCATAAAGCAACCAAATCAAATTTTACTCCAGTTGCCTTCGACCTTAGCCCTGCTTTTCTATCTTCTATGTGTCTGGGCTTTTCCCCCACCGTCTTGAATTCTACCCTCCAATCACAAACAACATTAGAAATATCAAAAAGTACTGAACTCATGGCCGATTTAAGATATTATATCTGTCCGCCTTCATGAGGCTACGTCTCTCCTACCATATCAACCGGATCTCGCTTCGTGGCTCTTTGTAAATACTTTATATGAGCCAGCCTTTTTCCTAGGCTTTTTATTTTTTTTCATTTTAGATTGTCGTGGGTGTCGACTCTTATAAGAAAAAAAAAATCAGTGAAAACAAGACAAGACTCTACGTCTTGATAAAGGTTAGAGAAAGAAAGACGTTGTGTTGGCCATCATGGGATATAAATTTGAAGTGAAGGTGAGTTGATTATTTTTTATTGTTTTAATATCACATGCTTATCTTTGCAGTGGTGGCTGCGTGTGTGGCTTTGTGTTGATGGCTTCCTTTTTTTTTTCTTTTTTTTTTTTGTATTTCTCTAAGAATCATTTTAGTACAGATTAAGAGGATTTAATAGTAGATATACTCACAGTGACTGTTTCGTGTCAGCAAGTGTTCACATATAAATATTTTATTACAGATAAACTTACACTACAAGTAAAAAATATGGATGTCGAAGAATCGCCTGAAAACTGAAAAATGTCTTTTTTCAAAATTAATATACTACCTTACATAGAGCCTGAGGGACTTTCTTTACCTAAAGTTTTTTTTTTTTTTTGTTTTTTTTTTGTTTTTTTTTTTATCATAAATTCAATAATAATAATAATAATAAAACTGAAAAATGTCTTTTTTCAAAATTAATCTTGTACCTTACTTCGAGCCTTACTTCGAGACTTACTTTCTTATCCTAAAGGATTTTTTTATCATAAATTCAATAATAATAATAATAATAATAGCAATAATAATAATAATAAAGAAATTAACCTCTTACTGCATCTTATCTTATTTTAGTGCTGATGGTAATTTTAAAGATGGCTGATTTAAAATTTTAGGTAACTTGCTATCTGAAACAAAAATGGACGCCATACACTGATGGATTAAATAGTTTCAGCATCGTAGCTTCGTAGTAGTTAAATAATCAAAAGAACGCGCGACAGTTCCTAATTATTAAATCTGGAATATTGGCCGCAAAATATTTTTTGAATTAATTCTCTACTTGGAGAGATAATTTTCGTATCTTCGAAATAAACGTGTGAAATCCACGTCTGTTATTTTACGTTTTAGGCTTTCGATTCGCTTGTCATTATCAAAAATCAAAGTTTTATTTAGTGATTCTTAACATCGTTGCAATATACTTCAAATTTTGGTTGCAAGATATGAAGCGTTTTTTGTTTTGTTTATTTTTTGTTTTGTTTTAGTTTTTTGTTTTTTGTTGTTGTTTTTTGTTTTCTAATATGAAGAATATCACGTAATGTGATTTTTGAAGTTGAAATGTCTGTGATGTCACATGAATGGTGTGTCATATCGATTGAAAGTATTCAAATAGATTTTCGAATCCATCTTCTTAAATTATAAGTGACTTTCATGATTATTGGTTGATCCAACTTAATATGCGAAGCATTTAAAATTTTTAACCTTGTTTACAGTTTCTTTTACTGAGTATTATTGTATTATGCACAACTTGCTCTCTTGTATTTCTATCATGTAATGCCTTATTGAACTTTACTCAGATGACAAGTGAATCTACGAGAAAGGGTTGTGGTTGGGTATCCCACATAGACTTAAATAATGGATTTGTGCAATAAGTATATCTTTGAATGCATGTGAGTGTGTATAATTTTAATATAGAGTAATACGAGGTTGCCTCGTGGCTAAGATAGCTGCGCCAGTGAGCGACGTTTGAGCTTCGGTCAAAGACCAGGTTTTTTAATACTGATGGTTATTGAAAAAAGTCACTCGCCATTTGAAAGTATGGCAAAGGACAATATTCATGCTTCCGCACACTATACTAACAGTGATCTCTATTGTGGTTGAGAGAGTTGTGTATTTACCAGCAGTTTTGCTTGCAATCGGTGTTCAAGTACTGATAAAAAGAATTTTGAATGCTGATTTTCAGAGCGGAAATCGAACAGACACTTGTAAGATTGGCGCAGAACAATCCTTTATTCGTTGCTATGCTCTCACTAGTTAGGCATTTAATTAGAATATCTTATAAAAATATCAATAGCCACATCTATAAAACGTACTACATAATAGTACCCCGTTATCCGTAGTAGGTATTCCGAAACGTTTTACTGTGAACTTGTTGTGGTAGGATCCACCTAATTTGCATAGTGGAGTACCGACCATATAAATATGGTTGGTACCGGGAAGACGAGAGGAAGGAATCAAGAGATTCAATCCAGAGATTCTGCCCGACTGAGACTAAGTCAACCCATTCTCCAGGAACGGTCTTCCCAAGAATATACAAAAGACTATATGTAAATATTGTGTACACTTTCTTGTTTCAATACATTTTGTTCTAAGTACATTTTGTGTTGTATTATTATTCCATGCATTAGTCAAGTTTCAACAGAACTGTAAGCCGATTTGAGGAAAGAACGGACTGAAATTCGCCACTCGTTTCCACAACGATAGTTCAATATATTCAAACTGATTATTTCATTTTAATTTTTTTCAAGATTTCGTTATTATGTAAGAGAGCAGGACACCAACAAAATAATGCTGGTGTACAAATATATGAAACCCAGTGTACCCATCATGTCACCCAGGCTGATAAACGAATACTAAGTACATGCAACACAGACAAATACGTACAATATGGTGACATCTCTTGATAAAATCTAACGCATAACCGTGCAGGTGGAACTCAGTTAAAAATAACTAGAGTTCGCGTAACTCAGTCTGCTCAGACAGTCTCCGGCTTCTCAAATCGCCTTGGCTACCTCATTCTTAAGATTTTAAAAAACAAATAACCCCACTCTACACTCAGCCAAGAAGCTTTCCCACTACTCTCGCTCATGTACAGAGAATAAAGATGCGTCAGTTCCTAAGAGATATTCCCAATTTGTCAAGGAGCTGTAAACTGACAAAATCTGTGGTTATCAACGGGATATTCACTTTAGCCCGTTTTAATTCACAAAGATTTACATCTATAGAATAAATGGGAATATCAGTGTGTCACTGTGTCATACTTTTTAAAGTTTACCCCTAGAGACCGTAGCCCAACCTAGCATACCATTTTGGAATCAGGCTGATTCCATGAGCAAATTAAAAACATTCCTGATCGGATCCGGAATCGCTATCCTGAAATTTGGGATTCCGAAGTTTTCATTGCTGTGATTGTTTTCGGAATCGGACATCTTGGCTTCTAGTGATAAAAACAATTAAAGGGACATAACTCTCTAACTTTCAATAGAGTGAATCACCTGAAATTTTGGAATCCAAAGATTCTATTACTGCAATTGTTTTCGGTGACTTTTTTTACGTGATTTTTGGAGACAACTTATTTTTTCTTTTTCTTTTTTCTTTTTTTTTTGTTGTACGATAACAATTTTATAACTTATAAATGAATATTGGGGATAATCGAAATGAATTACGAAATCTAGCGAAAGTCACCCATGAAATAAAAATAATTGTTTGTACGCAATTTAAGAACATACGTACTTAAATGCAGGGATACCATTTTGAATTCTTCTTTAGTTTATTGTTGCCAGATCGCATACGGCAGCAGTGTGCTTCGCAAAAAGAAATCTCCGCCAACAGAAGACCAGATTGCAATCAAAAGAGTCACGTCTGTAACGAGGAAAAGAGAAGTCCCATGCAAATGAAAACCCAGATCAAACAGCAGCTTCAAATGATGAGAATATGCAAAAATTTAGGGACTTTCAAATTCCTGAACCAGTTGAAGGCCAAATCAAAAGTCATCCGCAGGATCTAGCTTAAATGGCGCCTGATAGGGAAGTTTTTAAACTAGTACTAACATATTCGAACAATTAAGACTAGAAGCCACGAAGCCTCTGCTTGCTGTAACATCACATCATATATTATAATTATTATTATTATTATTATCATATTTGTTATGGTCCAGAGTAGGACCAAGGAAGAACAACACGAACACAAGAGTAGAAATAACGAAAGTATATTACACGAAATAATAATACAAGATGTGGAAGGTGTTAGTATGACTGTCAGTCTGGTTTGGAGTGAACTACTATCGGCTCGACTCGATTCGGTATCTAGCCACCCACCCATGAGGGTTGCATGTGGCACAAGGCCTAGTCTAACGTGGGTTTCCCGACCCCGTACTCGGCCAAAAAATGCCCGTAAAACTGTAAAATCAGAATTGGCTTGACGGTTGACTCATGCCTCTGAGCAGAGGAACGGAAGGCTCCGCCGAAGGCAGAGTCTCGTTCAGGGGGTTTCCTGATCCGTTTATACGGGTTCTACGGGCATTTTTTGGGCCGAGCCTCGGCCTGGGAAAAAAAAATGCCTTGTAGAAACTGTAAAAATCAGAATTGGCCTCTTGACGGTCGAACTCTCTGCCTCTGAGCAGAGAGGAACCCGGACGAGGCTCCGCCGAAGGGCAGAGTCTCGTTCGGGAGGTTGACCAACCCGATCCCGTTTATACGGGTTCTACGGGCATTTTTGGGCCGAGCCTACGGGCTCGGGAAACCCCATTAAACTCAGCCTTGTGCCACATGCAACCCTCCTGGGGGCGGCTAGATACCGATTCAATCCGAGCCTCTCGGCTTGACGGTCGAACTCTCTGCCTCTGAGCAGAGAGGAACCTGGACGAGGCTCCGCCGAAGGGCAGAGTCTCGTTCGGGGAGGTTGACCAACCCGATCCCGTTTATACGGGTTCTACGGGCATTTTTTGGCCGAGCCTACGGGCTCGGGAAACCCACATTAAACTCAGCCTTGTGCCACATGCAACCCTCCTGGGGGCGGCTAGATACCGATTCAATCCGAGCCTCTCGGCTTGACGGTCGAACACTCTGCTTCTGGAGCAGAGAGGAACCTGGACGAGGCTCCGCCGAAGGGCAGAGTCTCGTTCAGGGAGGTTGACCAACCCGATCCCATTTATACGGGTTCTACGGGCATTTTTTGGCCGAGCCTACGGGCTCGGGAAACCCACATTAAACTCAGCCTTGTGCCACATGCAACCCTCCTGGGGGGCGGCTAGATACCGATTCAATCCGAGCCTCTCGGCTTGACGGTCGAACTCTCTGCCTCTGAGCAGAGAGGAACCCGGACGAGGCTCCGCCGAAGGGCAGAGTCTCGTTCGGGGAGGTTGACCAACCCGATCCCGTTTATACGGGTTCTACGGCCATTTATCTTTCATATTGATAAGTCTACACCTCCCGCCAAAATATATTAACAAAACTCTGTGACGGTCTCTGTATAGTGGATTTTTATGGAAGCATAAAGATGATTCTGATTACTGATGTAGAAATCGTCATCATTAACTGATGAATAGAATGTTACCAGCTTATTTTGATATTCAACAATTCTTGAATATTAGAAATTATTTCTGATTTGGGGCTGGTTGGGTACCTTCTATTTCGCTCCGCTAGGCTAGACAGCGCGTCTCTCTCGTTGATAACACTGCGCATGACGTAAATCGGTATTAGTGAAAACTGACCTAATTACTTAGCTCTCAAGATTTTGATATCTTCTTTCTGAATTTAGTAATGGTTATATACACTATTTACAGTTGGACATGCTTTCGTACGATCACCGAAGTTAAGCAACGTCGAGGCCGATCAGTACTTAGACGGGTAAGCGCTTTGAATGTGCGTGTGATGTTCATAATGGTACTGGTAATGGATAATGGCTCGGAATTGTTAAACGGAGAGCCGAGTTCAGATTCCCGTTTGGTTACTGATATACACTTACGTGCAAATACCCTTGAGAAAAGGTATGAATCCGTTTCTTCTGTCCCCAGCTATGGATTAATTATTAAAAACCATTATTATCTCCAAACCATAGATAAAATATTTTAACACATTTTAAGAAACTTGATATTTCAATAAAAGATTTAATTATTAAAACTAGTTTTCACAGAGAAACGCCATATCAAAAGGAAACACTGGTTCTTGTATGACCACTGAAGTTAAGCAACCGCGAGATTTGTCAGCACTTAGATGGGTAACCACTTGGGAATACCAGGTGCTGTAAACTTGAATGTGCGGTTGGTGTAATGGTCAACAACTCGGAATTGGAAATCTGAGAGCCGAGTTCAAATTCCAGTCAGATTGGTTGCATTCGCTTACATGCAAATGCCTTTTGGAAAGGTATTAATCCACCACTTCCCCCCCAGATCTGGGTTAATTAGAAGAACTTGTATCAGTAAATCGGTATTATCTTCCAAAAAATTCTTACAATCTGAAAATATTTTCTGGTTTTAAATAACTTTTAAACGGTTAAGCCGTAAAAAAACGAATGAATCAATCAATCATGTCCTTGTATTAGTTGTCCGTCCTGGGTATGCCGATAAACCACATCCGCGTCCTGGGTAAGACGATAAACTACATCCAGCAGCAAGGCCACTGATCAGGAGGTTTTAAGGAGCGTGGAACAACCTCTTAATTGCTGGTGTTCCCAGATCCACCCTGACCCGGGGTGGTAGCACCTGTTAGGGTCCCAGCTATGGGTAAGTAGTTAACCCACAAACCGAGGTCAAAACACTATGAAAATGTAAAAATTATTACCAGCAATAAATCTTTGAAGAAAAATTATCACCAGCAATGTATTATTAACAGCAATACAATTTTGAAAATAAATATTACCAGCAATAAAGATTTTGTCGGCATTAAATAACCCGTTGAGGTGTTGATATGCCGTGAAACAAAACAAAACAAACCAAACTTCGTATTAGTTGTTGCTATCACAACATTTCGACCATTACGTCTTTCGGTTTTCTTCAGGTGTCTGTCGGTCCGGACAACCTTAGGTGAATTGCTAAATAATTTTTTATTATTTAATCTACAAGGTGGGAGATGTCACCCTGCTGTCTTTGTCAAGGGATATCTAGTCTTGTTCTTATTTTATACTAAATAAGTACAAAATGAGATATCCCATAACGACTGGAACTTCATGATAATAGTAATAAAAAGGACATTATTCCAAATGCAAATAAGTTTGTTACATTTTTTAGATTTTCAAAATGATTATATAGGAATGAAGTATCACTGCCGACACTTGAGTTTGAACATATGTCGACGATGAGCAAACAAGGGCGATCCCATTATATAAACCACGTGACCATAGAGGAAACTCATATATAGAAGGTAGTGTGACGTTTAAATGGTCCTCATTTCTAGTCTATCCTCTATTACTATTTGGACCGCTATTCTCTACTCTATTCACTACACTATTTCTCTATTCAGATCACTATACGGTGATTACTATTCGAGCGAGTATTATCGAACAAGCACTATTAGTGCGAGTGATATTCGAAGGCGTCTGACACCAGTATTGTTCAACGGCGTTACTATAGTTGTATCTGCGATTACAAAGTCTCTACTACAACGAGCATTACGAAAGTGACAACAAGTATTCGTTGACATCACAAAAAATGTACTATGAACATTGTTTACCATCACCCACTTCTACATTGCCTACTTCAAATTACTCTTACGCTTTGATCTAAATGCCAAGGTCGTTACCAGATTAGATTGGGAATGAACAATAAAACACGGTTATTTTTAATGAAATTATTTTTCAGATGAAGATATACATTCTTATTCTTCTATATGCCATGTTCTTATTCTTCTATATCCCATGTCCTTTCGGCCATGACCGATAATGACCCTCCACGACTTTCTATCATTATCTGAGCTTTGTTTAGAACAACGCCTAAGGTTCGGATCACCCACTAAGGATCAAACTCACTACTTAGCAATGTTCGAGATTTTTTTATATCCCCACATCTCCGTGTTCTGTAATTTGTTTACACCAGTTTGTTATGTTGGTTACTTTCTGTTTCTCCCTGTGAGTGTTGTATTTTTCAAACCTCATTTCCTCAGTATGTGTCCGCCAAATTTCGACTGTCTTTTCTCTGGTCCTAATTTTTAATTGACGTTTTTGTTTCCATTCTCCTTAAAACTTCATCATTGCTTACATTCCCCGTCCATGGTATTCTCAGCATCCTTCTGTAGAATCACATTTCTGTTGCTTCGTCTTCAAACAAACCTACTCACGGACCGATGATTTCATCGTGTCATCCGGAAAATGACATGACGGACCCACCCCTCTCCAGCTTCAATTACAACCAATGTCCTGCAACTTGAAATCACACTGAAGCTTCTGCCAATACAATCCAGTGAACACTCCTCTATGGCCGCTGACTTTATTGTATCATGGGGAAATATACCTGATGCAGCCATCCATCACTAAATTAAACAACAATGCCATACAATATGGAAGCTCCCTGAAGCGGCCGTTAATTCCGTCCAGTGAAACAACTTTCATGGTCGCTGACTTCCGAGCATCATGGGTAAGTAGACCTGAAAGGAGATTCCTAATCCCTGGCCGCTGACTTCGTCGTGTCATGGGAAAATAGACATGACGGTTTTTGGAGATTTTGTCACGAATCTCTAGATATAAGACAAAATCACCAAACCAGACGTATTCAATCAGACAACAAGCACAGATTTGTATTTTTTATATAATGAATAAACGATAAATATGTAAGAAAAAAAACCCGAAAAGGTCAAATATCAACTTTTAGAAAAAGGATTTCTAAAGAACACCTACTTATAATATTATAACTGTAGCTTATATGTGGCAAAAAATCGAAAACATGCAGCACCCTGTGAGGATCGACGTCCCTACTCAGGCGTAATTGATCTATCGAGACAGGTTCGCTATCCATTACACTACGTCGAAGTGTCCATATGATTATCTGAGTGTAGTTTAAGTATAGCACAAAGCCTAAAGTTCGGATCACCCAGTAAGGATCAAACTCACTACTCAGTTGTAATTGATCTTGAGACACGCTCAAATGATTATCTGAGCTTTGTTTAGAACAACGCCTAAGGTTCGGATCACCCAGAGGATCAAAACAGTTGTAATTGATCTTGAGACACGCTCAAATGATTATCTGAGCTTGGTTAAGGGATCACCCAGTAAGGATCAAACTCACTACTCAGTTGTAATTGATCTTGAAACACGCTCAAATGATTATCTGAGCTTTGTTTAGAACAACGCCTAAGGTTCGGATCACCCAGTAAGGATCAAACTCACTACTCAGTTGTAATTGATCTTGAGACACGCTCAAATGATTATCTGAGCTTTGTTTAGAACAACGCCTAAGGTTCGGATCACCCAGTAAGGATCAAACTCACTACTCAGTTGTAATTGATCTTGAAACACGCTCAAATGATTATCTGAGCTTTGTTTAGAACAACGCCTAAGGTTCGGATCACCCAGTAAGGGAGTTCAATTGATCTTGAAACACGCTCTGATTATCTGAGCTTTGTTTAGAACAAACGCCTAAGTTCGGATCACCCAGTAAGGATCAAACTCACTACTCAGTTGTAATTGATCTTGAGACACGCTCAAATGATTATCTGAGCTTTGTTTAGAACAACGCCTAAGGTTCGGATCACCCAGTAAGGATCAAACTCACTACTCGGCTTGCTACAAGCTTGCTAAGCATTACACCATGTCGAATTGCTCACGAAAGAGATAAACAGGAATGTCATTATAGACAGACGTTTACGATACCGATTTTAATGCGTATATGTGTGTGCTAGGGAAAATGGTTTCGGTTCTAGTGGTTGACGGTGTATGAAAGAATAAATATAGGATTAGCAACATTCAGATTCCAGATCGAGAAGAATTTACCGCCGAGTTCCCCTAAAATCAAGTAAATTTAAGGGTCGTAAAAGAAATCTTGCCTTCGTGTACACAGAGACCACCAAGACTTTCCTGGTTAACGGCCGAGAAACCTACGATAAATCGAGAAGAAAAAATTAAAGATGAAAAAAAATATCCGTATTTGTTTACTATTCCTGGAAGAACACGACCACGGGAATAACTAAAGTGACTTTGAAATGAGCAAAGGATCCCTGTGTAAATTAACTCTTACGTGCCAAAAGTATTATTCGCCGTGAAATTTATACGTGTAAATCAATGGGAGATGATTTGAATGCGGGAATTACATTTTATGTCGTCGTCCATTTTAAATGCGCGAGAAAGAATACCGCTATTTATAATGTCAAAATATATCGTTAGAATATTTCAGCCTCGTTTTAAAATTTTAAAATGGCTTATTTACTAGACGAATACCCATCAAAAGACGAACAAAACAGTTGTAATATATTTTATCTCCGGTTTCATTATAAATAAAATATAATTCAACAAACATATCAATTTCATTTATTGCCATAATTATTCTGCTGCGAAAAATTAATTTATTTAAATCTTTTTTTTTTTTCGTTAAATACAATTAAAATTAAATTAAATCCTGTATATTGAAATATTTATGGAATATTTTTAATTTAGAATTATTATTGATTTGCTGTAGTAATAGTAGTATTGTTAGTAGTTGTAATAATAATAATAATTGTTGTTGTTGTTGTTGTTGTTGATCTAAGAGCTAAGCAAGTACACAGACGTGGAGAGAGAAATGGAAAAGATCACTCAAAAGCTAAAACTGACCAACTCGATGATTCCATCCCCAAAGAACAGTATGAATTGATCTTTGTAGACGATTCTCTGATTGGAAGGTGCGTCAGGGTCTAAAACTTATCGGGGGCTTTTAACACAATGCAGCGAAAGTGCGCTACCGCTTAGAATGGATCGAAAAGTTTAAAAGTGGCTGGACAAGCGTGACGCACGAAGAAGTAGCTGGGCGCTCGTCAACCCACGCCTCCGACTCAGCAAAATCGAGAGCTGACAATAGCGAAACGGCGAGTTAAAATCGATGAGGTAGCATGTTCTCTGCAGATTCGGATCACTGCTCTTTGGTCCGCACACTGCAAGTGGAGCGGCTATGTTTACACTGTAACAGCAGCAAAAAGAAAACTGTCGCGATCGAGCTCAAACATCGATCCCGTGACCACAATAGTACCATCTATAAGCACGCATGAAGCAGAAGTCAGTGTGTCAAACCCGAAGATAGGTTATGGCGAAAGTGCTGATAATTTTTGACTTACCGTCGTGTATATGTAAAGAGAGAGGGAAAGACAGACTGACAGACAGGGAGGAAAAGAGAGATTGTGCGTAGCGTAGATGTTATCGGCGTTCAAATTCTATTCTGTGTTCACTTTCACACAACTGAAAAGTGTAAATCAATTAAACTTCTCCCCCAACTCCAGCTATAGCTTACTAGCAGGACTGATCTCTCTAGCCTTGACTGAAAACCATTCTAGGAGAACGAATTTGAAACCGGTTGGTCATAGGGCTAGCAAGCGCTCCCTGTAAAAACCTCCTTGCTCCAGAAACCACAGTAGCAACGCTTAGTGTAGGGAAGCTGTGACTCGCTACTCCACAGGCGAAACTTAGACAAAAAAACACTCCTGACAATGCTACTTAACTTTGGCCAGAAGATGTCTTGCAAGGTTGATGTGGTTTGGCAGTTAGTTACCCAAAGCAAATGCTTCCTTGGTGTATCTTTATGTCGGGGAAGTTTGAAAATAATATTAGCCCAAGCAAGCACCAGAGCACTATTCTTCCCGCCACACACACACACACATACACACACATACATACACACCAGGCAATGCTTCTCCTTCAGATTGGGGGGGGGACTGGGGTCTTTACCCACCGCCTGAGATGTTCCTAACAGCAGAAATGACGAGTGGGCTTTAACAATTTTTATGCGCCTTTCCCGAATTTATGTGCGACTTTTCGCGCCTAAATACTTGCTTACGCAAAACCAGTTACAATGCATTCATCTCTCTCTCTCTCTCTCTCTCTCTCTCTCGCTCTCTCTTTTCCCTCTCTCTCTCTCTCTCTTTCTCTTTCTCGTTCCCTCTCTCCCCCCTCTCTCTCCCCTCTCTCCCTCCCCCCCTCTCTCTCTCTTCTCTCTCTTTCCCTCTCTCTCTCTTTCCCTCTCTCTCTTTTCTCTTTTCTCTCTCTTTCCCTCTCTCTCTCTCTTTCTCTCCCCTCCCCTCTCTCTCCCCCTCCCCTCTCTCTCCCTTTTCTCTCTCTCTTCTCTCTCTTTCCCCTCTCTCTTTTCCCCCTCTCTCTCCCTTCTCTCTCTTTCCCTCTCCATCTCTCTCTCTATTTCTCTCTCTCCTTCCCTCTCTCTCTACCTCCCTCCCTCTCTCTCCCCCTCTCTCCCCCTCCCTCACTCCTTCTTTCCCACTCTCTCTTTTTCCCTCTCTTTCTTTTCTCTCTTTTTCCCTCTCCCTCTCTCTCTCTTTCTCTCTCTCCTTCCCTCTCTCTCTCATCCTCCCTTTCACTCTCTCTGTATGAGTGTGTGTTTGTATGCTTTTGAATAACAGGTCAACTCAGGGCGTACGCATTTCCCTGGCACAGTCATAAAACGCACTTTAACTGAAAATAAGTCCTCTTCGTATATATATATATATATATATATATATATATATATATAAAAGAATTAAATCGTTCTTTTCTAGTTGGAAACTAAATTCACAATGTTGGTTTTCTTTCTTAGGGTGACGCGAACAAATTGTACAACCAGATTTTCTTGTCGGACAACTTTGGATTGTAACAAAATTATTTCTTTGGTGACTTTTACTTTACTTGTTCATATTCAGCATTTATTCAAGAAGGTGTCGTCCATTTTTTTATATTTTTTATTCATATCTGCATCTAGAATATCTTATTGAAAACTATTGAAACAACTATTCCTATTTTTTTCTGCTTCAATTGCTTTAGATGTCGAGTGAATTCAACTGAATTCCATACCCTGTTCCTTTTGAAAAAAACATGGTGTCTAGAATAACATGAGATTTTACAAACTCGCCTAATATTTCAATAGAATAGTTAACTCGAAACTAACCAACTATTCTACTACAACGGACTTGTGCCAGGTTATATAACCATCAGCCTTTGTAAAATTTCATGTAGATTCACTGACGTTTAAAACTCACTGCGAAGTCCAATCTAAGCTTGGGAAAATATCAACGAGATGTCCTATGGTGGTGTTTTATTTAGAAAAAATCCCGTGTAGAATGTTCTATACTCATTAATTTTCCTTTTTACCGCTACCTTCTCTCAAAAAGAAGACTGATGAAGTAATTTTTTGAAGCGTTTATCCTAGACCCAAGATTTTCGGGGATTTTTTTTTAAACCGGGGGCGGCGGCAAACCCAAGTGGCGCGAGATTCGGCTCTTGGGAGTACAAAGAAGAAGTCAAGAGATTTACTTAAAAGCGAAACAAACGTGGCAGAACAAAAAAAAACGCAAGTCGGGAAATGAAATCAAAGATCAGATGACGCTGAACACCCACACAGGCGCGCAAATTCAAAAAGATTGCCAATTTGAAAGCAAACTTGGATCAAAACTTCCATTAAAACTTAATTTTAAAAAAAATAAGCAGCCGTTTAGCTGTGTCGATGCTTGCCTCCTGTTTACTCCGACATCTGTGCAAAGGGGGAGAAATTCAATTAATTCAACAGATTTACAGTCACACCACGTTGTAACACCTGTTTCTGAAGTTAAGCAACGTCGAACACGGTCAGTACTTAGTTGAATGACTGCTTGAGAGTACCAAGTGCCGCAAACATGGAAGGTGTAATGGAATTTTGAATCCAGAAGCTGAGTTCCAATTCCCATTGGGTTCGTTTTATTCATTTACGCGCAAATACAAATGGGAAAGGTATACTTACTTTTGGACGCTCCAAATTTGAAAATAAATAAATAATTGTTATAATTCTTTTTCTATCCTTTGCAAATGATTCAAATTTTAGTATGTAATTATGGATAATAAAGACTACCAGTTGTCAAAATTTCAGCTTTTCACAGTTGTTATTTCTAACAAATATTAGTATTTAAAATTTTGTCCCTTAGTTTTGGACACTACTGTATATATATATATATATATATATATATATATATATATACATATATATATAAAAGTGAACATACAAGTCAACACTAAGAAGCGACAGTCTGTTTCATACTAGATGCAATCGTCAGGCCTATATATATATATATATATATATATATATATTTACATATATATATGTATATATATATATATATATATATATATATATATATATATATATATATATATATATATATATAAAGATTTTTTTTATGTTTAACGTTGTTATTTATAGATACAAGTATTTAAGCAAATGCTCTGTTTATTATAAACAGTATTGAATAACATTTACCGGCCTGTATCATAAACAGAGCATTTGCTTAAATACTTGTATCTATAAATAACAACGTTAAACATAAAAAAATGTCTTTAATAAATAAATTGTCGGACCTTGTCCATTTCTTAATATATATATATATATATATATATAAGTGAACATAGAAGTCAACACTTAGAGGCGATAATCTGTTTCATGCTAGATGCAATTGTCACTCCTGACGATTGCGTCTAGCATGAAACATCCTGTCGCCTCTGAATGTTAACTTCTATGTTCACTTTTATATTTACACACGCTCTATCTGTGATATTGAGCAATTTATCCCATAAATATAGCACCCTTAAGACTATACTTCTTCATATATATATATATATATATATATATATATATATATATATATATATATATATATATAATTATTTATTTAAAAATATGATTCCAACTCGCGACATAAGAGGTCTCATGTTTCAAAACAAGATGAAAACTTCAATATAATTATTAGAATTAAATTGAATTAAAGTACTAAGCTCTGTTCCATCTTCAAGCGAAATTTTTTGGGAATCCAAAAAAAAATTCGCTTGAAGATGGAACAGAGCTTACTTTAACTGAATTTAATTCAAATAATTATATTGAAGTTTTCGGCTCTTGTTTTGAAATATGAGACCTCTTATGTCGCGAGTTGGAATCATATTTTTAAATAAATAATTATATTTATGCTCTACTTTTGTATCGAGAACTATTTTTTTAAAATAATAACTAAAATACTAAGGAACTTTGGCTTATTTACCTAACCAGTTCTTTCCTATTTTCTATATATTTTCACATATATATATATATATATAATTTTCATTTAAGTTGCTTTCTAGATTTTGTCATGTTTGGTTAAATCCTATTGTTTGATTCTATTCATTCTAATGTCAGTGTTTATTTGAAGGATTGGTCACTTGCGTCATTGGTGGACTTTTTTAGCTTCTCAGGAAAATTGCTATTTTGTCTGCATCCTCATGCAGCAGAAATATTAAAATCTGGCCGATGTGCTTATCTCTAGCCCAGGATGTTGATTGTTTGATACAAGTACATTGGTCACACTCAACTATTTGTGTTTGTTGCAGCTTGTTCTTGTCGCGGACGATTAGCTTAAAGTAGAAATGCATTCTGTTGTGACTTTAAATAGTTGAAAGGATGCACTCAAATATTGTTTTAACATTGCAAAGGTTGGTTGATTATTTTAAATATCTTCTTAATGATTTTAGACAGCAATGTTAATGATCACTATCAATTTGGGTTCACTTAAAAAACGTAGACGATCATAGCTCTCCACATATACTTTTCTGTTATCATTTGGGAATTGTCATGAAGTCTTGGGAAATATAGTGGAGTGATTTTCAGTTATTGTCTCCACGGTTCCGATATAAAAGCTTTAGATTGACTGCTACCCAAAGCTAAAAAAAGACTGTCCAGTCAAACCTGATTGTTTAACAAATACTTTGGAGAATAAAAGATGGAGCTATGTATTTCCCATGTGAATGCAACTGTCTACACCGGAATTTAAACTTGATTAACCGATTCTAAAAGGTGGAGCAAAATGATCTGACATATTTTTAGGTTTAATAAAATAGAGTAAAGAACGAAATATGAGTTCTGGTTTTTATAAATGTACAGCTAAACAAACAAATGAATCTATTCTAAAAGTCTTGTCGGTATTAAATAACCCATTGGAGTGTTGATATGCCGTAAAACCAAATTGTTGTAGAGTAGTTTTCACAGTGGAGGCTTGTATTTCAATAAGTCGTCCTAAATTAGGTTCGACGTACAAAACGTTAGGAACTTGGAAATAAGAGTTAATGACACAGCAATCTAGTTGTGATGGTTGATACTTCAATGTCCGATATCGACTGACTCGCTCAACACCACTGAGCCCAACTGGCTACTGCTACTACTACTACTAGTAATTATTATGTGTGGGAGAGTCTATTAATAATAGAATAGGCACGTCAGGTATGACACAAATAAACCAAAACACATGCTCAACTCACTAACCTGTTTCCTCACTCGATTTGTAGACGCCACAAAAGTCACCTTCACCACTCCAAAATAGAGTCTCGGTACTTGACCATTAAAATCGTTCGACATTTTTCTTTTTCTATGTACCGTGTTACTCGAGGACATGGTTCTCCACAACTTCCTGTTCCTGGTAACTCTTAGCAATTTTTCATTTTTGCTAACTCTGCTAATCGCTACTCTCTCAACCATCTGTTTCTCCTACCTTCAGCAGGCCCTGTAAATGTTAAATTTTCCAAGCCCCCCCCCCCTCTTCATTATATGTCTTAGAAATTCCTATTGGCTTTTTCTGATTCTAAATATGTTTCATTTTCGTTTCCATTTTCTCTAAAACGTCGTCCTTACTCACATGTTCAGCTCATGGTATCCTCAGTATCCTTCTGTAGGACCACATTTCTGTTGTTTCAAATCTCTTCTTCATCTGTGAGAAGAGTGTCTAGATTGACTGATATATACGATGACTGAAGTTATGTAACAGTTCAGTGGACATTTTTTGTTCTAACAAAGATTTTCTTTCGTTAATACTTTGCTTAACTTTTGGAAGGCATCTTCCGTTAATTCAGTCAAACTTTATTCGTATAAATAACAATAATAATAATAAATCAACGTTAGCAACAATATTTCTTCTAATAATAAACATAAAATTATATATACCAAAAAATGATTCGGAAATACGTGTGGCACCATGCATCCAGGCAGAGAAAGAAAGGCAAAAAAGGGAAAAGGAAAGAAAAGAAGAAAGGAAGAGAAAAAGTAATGCGAGACGGATCATAGGTGATAAGCGAACACACACACACACGGCTTAAGAGACAATAAAAAAAAGGGTTATTTTGGATAAGTAGCAAATGGCGAAAAGAGTGTCATTACAATGACAATGAGATTGAGTGGGTAGGGAAGTGTTATCTAAGGATATGAAAACAAACTATTGGTACGGGAAGGCATCTTATTATCAAAACACAGGCCACCGGCCAAGGGAAAAATTCAAGCGAAAATGTTATTTCGATAAGTGACGACAAGAAACAGGCGACTAAAAAAGACTTTTGGACAGATATGAAAATTAAAGGCCACCTGCGAGCAATCATTGACCGATTTTCCTACTTGGCCTGCGCGAATGGAATTGTGTTATCAAGAAATGTTCGCCAAAGAAAGTCCACTTGAAAACGTTAGATTTTGATAATTGACAAAACACAGGTGTAGGTACGGAGCCTTAGCTAGATATGGAAAATTAAAATCCCACACAAGCATTCTCGCTAAAACAGACTTTTGCCCTGCGATAATAAAATTTTGTTATCAGACACATGAACCGAAGGAAAATGAATGGAATAAGAAATGTTTTTATTTCTTCCTTGGAGACGTCAGACCGACTGAAAACCTGGAGAAAATTCTTTTCTGAGGCTATGTCATCTGATGAATTGGCGATAAACTGCTTGACAAACGCCACGTGTTGAACAAAGAGTTGTCATATTATCCGTTCATGATAACGGCGATTTGAAAGGAAGAAAAAAAAGGAAAGAGAAGGGATAATTAATTTTTTAGTTAAGAAAGGTATTTTTTTTTCCCGAAACAAAGCCGCGGGTTGTTCCCGGCCGACTAAGACGTCATTGGTCAAGTGGTGATCACATGACGCACGAAGGAGGAGGAAAGATACCCGACCAAGACCTCATTGGCCGAGAGTGATCACGTGAAGCACGAAGAAGGCTGTCGACGCCCCCATTATGAGTATAAGTATGAGAAGCCGCTACGAAGAAGTGGGGAGGGCAGTTCACGCCCCTCAGAAGCATGGTGAGAAAGTGGGAGTGAAAAAAAAAGTTACCAAAAATGGAAAAGAGTGGAAAATCCCTAACCAGAAATAAAAGAGGTGGATATGTATTTAGAATTATCGAGGAACTCCCCGACGCCAACAGACCCAACCCGGTTTTTGTCGGCGGCAATAAAAGCCAGGCCCCAACAGGCAGAAATCAGTTCTCGCCCTGACGGCAGAGATGAGTGCCCAGTAGTTCGCGCCCTGACGGCAGAGATGAGTGCCCAGTAGTTCGCGCCCTGACGGCAGAGATGAGTGCCCAGTAGTTCGAGCACTGACAGCAGAGATGAGTGTCCAGTAGTTCGAGCCCTGACGGCAGAGATGAGTGCCCAGAAAGTTCGGGCCCTGGCAGCAGAGATGATAGACCAAGATAGCTGACCAAGATTCACGCAAAATTTTGGACTCTTCTTCAACCAAGAACAATTATTTTGAAGAGCGACTTAGGACTAGACCCCCGAAATAAGTTTTTCGACTTTCGTCCAAAGACACACCGAAACACAAATTTCTTAGAGAGCAAACAACTTGAAGCGTTAAAACTTGCCTAGCGAAGACGACGTGTCACAATCCACAGAACGGGTCGGGAGATAGATGCAGTCCTATGCATCGAACAACTAGACATAAAGTTTGTTACCTTTTTCTTTGATACTTTGAACTTTTTGAGTTTTCATTTTATTTTCTTTTATACATATTTGTGTGTTATCACCCCCGTTGAACTCAATTTGCATTACGGCCCCAACCACTGTTTGATCTCGTCTGTCTAAGATCAATTCACAACGTGGGTAAGCAGACTGGAGATCAGTGCAGTTACCTTGGTAACCAGGCGTTGGAAGCGACTTGGGAACGGCGAGGCTGATATCAAATCTAACCAGATTCCCACCCGAATCACCAAAAGGTTAGAACGTTACATTTGGGTGCCGCGACCGATACCAAGCCAGTTGGTCGTCACAGTACGAGACAACACGACTGACGCGACAGGCGAACGTCACGTTTGGAGCAGCGACACCCGGACGGAGCAGCGAGGAGCGAACAGCTGGCGCCGCGGCGAAGACGTCACAATTGGTGCTGTTTAGGGACGTCACAACTGGTGTCGTGACCGGGATAGGACCCTGGAACGGCCACGTCACAACTGGCGCCGTGGTAGATCAGGATAGAACGTCACAGTTGGCACTGCGACCGGGGGACGACGTCACATACGTGAATGCATCTAAATCATTCAGACGCTACTACTGATAAAAGATAGATAGATAGATAGATAGATAGATAGATAGATATGAACAGACTGAGATAGATAGATAGATAGATAGATAGATAGATATGAACAGACTGAGATAGATAGATAGATAGATATGAACAGACTGAAATAGATAGATAGATAGATAGATAGATAGATATGAACAGACTGACATACATACATACATACTTACACTACACCGGAAGCAATCCAGTTTATTAATTCATGACAAAAATTCATTTAATATGATTCCTTTTATTCCTGTTAACTAGAAACTAGAATTTTGTTGTATTTTTATTTTATTGAAATATGTTCTTCCGGAAGCCATAATCTCGCCTAATTGAGTCCTCATTAAGACACAAAGGAAAACTGTAAAAGAAAATTTTGCCTTCATCATTTTAAACTCTCTGTACCGTGTAAAATCAAGTTCAGCTTTCCTTTTAATTGACAACACAGAATAAATTCTGTCTGTTGGGAGCCTTTGCGCATACAAATCATCAGTGTTTTTTTTTTTAATCACATAAAAACGAAATCTGTAAATGTCTTCTTTTTGCAATGGTCACCGCCCAGCTGTTACGAGTTACAGTAAAGCAAATCATTCCTCAGAATGGAAATATATATATATATATATATATATATATATATATATATATATATATATATATATATAGTAGCGATGTGTTTTAATCCGTTATTTACACGCAAACTATTGTCTCCATCTTTGCTATGGGATCATTTTTATTCTCGTTCCGTTATGTACAAGGTAACATTGTCTCTCTCCGTTATGTACAGGGTAATATCGTCTCGTTACGTTATGTAATATCATGATGTATTTAGTACTGCTAAGTTATTGCTCACCCTGTTTCCACTGAGTCCAAACCCGGCCGTGGGACAATTCCGAGTGGAGAACTTGGAGTCTTAACACTAACCTTCCTGCTTATGGGTGCAGTTGCTCTTGTCACACCTGACTGAACGCAGTGAGGCAGCACAAATGCAACTGCTGCTGCTGAAACTTTGCTGTCACATCTATTTATTTATTAATTACATATCGTATTTGCACCAATTCACGAACTTAAGACACGCATGTTAACAATGAATTTTACTTTAGTTGTAAGTCGTAGGAAAAGTATAACCTCGCTGTTCTTCGATGGAGAGCCCTCGATCCATTTGGACCACCAATGGAAAGGGGGAAAAAGTCGGAAAATTTAACTTGTCTCAAGTCGTCTGACCCGTTCAATACTAATGTAGCATCACGCCTTTTGAAAGCTCAAAGGGCAGAATGAAATAAATAAATAAATGCCCCGATAATGCTCTCTAAACTTCCTCCTTTTCTTTTCTCTTTCCGTTCTTTTTTCGGATATTGATTGGTCCCTTTATATATATATATATATATATATATATATATATATATATATATATATATATACGTTAAATGGACAGGGCAACATCAAGCATGACGTGAAATTTCGTGATACAAATTTGGTGCTTAATGACGTATTAACTTGATCACATGATTAGTAACGAGGAATGTTGACACGAGAGATGCTACTTTGATCATGCTAACCCTAACCCACTTGGATCAAGTCAAAGTCATTCAATATTGATCTGAAACAAAAGTCCCAAGCGTTTTTCAATAGGTGATTGTGATATTTATGTTTTTACGCTAAAGGTGAAAACGGAAAAAATGAGATGCTTTTTTTGCCATCTCGTGATCTTTATTTTAATTTATTAATTTAATTATTTTAATTTATTAATTTATTTATTTACAAGGCTCGGGAGCCACTCAAGATAGAATGTTACGTTAGGATACCATTTGTGCGTATAAGAGTGGAAGATAACGGGTAACTCTAGCCTTGAACCCGTTAAAATTGTAGTGATCGGAGAAACATCCTATTGGGAGTCAGTTCCACATGGCATTGGTTCGGGGGGAGAAGCTAACTTTCTTCTCACCAATGGAATACGGAGGGAATGTGGGTGGTTTACTACTATGTAAGAGGTATGGCGTGTCCCCGCCGTGAAGGTTTGAATGGGCGGGTCCAGGGTGTTCATCCGAACACTTTCCGTGGAAACAGGGGTAGAGCAGCGTGAAGCTTGTCATCCCGTCTGTGGGGAAAGGGTTTAGAGGATGGAGAATAATTCGTCACCCACAAGGGCTCGGAGACGATTTTGGGCGCTGTCAAAATTTGGATAGTGAGGTCTGGGCAGTTCCCGCTCAAATATGAGTGCTCCGTTTCTGGCCTGATCTGACTCTTGTAAAGGCAGAGGATAGCATGAGGAACCGGGTACTTACTGGATCGGTCAGAGTGTCGACCATTTTACCTGCATCTTTAGAAATGGATCGTATGCACTAGTTCCACTTGAGGTCAGGTGCGAGTAGACCCAACAGTCTTTCAAGGCACTCTACCTCCCCGAGGTGACATCCGTTCATCAAAATTGGTGCTAGTTCGGTAGTTTTCGGTGTATTGAATGTAACCAACCAGTTTTTTCCGGAAATGTAGAAAAAACGCTGTACAAAAAGCAAAAAAGATATGCGCCGTTTATAGAGATGGTGCCATAGCTGATAGTACACATGAAACGGCATTCAAACTGTACGCAGCTTGCTAGATTAAAATGTGGATATTTTGATCTGAAAGTCCGATAATGTTCTGACTTGTCCTGCAGTCGTTGACTAATATCAAATTGAAATACTGGTTAAAAGTAATGCAGGTCATACAGGGGAAACCTCATACATACTCCACGTATTTCATATAGGATTTATAAGATATTTAAAAACACATGCGCACATGATTTGCTATTACGTTTTGATGCCTAATGATCAAAAGGAAAAAGTTTGTTGGACCGCATTTCCGTCTGCGATTCTCTGCTCAAATGCTATAAAAAGTACCCATTTTTAAAATGAACTATCAGAGACGATTAAAAATGGATTGTTTACAACAGTGTGGCGCGAAAAAGCTTCCTGTAAAAAAACACAACCATAGTTCCTGTCATAAAATCAATTCAACCAAATACTGTTCCCAATTGAACCAATTAAATGTAGGAATCAGTGAAAAGCGTCCAGAATTGTCAAATATGAAAGATTGTCGGCTTCTAGCAAGAAAAGGGCTTGCAGATACATCACGCTGAAACACGGTTCTTGTATAATCACCGAAGCTAAGCAATGTCGAGGCTGGTCAGTAGCTACATGGCTGACCGCTTGGGAATATCAGGTGTTGTAAGCGTGCATGTGCAGGTGGGATAACGTCTCAGTACTGTAAATCGGGGAGCCGATTTCTAATTCCAGTCGAGGTTCACTTTACTCACGCACAAATATTCACTTACGCACAAATACCCTTTGAGAAAGGTATGAATCCGCCTCCTCCCCCTAGCTATGGGTTAATTAGCAGGACTTGTATCAGCAAATCATTATCATCTCCAAAAAAAAAATCTTCCAAGCTAAAAATATTTTCTGGCTTTAAATGAACTGCAAAAGGTTGATAAACCGTAAGAAAAAAACAAATCAATCAGAAAAACATCTCCAGGTCCTTAATTCCCTTTGAAGATATGACAGAAAAGCCCGTCTTATGGATATAGAAAGAGTAGAAGTTACTTCTATAAGAAATTCTATATATTTTATAATGTTCTTTTTGTCGTTATGACAAGTAAATAACGTGCCAACGTTGCGTTACACAGGCAAAATTTACTCTTACGCAAATTTATAAAAGTGGACTGTTCCTTCTGCGCGTGCGTCGAAACATATGAAATAATTCCAAAAGCATTTCACTCGCGTACGGCGTCATCACAGCCCATTTATTGCATGAACCTTTTTTTTAAATATTATCGAATAATAACCCAACTGGACTGAGTAAAGACAACCTTTTAAAGAATAGTGGAGGGTTTAATGAAACTAGTAAATAGCAAATCAAATTTGGACACTGTCAATGAAAAAGTATTTTGGCTCGTGCTAACCGAACCTTATTGAGTGTAGCGGCCATTGATCAAAAGAAAAAGTAACTGAAGATAAAAGACAAGAACAACAAATATAGTCCTCATTAATTAATAATTATTTGAACGTCAACTTTATTAACTTCAAAAGAGAATTCCCGTGTCGGTCATATTATGGCGGCCCTTGCCAACGCAGACGCTAAAAAAACCTTCAATGGAAAAACAACATATTAGCTTTGCAACGTGAGAATCAATAATAAGCAGAAAAATGGACAAAAGATGTGGTTGTTTTTCAGGATAGAGTGACGCCATATTGATCACTGTATTCAGCAGATAACGGAGATTGGTTTAGTTATGTTAGACTGAGACAAAAGTATTGTTTTTGTATACTTTTTGGGAAAGAGTATTGACACCTTTAGTACGTCGTACGATCAGATGATGAAAGACAAAAAAATAATAATATTAAACTCTAAACTTACGTATTGTTCTTAAACAGCCTCGCATACATAGCGAAAAACTTGTTCAAAAATGTCTAAACTATTATTTCTATATAGTTCCGCCTATTTAACCCGTGGTCCGGCAACATCCATGGTCCGGCAATTTTTCTAATCAGCAATCATTAGTTCGCTGAACGGCGAAAACAGCGACGCAATTTGCTTATAATTTTCCGAAGCTCGTAACAGCAGGATAATTTTTTTTTTTAATTGTCTTGCTTATTTCTTATATAGATCTGCTTCTTTACCTGTTCAAGGTAGTGTTATGATCCAGGTTAGGACCAAGGAAGAACAACACGAACACAAGACTAAAAAATAACGAAGGTATATTACACGAAATAATAATACAAGATGTGGAAGGTGTTAGTATGACTGTCAGTCTGGTTTGGAGTGAAATACTATCGGCTCGACTCGATTCGATATATACTTCCCCCCCCCCAAGGGAAAGATGTGGCACGAGACCGAGTTTTACGTGGGTTTTCCGAGCCCGTGGGTTTTCCGAGCCCGTAGGCTCGGCCAAAAAATGCCCGTAGAAACTGTAAAAACATAATCGGGTTGGTCAACCTCCCCGAACGCGGCTCTACCCTTCGACAGAGCCTCGTCCGGGTTCCTCTCTTCTCAGGGGCAGGGAGTTCGACCGTCAAGCCGAGAAGCTCGACTCGATTCGGTATCTAGCCACCCCCACGAGGGTTGCATGTGGCACAAGGCCGAGTTTAACGTGGATTTCCCGAGCCCGTAGGCTCGGCCAAAAAATGCCCGTAGAACCCGTATAAACGGGATCGGGTTGGTCAACTTCCCCGAACGAGACTCTGCCCTTCGGCGGAGCCTCGTCCGGGTTCCTCTCAGCTCAGAGGCAGAGAGTTCGACCGTCAAGCCGAGAAGCTCGACTCGATTCGGTATCTAGCCCCCCCCCGAGGGTTGCATGTGGCACAAGGCCGAGTTTATCGTGGGTTTCCTGAGCCCGTAGGCTCAGCCAAAAAATGCCCGTAGAACTCGTATAAACGAGATCGGGTCGGTCATTTTCCCCGAACGAGATTCCGCCCTTCGGCGGAACCTCGTCCGGGTTCCTTTCTGCACAAAAGCAAAGAGTTCGACCGTCAAGCCGAGAAGCTCGGCTTGATTCGATATCTAGCCACCCCCACGAGGGTTGCATGTGACACAAGGTCGTTTTTTTATCGTGGGTTTCCTGAGCCCGTAGGCTCAGCCAAAAATGCCCGTAGAACTCGTAAAAACGAGATCGGGTAGGTCATTCACCCCGAACGAGATTCTGCCCTTCGGCGGAACCTTGTCCGGGTTCCTTTCTGCTGAAAAGCAGAGAGTTAGACCGTCAAGTCGAAAAGCTCGGCTTGATTCGTCCCTCTCTCTTGAGAGGCGTAGTATACATAGTGTTAGGAAGAGTTCATTCTGTAGTTATAGGTAAGGGCCCATGACAGATAGTAAGTATATATTTTTACGTTTTAGGCTTAATATTGCATGAAACGATACAAACCTTGTTTGGAAACATTAATCATTGTTTTACTCCATATTTTAAGCTTTGTTCTACGTTTGATAAGACAGCGATATACATTTGGAATGAGCTGACAAGATTATGTTTACAGAGAGATTTTTAGGGGAGATTTCTGTTATCCGGCATTTTCTGTGTTTCGGAGGTGGCTTTAACCCAAGGGAGCCGTATTAAAACGGTCGGAATATGCAAGAATTTTTTTAGGCCAGTGAGTAAAAATAGCTTCAAACAAATGAATACCTTAATCATCAGGCTTTATCGACCGACATGTACAAATCACAGACGATAGGCTTTGACAAAGAACAAAGGCGTCACTTAAAGACATCCAGCAGCAACAACAGGAAAGCATCGTATATTGATATTATTAATATACTGAGAAAACTTTCAAATCTATCCAATACCCACATTATTTTATCCTCAACGCTAAAAGAAAATTTCTAAAATTCATAATCCTGCTCGCCAACACTCTTTCTGCTAAACTCGCAAACAAATTAGTCATCCCTAATACTAGGATCGTTACCACCACCTCCAGTCACCCCTGCAGGAAAATGCACTCTTCCCCCAAATCAACTTTAACCAATCATCCCTTCACTTTTCAAAACTCGGCTTCCCATTGGTTAAAAGGACACAAAAAATGTAGCAAGTTGAGACAAATCCTTTTTCCCGCTCACCTATCTAGAGCCGGTTTGAAATCCCAAAAGTCAATAAATATGATCGCTTGACTTAATTCAAGCAGTCAGGAACTGAGTCTTTGAGAGATGCGAACAAACTCCACGCGCGCCAGCACACTGACTCAACAACCACCATTCTCTCTCAGGAACACAACACAACTCACACAGTCATGCCGCGCGAATTAACTCAACTTACAATTCATTACAGAAAGTGACATTATCACTCCACAGTAGTAATTGTATATTTAATCAATTTATATCATATCAGTCAAAGGTACATAACTTCTTATGACTTTAAACAATATTTACAATTGTCACACACATACACACTAATGTTTGAACTCACACAAATGACATTTCACCTTGCAGAATTTAAACTGTTTTAATTTCATAGACAAACTTAAACTACAAACTTTCATACACCAAATCTTCGCATGGTCACTCCTTACAATTTTATCTCATTTGCCACATTTAACAAGCAATCATAAATTCATTTTGTGTATATTAAATGTATATAAATGCATGTTATTTGTTGTTTCTCCTTGATTTCAATTTCCAATTGAATTACCTTCAAATGTTTGCTTATTTCTTGTGGATGAATGTTTAACGAACACGCACATTTTTAAGCCTTCACACAATTACACCTTCTGACACATCCAAATTAGCACAAATTCTGCAACAATATAATTAAGAAGAAAAATAAACCCAAGACCGATACAAGTGCCGGTATCTATCAAAGGTCCTCGACAAAATTCAGAGACGGATATGCAATATAATTAGACCTGATCTGGCATCTCGTCTACAGTCGCTCTCTCACAGACGTGCCGTCGCCTCCCTCTGTCTTTTCTACAAATACTTTCATGGTAACTGCCCCGACGAGCTACTTTCGCTAGTTCCCAGACTGCATAAATTTAAACGTGCTACTAGGCTGGCATCTCGGCCCCACCCTTTCACTGTCGAAATGTAACCGTCTCTTCTACTCCAATAGCTTCCTGTCTCGCACTTCTCGTCTGTGGAATTCTCTTCCTATTACTTGTTCCCCTGATAACTATAACCTCCAAATATTCAAATGCAATGTCAGTCGACATCTCCAGATGCTTTGATCTATTCCCTATCCTTCTCTTCATCCTTTTCTCTATCACGCCTCTTTACTCTCTCTCTCTCTCTCTCTCTCTCTCTCTCTCTCTCTCTCTCTCTCTCTCTACACCACTCTCTGTAACACTTTGCGTACTAGTGGCATCCCGCCTTGCTTGGGGTGAAATGCTTAAAAAACTGTTTACAATGTAAAAATATACATGTGAGGGCGACATCACTTGATCTAAAAGCCCGCATTTAGGAACACAAGAGAGACTTGCGTTTGGACAAACGACCTAACTCTCTCGAAACGATTCTGTTCATAACTTTGATTTCACTAAATCCATCCTAATTTAAAAATAAGAACATAATTATATTAGGCGAAAATCCATTGAAAACTTAATATTCATATTATTAACAACTATAAACACACGTCTAAAACATTACATTGCATCGCCATCTTTCTTTGAATCTGTTCTTAAAGAATCCAACATCTTCCTAATACAAAGAATACATGCTTAAAGAGGTTAGCCATAAATTAGAATCATGTGACACCCCTCTGCGCGGGCTGACCGCACAAAAATGAATACATCAGAACTCTCACTGGACATACTCAACTACACAATTACGAAAACACATTACCACTCGATTCCCACTTAGACATACAATAATCTTCACAAACTTACATACTCATAGAATTATCTATAGTTTTAATGCACGTGACACATGTCTGACCAATAAGAACTGACCTAAACATAATTGAAAATACCAGTGTTTGTGTTTCTTCGTCTGTTTTCTCTCAGTCTCTGACGAAGATTTAATAAAGTGAAACATGTTAGATTGATATATATATATATATATATATATATATATATATAAGGCATTAAAAACAAGAAACAAGAACACACACCAGTCGACCGGTTTCGTCCCCTCTCATCAGAACTGTTAACGGGGAACTAAAATTATGAGGAAAAGAAATCTTAGTTCCCCGTTAACAGTTCTGATGAGAGCGGACGAAACCGGTCGACTGGTGTGTGTTTTGTTTTAAATCTATCATGGCCTACAATATAAAATTTCTTGTTTTTAATGCCTTAATACGCTTTTGTATCATTTCAAACATATATACATATATATATATATATATATATATATATATATATATAGCCGAGTTCGAATTCAGTCGAATCCATTACATTCACTTACGTGCTAATACCCCTGGGAAAGGTATTAATACTCTTCTTCTCCCTTCACCTATGGGTAAATAGCAGGACAGACTGGGTTCTATAGCCTTGGATGGCAACTGGTCTAGGAGAAGGACAACTCTGAATTCAAAACTTGCGGTCGTTTGGGGACCTTGTGGCACTTAGTGAACTAGGTCTCTGTATTCGGCTCTTCAAAAAGTGTGGATGGTCCTGCACGAAACCTTCACCACTATAATCAAAATCTCATGTGCTGTTTTCGGGCTGTCGGTTTCCTAGCAACTGATCTGCTTGACTCTCACACGTCGAATTCGACGGGAGAGTCGACGATATATATATATATATATATATATATATATATATATCGGTATTATGAAAATATAGGTATACGCAAATATACTTGCACGTACATATATGTTTTTGTCAGGTGTTATAAAAACAGTGCTCGATGTTATATAACAGAGCTATTAAGTATATATAAGTGAATATACATAATACCCTAAGTCGATAGCATGACTCAGAACTTCGTGTGGATACGCTTCTTTAAGACTTGTTCATGACTTGTTTCATGAAGAAGTCTTAAGACGCAAATTTAAATCAACAACACAAGAACGCGAATTTCATAACGCTTAACAGTCAGTGAGTATTCTGTACCTGAAGATTGCGTACCCGCATGAAACTCCGAGTCATGGCCGTATTCATGGCTGGTATTATTGAATGTTGGCTTTTTCTTTTTTACTATTTAGTGCTTCCATTATTTTTAGTTTTTTTTTCTTTACATGTGGATGAGGCTATTATATGTGTATTTTCTGCAAGTGTGTTGTGGATGGTATTTGATAGGTTTCCGTATGTGTTTAAAATGAGTCCGAATTGAGCTCAATTCGAACTCATTTCGCTTAGTTTGTACTGCAGAGTATATGATCAAAATCAAAATAGTGATATCTATAACTAATCGCTGTTAGCGACTTTCGAATCATTTATTTTCAGTAAATGGCAATTTACTAATTTTCCCAAAACAGTCCAGTACAGCCAGGCAATAACGACTTAACAATATATTTTTTTTCAAAAATGAAAGTTTTTTTTAACTCACTTTTTTTTATTTCTTTTTTTTTTCTAAGTATTTTTCATAATGCCACGGGTTAAGATATCCAGTTGCTTGTTTTAAAAATATAAAAATCAAATGTAACAAAATAAATTGAAAAATAACTTCACGTGGAAACACATTGCAAATGTAATCAAAGAAACTCTTGACAGATATTAAAGCATGTCGTCTCGTTAGCTGTCCAAAGGTCTCAGATATTTGTAGTTTAGGGCAAATGAACCTCAATAGATTGCATCCAATAAATGGTCACTTGGACCACACCTTTCACTGGATACCTCCAGAATGAGCCTGAAATCGATTCTGAGCAAGATGGGCCCAGCAACATTTGTTTATTGTTTTGGTGATGTACACCGGGTCAATGACCGGATACAAATGGTCATGAATCAATGTAACACTGATTAGTGACCTATTTAGGTAAAGCAACGAAAAAAATCCATGTCACGTGATCATTACAGAATCCCTACTAACCATACAACAATGATATAGAAATACGACGGTGAACGTGTTAATGAATGTTTTAACATTATTTAATCATATTCATAAAAACACAGCTGAACATAAGCAAAATTATTTACATTATTCGGACGATTGTCCTCATCTTTGTCGCCATATTTATCACAACGTTTCGGCCGTTGTACGCTCATGCCTTCTTCAGGTGGTTGGAATTTCGAACTGAACCCTTTATTTGAGCGTACAACGGCCGAAACGTTGTGATAAATATGGCGACAAAGATGAGGACAATAGTCCGAATAATGTAAATAATGTACATAATACCTCATCTCGGAAATATAGATAAGCAAAATTGTTAGTTAAAAAAAATGAAAGTAAATACGAGAAATAAAACAAAGAATGTACTTTTATAGCAAATAATTTTCAAACTAATTCTAGACAAAATCAACCCCCTCGATTTCAATCCATAGGATTTCTGTATGTGCTTTCAGAATCTGTTGTGCTCTGACCAGACAACAACGACATAGAAATACGACAGTGAAAGTGTTAATGAATGTCGTGACATTTCTTAAAGATTATTCATAAGCCCACAGCTAAACATAAACAAGATTGTTATTTAGAAAATGAAATGAAATAAAAGAAATGAAATGTGGAATATATTTTCATATCAAATAATATTCAACCTCATTCTATAGAAAATCATACCCACTCAATTTCAATTCCATTGAATTATTGTATATATTTTCAGTCTCTGCTGTGCCAGTCTTTATATAATCACTGGCATGAAGAGATCTTTTCTTGGAGCTATTTAATTCAAACTTTTATATCACAAGCCATATTAAGATAATATTCGCGTAAACTCGCATGCCAATAGTCACCGTATACATAAGCAATATCGGCAAAGTGCAACACCTTCGTGTGGTATCACGGTGCAAACGCGATCAAAAGATCACTTGAGAAACGATGAACTCTTTTTTTTTTCGATAGCTCTCCACAATTCTTCAATAATTTGTAGTTAAATGTTTTTAATTTTTTTGTTTTCATGCAAATGTCCCTCGCCGCTACACTTCAACTAAATGCTCAATGAAGCACGAGTTGGATAAAAATGGTTATCCCACTCTTCATCTTGTGCGTTCGGGACATTCCACAAATCGATTCCTGGTAATGACACCACGGTGTATAATCTAGATTATCTTGATTGCTTTTGAGGTACATGGAGTCGTTGAATTAAGGCAAATAGTCACGAGGAAATCTGACGCCGATTAGTGAGGTGTTTAATCGTGCGAACTTATACAATATATATATATATCAAATGAACGTACCTCACTCCGATAAGGAACCACCAAGCTAGCTACATGCCATCTTAGGCGATCGGACCTCGAATTATCACCAATCAGGATGAACAGATGTTCCCACGTGGAGGTACGGTGTCTTGAAAAACTGTTGAGCCTTAAACTTGCACCTGATCTCAAATGAAACTCGTGCATACGATCCATTGCTAAGGATGCCGGTAAAATGGTCGGCTCTCTGTATCGCTCCAGTAAGTACCTGACAACTCACGCTATCCTCTTTATAAGAGCCAGATCGGGAGAAAAATGGGTGGGGGTACTATCTGGGAGGTAACTGCCCAGACCTCACTCTCCAGCCTTGATAAAGTCCAAAAACGTTTCTGAATCCTTGTGGGTGAAGAATTATTTTCCACCCTCCAACTTCACTCCCACGAGCGGGATGTGGCCAGCCTCTCGTCACGCTATCGCTACTTCGACGAAAAGTGCTCGGACAAACTATATTACCTGGTCCCAAACCTACACGGCAAGGACATGCCATATCGTAAGAAACCACGCACATTCCCTCCGAATTCAAACAGCTTGTTCCCGCCAACCACTGCTCTGTAGAACCGACTCCCAAGAGGATATTTCCCCGATCGCTACAATTTTAATCTGTTCAAGGCTAGGCTTATAAATAATAACTGCAATAAATAATAGCTGGCCACACGTATTCGAGGATACCCGTTTACTAAGGCGGCTAGCCAACCCCCTACTGCAGACGCTCGCCCAGGCACATTTGTGTTTGTTCAACACCTACAGAGCCAACACGTGATCCAACCTGTGGCTTATACTGCAACTGACCTTAGTTACAGTTTCTGGGAGAGAACGTGATGAACAATGGGAACAAGGCCATCACACTCAAACTCTCAGTCACGATGACTTGTAACTTTGTGCTGGCAGAGCTGTCGACGGCTCCCAAGGGTTCCGACTACCCAATTTCACTCACAAGGCTTGGGTCAACCCGTGGTATGGTTTGTCAGGCACTTTCCAAAGGTGCCGCACGATGTGATCGACCCCTCCAGGCCGATGACATCAGGAAGGAGACTTCCTGATAAATCGATTATGGTGAGATTCGAACCCGGGTCCCATGGTCAGAAAGCGAACGTTCTCACCACTCGGCCACGTGCCTATTCAAGGCTAGCTTTAACCGTTGTCTTACACTCCTATCCGTACAAATTACCTCCTAACGTATCTCTACTTCGAGTGGACATCCGGCTTGTAAACGGTGAGCCCTAATGTAAAGAAGACAACAATGCTATTACAATACAATAGTGAACGTGTTAATGAAAGCTACCATTCTTTTTCATGAATATTCCACATAATATGACAGGTAAAGCTATATATCAACTCTTTAAAAAAAATCTGACAAAATAATTGAAAAATAAAGCTTACTATATATGTGTATAATAAAATTATTTCTTACATAATTTTCTAGAAAATTATTCTTCCTCATGATCAATGGTGGATTAATTTCAATTAAATTTCTGTTTACGTTTTCAGAAATAGTTCTTTTGGTCTTTATATAACCATTTGTATGAAAGAATCTTTTCACGAATTTCTTTATTGAGTACAATCTTTCATATGACAAGTTATATAAATTAACTAGCAGCATTGCCCGGCGTTGCCCGTGCTTGATTCAAAAATCGTATGACTCATATAGCAATCGCTATCACATGACTTAAAATATTTTTGCCCTTCCTTGCTCTTTAAAGGAGTGCCCTTTGCCGTGCTGATGTTGCTACATGCCTTACTTCTTGCCTATCTCACACTGCGATTTTTTTCTAAGCTCTATACTAAACATTAAATCTGTTACGAAAAAGAACTAAACAAAATGAACACAAAACGATCAGCTTTAAAAAAAAGGACTCGAAACTGGAAAAACCAAATGAAAAAAAGAATGTTAACAACAAATACTTTTTCACACCCAACCCAGTTCTGCAGAATCAGAATCAACATTGAGTTTAAGCGAGCGAATGAGCCAATTGGAGTAAAGTGCCATGCAGATTTAAATTTTTCCCACTTGTGACAAATGCAGCTATCGATCTTTTTTGCATGCTAGCATGCTAGTTAACATTCATATCAGTCAGCTGTTGGCTCTCACGCTGGCCAATAGAATCTTCCTGCCTATTCGTGGCAGCCAGCTATTGGCTCTCACTCTGGCCAGTAGAAAATGGTCGCAAACTACATGAAAACTACGGTAGAAGCATAAAAAAATCGATTATTTCCACTATCGATGGGAGTTGGGAAACGCAAAGTCGGTCTTGGCCTTTGCGCTAACTTGGAGCATGTGCATGTAAATTTTGGTGCAAATCCGTCGAAAATTGCGGCCGTGCATTCGTTACACACACACACACACACACACACACACACACATCCTGCCTTTTATGGATAGAGATACGCATTTAACCTGCCCTGCCAACAGTCATGCGAAAGCTACCCAGCATCATGTAAAAAACACTCAATCCCTGTGACGTGTGGCAACATCGTGTTGTATAAATTGCAAAAATAGTCAGCACTGCAGAAATGCTGAGCCATTGCCTTCTTAATAGCTGTCCACCGATCCCTGATATTTGCAGGTACGGGCTCTGGCGTGCGAATGGACCCCCACCACTACACCGAATAAATTGTCGATTGTTAGCGTAGTGGACAATCATGGCGGTCATCCACATTATCGGAAGCTTCCAGTATGCTCTTAAAATCAATCTTCTGCAAATTGTGGCCGGCCATACGGTGTGTTATCTTACATGAATAATCCATTGTTTTCAGTGTACATCGTGTCAACAGCAGGATGCAAATAGACATGAAACAATATAACATTGTTCAATGACGTGTATAGGCAGACCAAGAGACATAATCCATGCCACGTGATCAATCCTCATGTCATAGAAATCCACAACCAATCAAATAAAGACGATATAGAAATACGACAGTGAAAGTGTTAACGAATGTCTCAACATTACTTAAATCATATTCATAACACCACAGCTGAACATAAGCAAAATTATTTACATTATTCGGACTATTGTCCTCATCTTTGTCACCATATTTATCACAACGTTTCGGCCTTCTTCATGTGGTTGGAATTTCGAACTGACCCTTTATTTGAGCGTACAACGGCCGAAACGTTGTGATAAATATGGCGACAAAGATGAGGACAATAGTCCGAATAATGTAAATAATGTACATAATACCTCATCTCGGAAATATAGATAAGCAAAATTTTTCGTTAAAAAATGAAAGTGAATACGAGAAATAAAACAAAAAATGTACTTTTATAGCAAATAATTTTCAAACTAATTCTAGACAAAATCAACCCCCTCGATTTCAATCCATAGGATTTCTGTATGTGCTTTCAGAATCTGTTGTGCTCTGACCAGACAACAACGACATAGAAATACGACAGTGAAAGTGTTAATGAATGTCGTGACATTTCTTAAAGATTATTCATAAGCCCACAGCTAAACATAAACAAGATTGTTATTTAGAAAATGAAATGAAATAAAAGAAATGAAATGTGGAATATATTTTCATATCAAATAATATTCAACCTCATTCTATAGAAAATCATACCCACTCAATTTCCATTCCATTGAATTATTGTATATATTTTCAGTATCTGCTGTGCCAGTCTTTATATAATCACTGGCATGAAGAAATCTTTTCTTGGAGCTATTTAATTCAAACTTTTATGTCACAAGCCATATTAAAATAATATTCGCGTAAACTGGCATACCAATAGTCACCGTATACATAAGCAATATCGGGTAGAAAACAATTTAGCGCGGCAAAGTGTAGCTACTTCAAGTTGCATCAAACTGCAAACATGATCAAAAGATCTCCCCGAGAAACGGTGAAATCTGTCATCTCGATAACTCTCCTCAGATCTCTGATAATTTTTAGTTGAATATTCTTGTGCGAATGAACCACACCATTTTTCCTGGTGCCCCAACTGCATGAATTTAAGTGTGCTAATAGATTGGCACCAAATCCTACCCGTTTACTGGTGAAATAGCTAAATGCAACCGCCAATTCCCACCTTCCGTTTATATGTTTCTCTGATAACTACAATTTTAAAAAAATTACAACGTCAATCACTATTTTCTATCTTCTTGAATCCCGTTCATCTTATGGAATCCTCCATACTTGCCTGTCACCCCTTACGGGAAGATGCACCCTTCCCCAAATTAACCTTTAGCCAATCATCACTTTTGTAAACTCAACTTCCCATTGGTTAAAAGGCACAAAAATGTAGCGAGTTGAGACAAATCCTTTTTTCCCGCGCAGCTCTCTGGAGCCTATTTGAAAACCCAAATATATATATATATATATATATATATATATATAAAACAGTATCGCTCGACTTAATTCAAGTCAGTTAGACACTTTATTGTTATTTTCTAAGCGTAGCTTAGATGTGACACAAGGCCGAAAGTACGGTGCTCCTAGTAAGGATTGAACTCACTTTTCAGTCGTAGCTGATCTAACAAGACAAGTTAGTTGCCCTAATAAACTCTTTATGAGTCATTTTAACGCCAGAATTTACTTTTTCTTGGGCGCATCAGTAATTTCTTTTACAAAAAAAAATGTATTGATGGTATTTTTTTTAATGTATTGCTAGCAATTTCCCTCACTATGAAAATGCCCTGCTCGCACTACCACTACAAAAACGTATTCTTATAACTTCATAATGTTTTGATTCCAGTTTGGGAGTTAACTATTTGCCAATAGCTGGGGCCCCAACAGGTGCTACTATCTCGGGTCAGGGTGGACCTGGGAAGAAAAGCAATTAAGAGGTGGTTCCATGCCCCTCAAAACCTCCCGACCAGAGGCCTTGCTGCCCGATATAGTTTATCGTCATACCCAGAACAAGGTAAATCCCAAGCTATTCAGCGTAGTCCAAGTGGTCTCCCGGCAAGGCCGTTTGGATGTACCACCCCTTTCTGCCAGGGAACCCTAGCATACCTTAAGCATCTTTGCCGTGTTGCGAAGAACTGTTCGGAAGATGAGCCGGTTAAAATTCGTCATTATGGACCTCTCTAAACAAACAAATATCAGTTGTTTTTTTTTTCTTGTAAATCTCTTTAAATGGAAACTGTATTGCTAATCTGATTTGAGAACGCTAAAATAATATTTCTTATTTTCAAATTTCATGGCTATTTTTTCCTTATTAATTTTTAATGTATACCCCAGAGTTTTAGTTATTCTACAAGTGCAACCTAAAGTCAAAAGAGATTTAGAAAACCTGTTTTAGAGTAATAAGAATTAACGTATTAAAAATGCAGTACTTTGTACGATTAAAGTTAACAGATATACACACTTCGAAAGATCCCAACAAGAGATGTATATGGCAACTGAGATTTTTTACCGATTCACACAGACATGTGTGAAAGATGGCCTTTTCTGAGCGCGAAGTCAAATAGTGCCTGCAAAAAAACCTTGTGTCAAAAGCGGTTTTATCCTATGCAAGCCAATAATGCCACTAAGATGCAACTACTGGGAGTGAAAGAGAAATGAGAAATCTTTAGAAGGAATCAGAAAACCAATCCAAAACAAGAAACACCTCTAATCCTGTTCAAAAGACATAACAGTTCGAACTCCTGTCTTTGTTTATGGCTGGATTTTGAATTTTCTTAATCCTTTGCTTAGCTTTTGGAAGGCACTTTCGCTATTCCAACACGCCTTCGGATTCTTGTATCACATTATCCCTCGCCTTGAAATTTGTCCCAGATAGTTAAATTCTTGTATTTGCTTGTCTCCAATTCGTAGCTAGCATCTTGGAATATCCTTTTTTATAACAACCATACATTTTGTTTTCTTACAATTCGTAGTTAGTCCTTTCTTCATGCTTTCGTTATCTACAGATATGTCCCGGAAAGGGATATATTTGATCGAAATAGCTAAGTGGTTTTGGCTATTATAACCAAGTAGTACACGGTAGCAGTAATCGACTGGTACTCATCGTAGTCGTAAGTAATAAGTGTAGGCCAATAGGATAGCCAATGGCGTAGTCCAATGGGCGTCATCATAGACTTAAACACTGTCGTATCTACACGTCCGTCTGTATTTATGACGGACACCAGGCAATCATATTCCAGTGAGTGGGAACTCAGGTGTATGCATATTCCATTATATCAACTACCTTTTAGAAGTTCCTACAGTTTTCATTAAGCGTCTGTTATCAACACGGACATCGCCCTACAACACTTATATTTGTATATATGACGTACTGTAAATAAATCCATTGGACATCCAACAGATCATTCGTTTCAAATGCTTACCTTGGTATATAAAGAAAGTGATAAACACTATCACGCGTGTCTGTTTGTGTTTCAGGGGACATTTATCGTTAAAGTAACTCGGGACTTGTTACATCGTCTACTAGGCGAGATTACTCGTCCATTAGTGGAATTAGCTCTATAAATAGACGATACAGAACCAAAGACCGCCATTCGCTCCATTGAATTGGCCATTCGCTCCAAATGTTTGCCTCGCTACAAGCGAACGTACTCTACCAAATTACTTTGTAAATATATCAAATATTTAGCAAACATTTATATTCATACTAGCTATTTAAGCAGACCCATGACTCGCAAGACATCAACTGAGATATCTCTTATTTTCTAAAAAATTCAACTAGTTTCTTGTATGTCGATACTAAAATTCCTTTATCTATTCTGATGACCTCAATGTGGAACATATCTTTGGTCTCGTGAAACTATATTAGACCTCCAAGGCGTTCGTGGGGGAGATTTTAACCATCTCCAATAAATTTGTTTCAACTTAGAATTAAATAATGGATTTTCATTTGAAAATGGTTCAAGAGGTGGCCGATAGCGCTTGGAAGAAGAGATAATACGGACAATTTTGACACTCCCTTACCTCCACAAGACGGAAAGACTCAATAAAATATTCATCAAATTTTCCTTGTCTGTTATATTCAACGAAACATGTTTGAAAGAATGGTTGCTGCCACACACACACACACACACACACACACACACACACACACACACACACATATATATATATATATATATATATATATATATATATATAGGTGTATAAAACGAAGAATTAAGTTAATCTTCAAACACGGATCGGCAAATTTCAATAATTTTGATTTATTTGAGTACTGTTTTTCTTTCAGGTCGAAAGAAATGAATTATAAGAATTCGCTGCGAACGACCTCACACAAAATATTTTGGGTATCTTTTTTAACAGTAGGACCGAATAAATAGAGTTAATATAGGATAAACGGAAAATGCGTGTATATGTGTGCGTATGTATATGACACTTATTTACGTTGTTGGATATTTGTGCATGAATTGTAGTTGTCAAAATCATGAAAGAAGTTATGGGAAGGCTAGTTGCTACTGTCGCCGCTTGTAAACAAATAAGCTTTTTTGGGGGTCGTGGTAACTTACCACGACAAAAAAAAAGCATATTTGTTTCAACGTCTAAAGACGCCTTCTTTGTTGTAATAATGTAACAGTTTATAATAAATATCTATTGGTCTACTCTTGTATTGAGCCCCTTTTTAAATTAATGTTATGAAATTTTGAATCTATAATTCTTTTCGTTCTTTTACATATATATATATATATATATATATATAAAAGTGAACATAGAAGTTAACACTTAGAGGCGACAGTCTGTTTCATGCTAGATGCAATATTTACACACGCCCTATCTCTGATATTGAGCAATTTATCCCATAAAGACTATATTTATTTATATATATATATATATATATATATATATATATATATTAAAGACATTTTTATGTTTAACGTTGTTATTTATAGATACAAGTATTTAAGCAAATGCTCTGTTTATGATAAACAGTATTAAATAACATTTACCGGCCTGAATGTCCGAGAAATTTTCATAGAAAATTCAGGCCGGTAAATGTTATTTAATACTGTTTATCATAAACAGAGCATTTGCTTAAATACTTGTATCTATAAATAACAACGTTAAACATAAAATGTCTTTAATAAATAAATTGTCGGACCTTGTCCATTTCTTAAATATATATATATATATATATATATATATATATATATATATGCGTAATTTTTTTTCCACGTATTCACATTGTACATTTCTCTGTTTTAATATTGAATCTCCCGTGGAAGCCTGACGAGAGCAGGAGCGAAACCGGTTGGTTCCCCCCTTGTTGTTTTTTTTGTTTTTTTTTTATTTAATATTGTTTTAATATGTCTTCTAATATTAAATTTTATACTTTTTTATTTCGATCATTAAATTTTTACCTACAAAAAATATCTTTATATATATATATATATATATATATATATATATATATATATATATATATATATATATATATATATATATATATATATATATAATGAGAAGCCACGTATACTTTCTTAATATATATATATAAAAAAAGATGCAAATTAAAAAAATGATAATGTTTTATTTTATGAAAGTATTTATAAACAACCCTTATTTATTGTTTAAAACAACCCTTATTCCCCCATAGCTAAACACTTTAATCAATCAGGACACTCATTAGAAAACTGCAAATGTTTATTGATAGATTCCGATTTTAGTTCGACATACACACGCAGAAAAAAAGAAACATATCGGATTTTAAAATTAAATACACATAAACTAGGGTTGAATAGGGACTTGGGTGTTTTAAATCTTTCTAAATATTTCAATAGTTAAGAATTTTTTTTTTAGATATAGTTAAAAAAAATTTTTAAACAACATTTAAAATATTTATGACGGTTAGATTTAAGTTAGGAATATCCGAACAGTGACGTTCCATATCACGTGACGTCCGCGTCTCGCGAAGGACGCTACTTGCTAACAAACAGTAATTTTAATTTATTTGTAACAAACAGTTATTTCTGATGAAAGATTGAGGACAATTTGAAATATCAAATATATATATAAATAAATAAATACTTTCATAAAATAAAACATTATTATTTTTTTAATTTGCAACTTTTTCTATCTCTCTCTCTCTCTCTCTCTATATATATATATATATATATATATATATATAAAGTTGCAAATTAAAACTAATAATGTTTTTTCATGAAAGTATTTATTTATTTATATATATATTTGATATTTCAGATTGACCTCAATCTTTCTTCAGAAATAACTGTTTGTTTACAAGTCGCGTCCGTCGCGAGGTGCGGACGTCACGTGATATGGAACGCCACTGTGTTCGAATATTCTCAACGTAAATCTAACTGTAATAATATTTTAGATATTTAGATCTTAATAATAAGAGTTGAAATTGATGTATGAACAGTTTCCCCCCCCCTCCTCATCATTGTTCCTTCTCAGTCCACCTGTAAACTTTTCAGCTCCCTTCATACACAGCTATAAAATTACATGATCCTGCAGCCAACAAGGAAACCCACACAGCAACATTCTGGAAAATAGTTTTAAGGCAAATAGATATTTTATGACAATGAAACAGCAAAATTGGAGAATATAAATCTCCACACGCACTTACACATCATATATTATGATTGTATTAAAAAATCCTTGAAAATGGTTTAAGTTTAACAGAAAGCGCTTGGCACCAACAAAAACCTTTTGACAATTTTTACTTTCGCTAAGCCCAAAAAAGATACATCTCTATATATAGTTAAATTCACAGATGAATTCTGTGGACAAGACAAATTGGTATCAAATGACAATTGGAAAAAAAATCATACATTTTGCCAATTGTCATTTGATATCAATCTGTCTTGTCCACAGAATTCATCTGGGAATTTAACTATATTGTCGACATGGAAAAAAAATAATAATAATAATAATAATAATAATCCCTTACTATAAAGGTAATTTACATTAACCAGAAAAAAGGCTTAGACACAAGCGTCTATCTTTTTAATTTAGAATTTTAATGTAACTATAACAACAAAAACATTTCGATTTCATTTTTGCCTGAAAAAGTCGGAAGACGAAACGCGTCGGCAAAATGTATGATTTTTTTTTCCAATTGTCATTTGATACCAATTTCTCTCTCTATATATATATACATGGACAACAGAATTAAAAAAAAAATAGTTCCTTGTCAGTCTTGTTCAACCATATTATACTTCAGATTTTCCCAGAACAGCTTTACCGCCAATATAGTACCGGGCGTAAATAAGTCTAGATTTTTGGTGGGGTGGTTACCGTAAGGTTCACTGTTATGATGTTGATTTGGGGTTAGTAGAGACAAACGCCAAATAACACGTAACAATAAAAAGGGTTTTAATAAGTTGGTAAAACGGTACAGAAATCGCCTGAGTAGTCAATAACTAGCTCAGCTAAGAACTTCTCGGTCTATCTGTCTTCCATTATTTAAAGTTTTTGTTCACAGACGCGGCCAAGTTCATCTTCAAGAGGGGTGGTAGGTTTCACAACATTCACCCTATACAATGACCGGGGGCCACTCGCGTTAGAGACTTACGTTAAAAGAGGCAGATTATACGGGGAGATAACGCTAGATTTGAACAGGTTAAGACTGTAGTGATCGGGTAAACATCCTCTTGGGAAATGGTTCCATGGAGCAGTGGTCTGCGGGAAGAAGCTGTTCGAGGGTTCAGTTCGAAATTGCATTCACTTGAAGAAGGCCGAAGCGCACAACGGCTGAGATGTTCGAACAATGTAAGTAGTGTGAATAATTACAATACCTCATTTCAGAAATACAGACAGCTCTTAATATCCACATTTGCAACAACAGTTTGTCCATATATTTTCTGCATAGAAATTTATATATCATATTCTCCCAGACATGTCACATTTATGTGACATGACTTAGGGAGCTATTTTGCTATTATTAAAAGGTTCATGTAACTAGAAGACACAGCCTGTTAGAAATTCTATGAGTCCTTATCATTAAAAAGAAAACAAACAACTGTGTGAATATCTTTACACTGACGTATCGTACTTAACAAGTGAAGTTAAGTTCGGCTATTTCATATCTAAACACGAGAAACCACACCCTACATTTTAAATTTCAAACTGACAATAACACAGACGCTGTTTTATTGGGTATTTAGAGATATTTAATCATTTTTCCTTGATAAGTATCTTTCCAATGTCTTTAATTTCACGTGATGAGAGAAAATAATAAAATTGTTTTACAAACATTACATGCCTTGTTTATTCAACATATATATATATATATATATATATATATATATATATATATATATATATATATATATATATATATATATATATATATGCATATATTTATATATATATATATATATATGTATGCATATTGTTGTGTATGATACACCTAATTTACATAAGCGGACTACTGACCATATAAATATGGGTTGGTACCGGAAGACAGGGAAGATAGTAGAGATTAAGAAATTGAATCCAGAGACTCTGCCCGACTGCGATTTAGTCAACCCATTATGCAGGAACAGTCTTCCCAAGAATATACCAAACTAACTGTAAATATTGTGTACCTATTCTTTGTTTCAATACATTTTGTTAACGTACATTTTGTGTTGTATTATTCCATGCTTATTTAAGCTTCAACACATATATATATATATATATATATATATATATATATATATATATATATATGTATATATATATATATATATATATATATATATATATATATATATATATATATATATGTATGTATGTATGTATATATATATATATATACATATGTATGTATATATATATATGTATATATATATATATATATATATATATATATATATATATATATATATATATATAGCTCTCCTGGATTTTTATCCTCCTCGGAATTATCCTTCCATTCACAAACTAGTAAAATGTATAATTATATATATATATATATATATATATATATATAGAGAGAGAGAGAGAGAGAGAGAGACGGACATGTATATATATGTGTGTGTGTGTGCGTACACTATTTACATTGTTCGGATATTTACATTGTTCGGACTGTTGTCTTCATCTTTGTTGCTATACTCACGACGTTTCGGCCTTTGTACGCTTCTGCCTTCTTCAGGTAATTCGAACTGAACCCTCTATTTCGCCCAGCGGGATAGACCACGCTTCTTCCTGATATCTCAGTTATCACCATTTAATTTATCTCTCCAAATTTTTCTTCAGCACTGCAGTAGCCAAATATTGAACTCACAACTCCAACCAATACTTTTATCCATTGGAGCATGCCTGTTCATCAGCAGTGGATGAATTTTAAGAATTTTCAAACTTAATATCTTTGTAACCATTTTTTAGCAATTCATATTGCATATTGCAATTTTTTTATTGTTATTATTGCTTTTCTCGAGAACTCCGTATTGCTGGTTCCCATATTTTATTCATGTCTGTGCTTGGCCGGCTAAAATTTTGTGGCCTATCATATATGCTGATTCCTTAAGTTTTCGTATTTTCCAGTAATGTTCTCTGTCTATTATATTCTATTATATATAAGTGACCCATTAATAGGAAAGTCACCTTCATGGCATAGGAGCCGGAAGATAGTTTCTCGTGCGAGAAAAGAAAGTATTGTCATAGAACTTACGGTTACATCTAGAAAATTCAGCTGTAAATTGATGAGACATTGTTGCCAATCTAGTACTTCGCTTAAATTCATAAAATCTAGGTATAAGTACAAAGAGCAATATTTATTCTGTTTAATACAGAAATGTGGCACATGGCCGAAAAGGGGATTGGGGAAAGGACGGTCTTCTTCTGTCTTAACTATAACTTAGCTAGCCGCAAACACTGACCCAATCGTACAAAACAATATTCCTTACACCAAAACAACACATTCATACGTACCTTTCTTACTACAACCACCATAATACCTCTTTGTCTCTATGAGAATACTAACTAGTCCCCATATTTACAATTCGTCGTCTGTGGGGGGGAATAAAACAACAATTCTAAAAGTTAACCCCAATGAGTATTTACAATATGCATACAAAAACTATTTACAAGAAACTAAAGAAAATAAGATTAGTAATAACCCCCCCCCCCCAATTACTAAATGTGACAGAAACATCACTTCACTGGCCGAAATCAATGCGGGACTATAATAGTATAAACCATTCATTCATCCCAATCACTCACACTGACATGCACTCATTCAGACACAACAACAAATACGAAAAAAATCACTCACACGAAAACGAAAGGAGCCCCGCATCCACCAGCGAACTGACATCACTGACCACCTAACGAGGGAGGGGATGGGGAAATAAAGAAATAATAGGGACAGAAATAAAAGGGGGCCAATGAGCATAGATACCCTAGCTAAGTTAACTGAAAAAGGAAACTAAATCATCAAAAAGGAAAACCTAAACTATCCTAGTTTCAGGATGGGTTGCACAAGTTCAATCCAGGAAGAGCAATATCCTGATGCCTAACCGGCATCAATGTGCCACTCAAGGTCAGCCCCTTTCACACGACACAAGCGCGCAAGACTCACCCACCTTTTGATGAATTCTGATGAAGAGAGCCGTCGCCTTTCCGTCCTAATCTTGACTTTAAGCTAATGCTTAAAGTACAAGATCAGTTGGGAAGAGGTGAACTTCAAAGATTTTCCAAGCGTAGCTTAGATGTGGCACAAGGCCGAAAGTATGGGGCATCCAGTGAGGATCGAACTCACTCTTCAGTAGTAACTGATCTAGCAAGACAAGCTTGCTAACCATTACACCACGCCGAGGTGCCCAAAGGAAGAGCTTATCCGAACAATTTCCATGAAAGTATTTATAGAAAAAACACAGGGTTGCAACATTCCGGTGGTGGGAAAGTGACTGAAGTCGAGACACTAGGTAAGAACCAATATTAGTGCTTTGGATATTATCATGAATCTTTAAATATATGGCAGGAACATCGTACCATAGCAGAGACAAATGGTAGGCATATAAACAGAAAGATTGTCTAGCACGGTCCAGTGGACCAACTTTCTTAGCAGCAGACGTAGTAATGGATTCGATATAGTTCTTCTACATCATGTCAGCCCAACAATGCGCAAATGATTCACACTCCTGGAGGTTAGCATCAGCCATGTTAAATGGAGGGCAGAAAGGGTTTTCTCTGATGATGAATAGAGCAGATTACTTTTGGAGGCGTTAAAATTAAGAAGCCATTTTTTGTCAACAACAGACTTTAAGTTGTTTTTGACATTAGCCGCCAATTTGACTATATTGTACGGATCAGACTTACTATCGCGACAGGAGAAAATAGTTGTGTTATCAGCATAGTTACCAACTTCAGAGCAAATATATATATATATATATATATATATATATATATATATATATATATATATTCATACATGTTTCATTAAATAATATAGACAAGTGTTGTCTATTTATTTTATGTAAATTCTTTTCATATCGTCTGATAACCTTAATAACATTATCATTAAACGAAGAAAGAAAATCACAATATTGATCCATATTTTTTAATCCTATCTAAGCTTTCGGCTTACATAAGCCATTATCAAATATGTCAGTTACAACATATTAAGCAATATACGGACAAGACAGTGATGATAGTCTGTGATTGTTTACATTGATGATTTCCTAGCAACGATAAACACGTGCATATAAGACGCTAGAAGCGAAAATCGCATCGTAGCTCATGATGTCACGCATGACCACGCGAGAATGAATTCGATATATATATATATATATATATATATATATATAGGGAGAGAGAGAATTAATATAAGTAAAATGTTTGTCACTTAGCTGATTGGTATTACCTTGTAGACTCCAGTGTTTCGTAAACTTACCATCCTGGAATGACTCGGTCTACTGATCAGAGAGTATTAGCAATTGTCTGATTATACTTCTCGATTTTCCTTTTTTATATGCATTTTTTATTGGTGAATTTTTTTTTTCATTGTTAATATGTGTGTGCGTGTCTGCGTTCGCGCGCGTGCGCCCGTATGTACGTACGTGTAGAGTATGGAGATTATTTGTTCTTTTCGTCATATTGTTTTTCACTTTACACTCACTTTTTAATCTTTTCTTTTCTTTCTTTTTATTTTCTCTTTCCATTTTTTCTTTTTTTTTCTTTTTTTTTAACCTTTTTTTTTTTTCCTCTTTTCTTTCAATCGTAGCCATTTTCACTTACGATAGCAAATTGAATAGCAACATCGAAAAATTCTCTGTAACGCGTCTCGTCCTCTCGAAGAACTTGATCGGACAAAATATATGTGTAGAAAGGAGACGGGGGGGGGAGATAAACGCGAGCGTCGTTTAAAATCATGGGCCAAGGACAAACGTGGAAAATGTAGAAACACAGAATTTTAAATCTTTCAATATTTTTTTTAATTTAAACATTTTAAATTTAGCGTTTCCACACCTTCAGTGTTTGATACGCGAGATGTTCGTTGTCTCATTCCCCAAAGTTACAAAACAATTTTATAATTTTAGAAGTACATGAATTATTACTTTAGATGATTTGTTCTTTTTGCGTTTTTCTTATTCTTACATGTCAGAGAGACTTTTGTGGTGAAATGTGTGACACAGAGGAATAGAAGGTTTGAATTATCAGAAGGCTTAAAATTGTGTGTGTTCAATAATCTTCCATCCACAACAATTAATACATAGACATAAAATAATAAAGATTCATAAACATCTTGTTTCAAAACGTAACGATTGAATTTATTAAGTATTTGATGTACAAGCATAAGAGCTGAAGGTGTGATAGAGTTGTGTCTCTTAGATTAGATAAATATTTGTACCTAAGCTCATAAAGTGAAAGTAATATAGACTCGTCCTGTTCCTACCTGCAACCCCTAGTAACAGAACGGTCTATATCTTACGCCTACGTACATTAAACTTCGACCAATTAAAACTGTATTAGGCGAATAAAGAAATTTTATTGGATAACGACAACGATCTAAAAGTTTCACGCGCAGAAATCGAAATTACACCAAAACCTTTTGAGCCAACTTTGGACCTTCGAAAACTTATATAAAGGAAAAACCGACTGACCAAAACAGTCAGTGACAGCACCACAGAGAATTTCCTAACTTACTCCACGTCGTTCGAAACCAGACTTTGCCGCCCAAAAAGAACACATCAACGCTGACTCACTCACAATTCAACTCAACCAACTCTGGGGACATTATTTCTCAGATATTACTTATCTAAAGTAAATTACTTTTACTATCTATTAAGTAAACATTTATGTGCGAACGACCTTAAAAATATTACAGTGAAAGGTAAATTACTTCTTAAGAACTTTCTGTTTAAAAGACACTTAATAATAACAACTTTGATATCAACATTAACGAACGCTTACAAGAAAGACATTCTGAAACCTAAAACATCATACACATTTGCCAACATAACATATACTTAATATTCTGCTTGTATATCGTTTTGAATTGTATATAAATGTTTTATTAGTTTCTAATATAATATGTCTTGTTCTTAATATGAAGTCTGGTACAAATATTTCTAAGTTAAAGGGATACGACTCTGTCCTACCTTTTCGTTGCATACTGTACGTCAACCTAAATAAATCTATTGTTACGTTATAAAACAATTCAGTTGAATTTTGTATTTTATTTTGATGTTAGTGGAAATAGTTAATTGACACGCAACCTATTCTCAACAAATATTACCACATAATTAACCCATCCACTACAGTAATTATTAAACTGTAGTTTAGAAGAATAAAGTTTCTTTAGCATGTTTGGAATTGTGTATTGTACAAGTTGGTTAAAGTTCAGAAGAGATTTCAGAGTTCGTACTTGCGTGAATTTTGGTATTGGTCTTTAACGTCTGACTGCATTAGTTAAGACGGGAGTTCCTGCAGATTACATCTTGGCAGCAAGGAGAAAGATGAATGAAAAGAAACACGAGGGAGCTTACACGTGTTCTGTTTTTATAAGATAGTGTATCACGTGGGAAGCTCGGAACAAAAACGCGGGAAAACAGATTTGTCGCGTGCAGGCGGTTTGATTGGTCGGAACTGACCAATCAGCAAGCTAGATTGAAGGTGATTAACCAATGAATGCTTATTATATATTCATTTACAGAGAATAGTTTATTTACCCACGCAGGAATGACTGGCTGACGTGGAAGATTCCACAAGACTATTGGCATAATGGAGATGTTGAAGTTTTCCACACTACATCAAACAAAAGGTTAGGAAGGAAAGTCCCGTCAAAACGACAACAGTTACTGGAATTGGGGAACTTATTTTACTGAAAAATTGATTTAACAAAATGATTTTGTAAATTTCAATTAACACCACTGGTTGCTCGGTCAAGGAATGCCGAAAGTTCCCTCATTAGGAAATGGTTAATATTACTATTACCAATCAATAAAAAACAATATAAAGATTTTAGAAGTACGTGAATTATTCGCTAAGTCCTTCATGAGTTTTTCTATTCTAGAAAAATTGCCAAACATTTTGTAGATTTTAGATTTTAGAAGCACGTTAATTATTCGCTAAGACTATCTCTTCGTGTTGTTTTCATTCTACAATGATAACAAAATAATTTAAAGATTTTAGAAGTACATGAACTATTCGCTAACATTATTCGTTCTTGCTTTTCCCATGCCACATGGATGACCAATTTTATGATTTTAGAAGTACATGAATTATTTGCTTAGATTATTCGTTCTTGCTTTTCCCATTCCACAAAGATAACCACCACAAGTTACATATTTTACAAGTACATGAATTATTAGCTAAGATAACTGGTGCTTGCTGTTCTCATTGCACAAAGATAAAACAATCTAAAGCTTTTAGAAGCATGTGAATATTCGCTAAAGCAATTCGTTCATGCGTTTTTCTATTCTACAAAGATTACCAAACATTTTGTGGATTTTAGAAGCACATGAATTATTTGCTAAGACTATCTGTTCCTGTTGTCTTCATTCTACAAGAATGACAAAACAATTTAAAGATTTTAGAAGTACATGAACTATTCGTTAATATTATCCGTTCTTGCTTTTCCTATTCCACATATATGATCAAACAATTTCATGATTTTAGAAGTAAATGAAGTATTTACTAGGATTATTCGTTCTTGCTTTTCCCGTTTCACAAAGATTACCAAACATTTTGTCGATTTTAGAAGTACATGAATTATTTGCGAAGATTGTGCGTTCTTCTAGCGTTTTTCTGTTCTTCAAAGCGACAAAATTTTTTGATTATTTTAGATGTCGAAGAAGTACTCACTAATTAGACTAAATGTTTTACCTTTCACTATAAACATTATAGCAAAGGCAGAAAAAGAAAAAAACGCGTTCGTTTAAATTGTACAATAAATAAACTAATGCCGTCCTTAAGCAATTCAGCTTTCCCGGTACGCAAAAGAATCGTAAAGTTAATAGAATTAATGAAAAATCTGACGAAAGCCATGCAAACTGCCTCAAGGGTAAGTGCTCTGTAAACAAGAACACCGAAAGGGCAAACATTCTAATGAAGACAAAAAAGTCGCTTATCTATAAAAGAATCCACGTTGCTAACAAGGTCATTGAAAGAACAAATACCTTTTATCAGATACGCCATGCTGACTTGATTATCCTATTAGTAACAAGTACAGTGTTACTAAAAGAATGCATGTAAGCCAGCCCCAAATATCATCTTACCAAATTTTGATATTACCGTCTGATATTACGTCCTCTCTAACAAGTAGTGCAATGTCCGTATCTAGGCAGACTTTCATCAAACAACTGCACCCCCCAAAAGTTTTCGTACAGTTCTTGGTGACAATTTGAGTTTTCTTCCGTGTCCAGGCAAATTCTCTATTGTGCCAAACTGTTTAACCTTCTTTATTCCAGAATTTACCGTAAATCTAAGGATAGCTAACCGGTTTGAAATAGTTCTGAAACTATATTCCGACTTGTGGAAGTTAATAATTCTCTGTCTGAAGTCAACGTTAAGATCCTTTGTCTTCCCCATCCTGTTGTTAATGTAAGAATAACAATGGTGACACTCTATGCACCACGTGATGTTCTTTGCTGGAATTATCACAAATATTCTACTGAATAAATTGTCTAGAAGGTTTCACCGATAAAATAATTATGTAAATTACTTATACTCACACAAATCAATCAATTTAAAACAATATTTTCTACTGTACAAATAATTTTGTCTTTTCCTATTTTGCATAATTCACCTCTCTAATTTTTTGTATTTAACCTATTGTTTTGAAAATTGAGTTTTATTTTATTTTCTTGTTTTTTGTGCTTATTGATATAATGAAATATGCATACACCTGTGTTCCCCCCTCACTGTAATATGATTGGCTGGTGTCCGTCATAAATACCGACGAACGTGTAGGTACGTGAGTCAAGAGCCTTAGTCTGAGAGCTAAGTCTATAACGACGCCCATTGGACTACGCCATTGATCTACACTTCTTACCTGCGACTACGACGCGTACCAGTCGATTACTGCTACCATATTCTACTTGGTTATAGTAGCCAAAACCACTTAGCTACTTCGATTAAATATATCCCTTTACGGGACATATCATTTATTAACATATAAAAACTTGACATCTGAGAAATGGATAAAATTATTCAAAATGGATGCGTGTACGAATAATTTCGTCGTTGACTGTACATGGACCAACACACACGCAAGACAGTACCAACTGGCGATGTCCCATCAGAAGCTGTATTGCAACAAAAACTTCGAAGCCACCAGAAGGGAAATGGGATAAGTTAAATGACAAGAGAGAAAGGCTCGATAAAATCGACCTCACCATCTACCAACATGTCAATGTCATCTTCACTTCAACGCAATTGGTCTACTTAGTCAAGAACGCCATCATCATAAAGAAATCGATCAGAAAAGAAGAAACTAAATTCTCGGATATGAGATAAAGCCGTTGACATGTAATACTGAACATCTTTAGTATCTGTCTATATTTCTGATATGAGGTATTATGTACACTATTTACATTGCTCGGACTATCATTGAAATCACAGTCATAGAGAATCATTGAAAAATTCGTAAACTTAAGGAATCAGCACATATGCTAGGCCACAAAAATCTCCTGAGCCGACCAAGCATAGAAATGAATACAATATGGGAACCAGTAATAAGGAGTGCCAGAGAAAAGCAATAATAATAACGAGAATTGCAATATGAGCTCTGGTAAAAAAATGCAATGATAACAGCAAAAATTGCAAAATGAGCACTGGTAAAAAATGGTTGCTGAAGATATTAGGTTTATAATAACCAGAAATTCATAAACAGATGTCTTCAAGGACACATGACACAGTGGATAAAGCCGTTGGTTAGATTCAGGGATAGGACCCAAAGAGTTGTGAGTTCAGTACCTGGCTAAGGCAGTGGAGAACTTGGAGAAGTGAATTAACAGGAGATAACTAATAACTGACATCCATTAGACATGACACCTGAAACTAGAACAGTCTACCTCTGCGAGCGAAATAAAGGGTTTAGTTCGACATTCCAACCACCTGAAGAAGGCCGGAGCGTACAACGGCCGAAACGTTGTGATAAATATGGCAAGAAAGATGAGGACAATAGTCCGAATAATGTAAATAGTGAACATCTTTACCTGTTAAGCCATAAATGTCGTTCAAGAAAGGAATGTTGGGCAACATCGTTGTTGACAACGATATTGCCCAATATATTGCCCAATGATATTGCCCAATATATTGCCCAATGATATTGCCCAATATATTGCCCAATGATATTGCCCAATGATATTGCCCAATGATCTAAGATGAGGTTCTCTGAAAAGTAATATCGCATTTTTAGAAATGGAGTTAATCCACCCTCAAATAAAGTAACCCCCACAACGCACTGCTTATTATATCTCGACTCACCTGTGGAGCATAAAGCCATAGCGCCACTACGCTTTGTCGCTTGCAGGTTTCCACAAGGGGGAGTTGCCAGTTCCCTTCCCAACCGGTTTTGATTTCACAGCTGTTCTTCTCCATATTTCGCTATGTCCCTTCAGATATTTGCGTCACATTCTCAATCTTCTGTTACCCAGAGAGTTTTATTCCTGCTTCATTTTGGCATCCCCAATACATCACTTCACCTTTTTGGAGTGCTCCCTTTTGCTAACAACAATGCATTTCAGTCTTTTTACAGGGAATAGTTAGTACTTTCTTCTTGTTTTCTTTTAATACCTATCTATTACATATCTAAACGTTTCTTTTCAGTTTTCCTCCCGACATCAACACAATGTGTGAAAGCACATGAAACTAATAATCTATTTATCTTCAATTTGATACTTTTATATTCACGGACAGGCTTTTGGGTGCCATTATTAAAGAAAGAGAGAAAATTACAGTGTTGATACATATTACTTTAACCGAGTACTTTCGACATTAGCACAATGTCATCATCAGGGTGTTGTTTATTCAAGACAAATATTGTAGCGTTCATCATTTTCAAAGACGAAATGTCTGTGTTAATCTGAAAGTATTTTTAACTTCTGAAGTGAAGAACGCTGAGTTGAGTACGTGTGGCTGGCTTGAGTAACGCTTCAGAGGAGGTAACTAAATTATGATGTTGTCAAGATTTTTTTAAAGAAATCAGTATTAAAGTATTAGACAAGCCTCAATATTTTAAACTATCTACTGTAAACATTTTAAAACAGTATTCATAATTAATTTTATTAAGGTTAGGTTTCAAATTTTTATATAGATAGCTTATATGAAACTGGGCCTATATTGTGGGTGATTATAGGCCCGGTAACATAAACGCACAAACAAAACTAGTCTCCGTCGTATATATCGCAAATTCTCACTCCTTTGTATCAATTAACAAAAATCATCAACCAACTTGTCACACCATACCTTCCCAGTAAATACAGTATAATATCCACTCAATTCAAATTCTAAAAAGTGAAAAACCTAACAATGAAATCATAGCCTCACTTAACGTCGAAAATTTATTCATTAACGTCTCTGTTAGCAAAATATCGACATTATTATAAGAAACATACAAACTAATCCATCTCTACTTCCGCTTAAAATTAAACCTAGCATATTACGAAAACTACTGCTGGCTTGCACTACCGAAGTCCCATTCTACGATCACAAAATAATATATATATATATATATATATATATATATGTTGAGTTGTTGGGAGTGTTCCCGCGTGTGTGTATTTGAATAAAGACAAACACCGTTGTAGGGATAAATACTGGTATATTTGTAAGAGGTAATTAACAACAGAGTGATTAGTAATAAGGAACACCGGTTAGTAAGTAACAATAGCAAAAGTCTACAGTCCAACGGTATGTAATGGTAGCCTGATCCTTCACACTACACCCCTACTCTCTCTAGCACTGACTTATATCGTAGAGGGATAAGTCCATTATCAGTCAGAAGGTGGGTGCGCCCCAACAATATATATAAAAGTGAACATAGAAGTCAACACTAGAGACGACAGGGTGGCCTGACGATTGCATCTAGCATGAAACAGACTTTTATGTTCACTTTTATATTTACACACGCTATATCCCTGATATTGAGCACTTTATCGCATAAATATAGCATATCTTAAGACTATATATATATATATATATATATATATATATATATATAAATGTGTGTGTGTTTGTGTGTATGTATACAACGGGATGGCGTCTCTATGGGTTCACTTTTGGGCCCGACTTTTAGCAAATTTTATACGTTGGAAAATAATATATTTAGCAACTTAAAAATACGTCGATAATATCCTTACATTAGTCAAGAATACGGAAGAAATATAATTCCAAAATAATTCTGTCCTTAAATTTACATACGAACTTAAAAATAGCAATAGAATTCCTTTTCTAGATATATTGATAATCACTAATAACAATAAATTCATTATCTCTTCATATACAAACCTACCAGCATAAATTCGTGCATCCTTAACTATAAGAGTGAATGTCCTAATTACTATGAAATAACAATTATAAAATATCAAATAAACCTTACAAAAATTAATTCATCAATAAAACAGATTTTCTACAGCGAACTAAATTATATAAATCAAGCTTTTATTAATAATAACTTCCCTAATTATTTTTGTAGCGTACCTACGGACGATAATGTGTATGTCCCCATTCACATAAATACAGTAGTAAATACTGTATGTTGATCTGCACTCGGAGAATAGTCTCCAGCTGTGCTGGTCAAACTCTCAGCCTCCGGGCAAAGAGGATCCACGGACGAGGCTATGTCGAAGAGCAGAGTCTGGTCTCGGGAAACAGCTACCCAACCCCGTTTTATACGGTGTCTACGTGGAATTTTTGACCGAGCCTATGGCTCGGATATATTACATTAATTAAATTCGGCCTTGTGTCACATCTGACCGCGTTGGGTGGTTAATAGATATCCTGCAATTGGAGATATGTCTCCAACTGTGCTGGTCAAACTCTGCCTCTTTGCAGAGAGGATCCATAGACGAGGCTATGCCGAAGGGCAGATTCTCATCTCAGGAAACAGCTACTCGACCCCGTTTTATACAATGTCTACGTGGAATTTCTGACCAAGCCTATGGCTAGGATACATTATATTAATTATATTCGACTTTGTGTCACATCTGATCGCGTGGGGCGGTTGGTGGATGTCCTGCAGTTGGAGATTCATTGTGGAATTCACTAGCAATTGACTACTTCTACGCACTGCTGGCAAATCTTATACGTGTTGTTCTTGTCCTAAGTATTATCGTTCATTACCAACCTTCGTTTGATTATTCTATTCAGTAACCTCCCCTAGGTTACAACAATTATATTGCTGATGAACAAATAAGATGTTCTATTAAAATTTTTAATATAAAGTAAATAGAATATAATACTTCTTCCAATAATCCTAAACATATTAATCCTTTATATAGCAACTAAATATATTCTAATTATAAATAAGACGAAAATATCCTTAAAAATCAAAAAATACTAACAGACCGTAGTAAAAAAAAAAATAAAATCAGTTATATACTACACTAAATCTAGTATATTTTATTCAATCATTCCTCCCAATCAACTAACGTGTTGCAGAAAACCAACATTGTATATAAATTTAAATGTCTTCTGTATCTCCAACGGAAAAATAATGTTCATGTTGGCCATACTACAACCACATTATCTCGGCGGCCGAATTTTCATTTGAATGATGTTCAAGATTTCTAAACATTTACAACAGCATACCTGTCTACATTCCCGATTCAGAAAAATTATTGTTGAAAATACATCTATACATTTTCATGAAAATAATAAATATAAACTAAAAATTATTGAAGCTATCTATATTAATAAAATAAAAACAAACCTTAATATCATTAATTATGAATACTGCACAAATGTTTTAAAATCTTTACAGTAGATAGTTTAAAATATCGAGGTTTGTACTAATAGTTTTAATACTTATTTCTTAAAAAATCTCTCGACCACACCATAACTTAATTCGCCTGAAACGTTACTCAAGACAATCACGTGTACTCAACTCAGCATTCTTCAATTCACAAGTAAAAAAAAAACTTAACTTTCAAATGAACACAGCAATTTTGTCTTTGAAAATGATGAATACTACAATATTTGTCTTGAAATAAACAACACTCTGATGATGACATTGTGCTATGTCGAAAGTACTCGGAATAAAATATGTATCAACACGGTAATTTTCTTTTTCGTTTAATAATGACACCAAAATCTTGTTCGTGTATATGAAAGTACCCAACTGAAAATAAGTAGACAAAACTTGTTTAAATTATTCAGTGAAACATGTCTCATATATATATATATATATATATATATATATATATATATATATATATATAGTAAAAAGAAAGAACAGTAAGATATATAATCTGGTGTTCTTATAGATATTTTTATTTTTACAAAAGCAGTGCTCAATATAAATTTACAGAGCATGAATATTATGAATTAACCAATTTAAAAATATGGTTCCTTCGCTACGCAAAAATTACCATGTTTCAAAAACAGAAAACCGTTGTTAGTTTCCTTTTTTGAAACAGTAATTCCTGTGTAGCGAAGGAACCATATTTTTAATCGGTTAATATATATATATATATATATATATATATATATATATATATATATATATATATATATACTTCAGGAAAGCGAAAACTTGTCTTTCGTAATTTTAGCAAATTGCAACACATAATAAATGCAATAGTTGAACTTAATGAAAGCTAAGAATTTTTTTTCAACAAGATGGCGCATGGCCACACTACCAGAAAAACTTGTGAACTTACGTGAATGTGAATTTGCAAGGACACTGGCTAGTTCTCCTGATTAAAACCTGCAAACTATTACCTATGGGGGCGTCTAAATTATCGCAAAAATCTAACAACATAGGCTGGTCTTAGACAAGAAATTGAAAATCTATGTGCAACAATCCTTCTGGACACTTTGCACAACGTTGCCCAAGAAGTAGTTCATCGTGCTAATAAATGTCTGGAAGATAAAGGCCACTATTTTGAGCATCTCTTGTGCTTGTAGGGTCGAAAGTTAACATTTATTAACCTCGTGATGTGTGAATAAATTTAGTATCTGTTCCTAATTCTTCCACAGCTTATAATTCGTGTTTTAGTCGCTTTACTACCTTACGTGGGTAATACATATATATATATATATATATATATATATATGTGTGTGTGTGTGTGTGTGTGTGTGTGTGTACAGGATGCGATGTGTAAATTGTCGCCATTTAATATTTTTAATTTGCTGCATGCGCAGTGTTTGTTTCGATTTTGTCGACTGCTCAGTATAGTAGGGTCAGTTGGGCACTATCTGTGAGAAAAATGGCACGATGACGCAATTAACTCTGCCAGAAATTTGGAAGCGGCATGCTGTACTGCTTGGCATTCACTTCGGAAGCCGCAATTCGAACATTTGAGAGTGTTTGGGCGTCAATCTGAGGACAGTGCAGGGGATTCGGAAAGAGTTGGATGAGTCTAATAGTGATTACGAAGGTACGGCGTCTCGGAAAACTCATTGATCGTTCTGATAAGAGCAATGGCAGTCAGACAATTTCTACGACCACATCACGCCTTACATCTGACCATCTAACTCCCCAGACTGCAACCCCCTTGATTATTATATGTGGGGTGCATTTGAGCGAGACACCATCAAAACTCCTTGTAATACCAAAGATGAAATGAGGGCAAGGACTATGACAACATTTACCAACTTAAACAAGGAGACCATCCGGAAAAGTTGCAAGAGATTTCAAAGTCATCTGAAGGCCGTGGTTGAAACCAACTGCGATTTTATTGAATAAATTTACTCTTTAGCATTTCAAGATGATTTTTGTGTAGTATTAGTAAATATATCTGTTAAAATGAGATCTCAGTGTTATTTTTATGTAATTTAGACGACAATTTATCCATCGTACCCTGTATATAAATTCTTGACAAATAGATTTACGTGTTCTTACATTTGAATGGTTTTACAGTCCGTTTCAAGAATGCGACATTTCTTTCCGAATAACCTAATAAAGTTTAGTCTTTACTATATAAGCTAAGTACTGTCCGTTGGATCATTATTTCACTCGTGATTAATCAACATTCGAACGTCTTTATTAGATAAGCTATGTACCTTGCCAGCAATACTTTATATCACAGAATTTTTATCAGGAAAAAAACCTGAGCCAACAAAGATGTCTCCCAGCAGAATAATCCTGTGCAAACCTTTATAAGAATCGGTTAAAATTGTCAACGTCTTTACTGGTTGAGCAAATGTAGCTGCGCCTCGCTCGGCATTTTGGTTGCGCATCAACGTAATGGGGGTTCAAAATGGACGGCTTTCAAATTTTAGGGAAGTAGCGGCTCCAAACGGCTTCTTTTTACTCACCTTGGTGCTGTGTGAGGTCGTCTGCTAGTCGAAATTTTCTAACCCAACCCTTCATCGGAAATCGAGAGAGCGAGAGGGAAAGAGAGAGATTAAGCTTTATGGACAATTGGAAACTGTTGTTAGTTGGCAAGAAAGCAAGTCGATTATCAGACGACAAGTGATCATTTTGAGTTTCCATTTTTCACTTCCATTTTATTATTATTCCATTCTCCTTTGCCTATAATTTATTCTCTCTTTTTTTTCTTTTTTTTTTTCATTCAATTCTCCTTCGTGCATACCTTCATGATTCATTTCTTTTTTCTAGCCTTTCTTTTTTATTCTATTCTCAATAGATACTTTCTTTTTCTTTTATTTCATTTGCATTTTCTTATTCATTCAGTTTTTCTTTACGTTTCTCTTTTTTTTTCGTTTTATTTTTATTCGTTTTCCCATTCAGTCTTTTTCCCTTTACTTTTTCATTCGATTCTCGTTCATTTATATATTCATCCTTTCTTTAATTTTCTTTTCCGTTTGTTTTTATTTTCATTCGTCTATGCATTAATTCCTTCATCATTTTTCTTCCATCAACATTAATTTATAACTTATTTCATTTTTATTCTTGGTACATTTAGAAATTATCTTTTTATTTTTCATTTTTTAATTCTAATTAGTATTCTTTCATAATTAATTTCCTTCATCATTATTCAGCCATTTTTTCATTGTTTTTTTTTGTTTTGTTTTGTTTTTTCATTCTTATATTTTTACGCATTCATTTTTCCGTCTTTCTTTTTTATTTCCTTCATATTCAGTTGTGCCTTATTTCTTTCTTTGCGTTTTCTTTCCTTCATTCACTTTCCATTCATATTTGTTTACATATGCTTTCAATCTTATTCTATTCGTGTTCTTTTAATGATTCATTCATTCTTTGATTCACTCTATATTATTTTTATACATTCTGCCTTTTATGCATTCATTTTTTCTTTCTTTTTTTATTCTATTTCAATCCTTTATATATTTTTCTTTCTTTTTTATTCATGGTTTTTTATATTCATTATTTCTTTTTTTTCTTTTTATTTCATTTCGTAGTCATCTCTTCATTCAGTTATTCTTTCTTTCTTATTTTTTTATATATTCAATCATTTTCTTCCCTTTTTATTTCTTTCATAATCATTCATACACTTTCTTTCGTTTATTCGTACATTCTCTTTTTCCTCCTATTTTAATCCGATCGTATTCTTTTATACACTCATTCTTCCTTCTTCGTTTTTTAATTCTTTAATTCTTTCATTCATTCATTCTCATTCCACTCATATTCCTTAAAAATAATTCTGCCATTCTTTCTTCTATTAAATTCTTTCATTCCTTCTTTTTCTTTTAATATACTTTCTTTAAACTATTTTTTTTTTCATTTTTATTGTTTCATTCTATCATAAATTAATTCTTTCTTTCTTTTCTATTTCCTTCTCATTCGTTTATACGTCATTCTTTTTTTTTCTTCATTTTTCAACCTCTTTTTTATTCATTAAATCATTTTTTTCTTATTCAGCTTCGTATTTTTCATCCTCATTTCAAAAATAACTTATGTTTGACACAAGGTCAAAAGGTTGATCCCTGCACGCGTACGTGCGGGTTTTTTTTTGTTTTTTTTTTTGTTTTTTTAAGAATTTCACCCCAAGTAAGGCTGGAAGCCACTAGCACGCAAGGGGTTACAGAGGATTTGGAGCGAGATCAGATAGGAGTGATAGAGGAAAGGATGAGGAGAAGGATAGTGGATAGATCAAGGCAACTGGAGATATCTATTGACATTACATTTGAATAGTTGGAGATTATAGCTCTCAGGGAAACAGGAATATGGAAGGGAGTTCCACAGGCGAGAGGTGCGAGATATGAAGCTATTGGAGTAGAAGAGACGGCTACACTTAGCAGTTTCAACAGTGAAAGGGTGAGAGCGTAGGGCGCTTGAATTCATGAAGTCTGGGAACCAACGAAAGCAGCTCCTCGGAGCAATTACCATGAAAGTATTTGTATAAAGACAGGGAGATGCGACGGCGCGTCTGTGAGAGAGCGACTGCAGACGAGATGTCAGATTAGGGTCAATTGCATTGCATATCCGTCTCTGGATCTTATCAAGAAGCCCGAGGCAAACAGAAGGGGCTCCAGACAATATATGGCAGCAATACTCCATGCAAGGGCGAATGGTTGTTCATGAAATTGTTCACTTCCATTAGCATCGCACGTTTCGGATAACTCAGGCATCAGGGATTGACTCTTAAGCTCTCCCTTGGGGTAGACTGTTCTAGTTCCACGTGCCATGTCTAATGGATGTCAGTTATCTCCTGTTAATTCACCTCTCCAAGTTCTCCACTGCCTTAACCAGTTATTGAACTCACAACTCTTTGGGTCCTGTCACTGGATCTAACCAACGCCTTTATCCACTGTGCCGTCTGTCCTTAACGATACATGGCACAGTGGATATCCACAGATATCCAGAACTAGTAGAGGTGAATTAACAGGAGAAAACTGATAACTGACATCCATCAAACATGGCACGTGGAACTAGAACAGTCTACCCCAGCGAGCGAAATAAAGGTTTCAGTTCAAAATTCCAACCACCTGAAGAAGGCCGGAGCGTACGACGGCCGAAACGTTGTGATAAATATGGCAACAATGATGAGGCCAATAGTCTGAATAATGTAAACAGGTAAATATTGGTAGGTTAAATTTGAGTTCAGGTCGTTGTACTCTTCGGCCTTCTTTCGTTTATTTATACTGGAATATTTGAGATGTACAATTAGCATTATTATATGCTTTGCTATTCTTATCAGTATACTAATCTTGTTTTTTAAACCCATACCGTTTCGACCGTTGTATTCTTCGACCTTCTATCATTATTTATGTCAGAATTTCTGCGAGGAATTATTATTATTATACGCTTTGCTATTCTTAGCTGCATGCTTATTTTGATTGTTAAACCCGAAACGTTTAGGTCGTTGTATGCTTCGGCTTTCTTACATTATTTATGTATAAATGGCTGAATAAATTAAAAACAAATTACACTCAGCTGCTACCAATGATATAGTCCAAATAATCTAAATAATGTACATAATACCTCATCTCAGAAATATAGACAGATACTGAAGGTCTGAAATGTTGTAATAAATATGCCGACAAAGATGAGGACAATAGTCCAAATAATGTAAATAGTGTACATAATACCTCATCTCAGAAATATAGACAGATACTGAAGGACCAAAACATTGTAATACATATGGCAACAAAGATGAGGGCAATAGTCCGAATAATGTAAATAGTGTACATAATACCTCATCTCAGAAATATAGACAGATACTGAAGGACCAAAACATTGTAATAAATATGCCGACAAAGATGAGGACAATAGTCCGAATAATGTAAATAATGTACATAATACCTCATTTCAGAAATATAGACAGATACCAATATTCACCTGTTTTCGAATCAAGTGCTTATAGACTCAAATATATATTTTTTTTTAAAATAGGAAACAAAAAAAGATAGTTTCGATATAACACAAGCTTTGAAATCTCGTCAAACTAATCAAACTAATTCAACCTAGTCTTAATGTCTTTCTTTGTCAGTCGACATTTTTTCGTCATCTTCATATTATATGTTTGGTTTTACTTTGTTTTTTCTTTCTTTCTTTTTTAATCGTTTTTACTGGAATAATCGCCCAAACACATTTTTATTTTCTTCACAATGAAACTAGCGGATTCTATGTGTTACACTTTCTTTTATTTCACCTCACATCCGGTCAAGACAAGTCGAGGGGCCCATAAATTATGACAGCAAGCGGAAATGATAACAACTAAATCAAGAATGGTCGGCAGGCGGCTGACGCTAAAACCCAAGTTTCTCTCCCGCCAAGCGACGACTGCTACAAAGGAACCTGATAGAACTGATTAAACTCGCTACGGCCGTTTACCTAGGCAAAACAAATCGCCCTGATGTCAGTACTGCGCAATCTCCACCGAAGAAAACTTCACTTCCGTTTTTGCCTTCATTTTCGTAATTACCGGAAGTGAAAAGCTATTTTGAAAATTTCGAAACAGTTCACCTCCCAGTAGTTGTCGATAAAGCTTGGTGATTATAGTGCTGCGACCAACAAATTAAAGGTCGTATCTGCATATTCAATTCTGTGATAATTTACAATATCCATTTTCCTAGATTTTCAACCTATTTCTTTAATAAAATTATGATTTTTTTTAGTAAAATCATTAAAAGTGCATTTTTACAGTAACATTATCATCCATGCATTCTGTAGTTAAATTATTATCAATGCATTTATAATATGCATATAACATCCGTATTTTGTCATTAAAGCAGATAATAATCCCCTTTCTTAATTGTAATTGCATTTATATAAATTATTTACAGTTCATAGAGGTCGTCGGAGTTAGCTCCTTCTTAATTCTCTAATTGACACTAGAGGTCGTTCTCCCTACACTATAAATACTGGTTGACATGTTGCCTCTTTCTCTTTTTCATTTGAATATATGATCTCTCGTAGAGATTTGCGTTTTCGCCCACTTGTGGGAAAACGCCATGAAACACACATACACGTACGTACGAACATTCACCCAAATAAAAACTCTTTACGTTCACACACAAACACAAATGTTCACACACAAACATAAATGTAAATTTCTTGTTTAATACATATATTTGTTGACATATATATATATATCGGTCTTCTTTGTTTTCGTTACATCTTCAATTGGACTTAATTCAAGTCCGCCATTTTCTTGTAGTTGGACCTTCTAGCAGGAATAGATAGCACGTGTCCCTAATTCAACAACACACAAACCCAGTCGGTCCTCTACAAGGTGTTGATATGCTATCAAACATAAACAACCAAACTAAACCTCGCAAACATAGATACATTACTTTGTCTGTTTTCCCATATGAACGAAGTATCGGCACATCAGTTGAGAGTCATCATTTTTTTTAATTTAGGGCTAAAACTTTTTCGGACCATCTGAAAAAAGGGAAATATTTTTATATCGCAATACATATATTGGAAGCGTCTGAATGGTAGGCATCAATGTAAATGTTTATTTCTGTTTATTTTCTGAAAGCATCAGGGGAGGTGCTGATGGAAAAACGGTTATCGGCACGAGAAAAAAATGCCCCGCAAAGTTCAAAGTCCATCTGAGTTAATCTGCGTTGTTCCCATTATTGCCCTTGAGAAAGGTAGGAATCAGAATAAATGATACACCTGATAATGAAAAATGGTCCCGATTTAAAAAAAAATTCACATGAATTTGGTAAAAATAAGAACTGTATTTTGAAGTACATTTTCCCAGAAAATATTAAAAGAAGAGAATTTTATGTTTAGCCCTATATTTATCTAGTTATATTTGATCGTATATTTGCAAACGTTCGCAAAGATAAAACAGAACCGTTTTCTTAATTACTCTTCACTATCTCCTATTTTACCTACTAAATAGCAAATATTTCAGGATGAAAATCTGACTAACCATGACAAATTCATTACGGACCTAGAAATAGTACCAAGTTTATGGTAACTACTTAGAATGTAATACTAGGTTGGTCAAAAATTCCTGACTCACTTAGGAAGCGGAAAAAACCGCAAATCTTGATATCGGCCTGTTGGAATTTGCAAGGAGTGCTGGATTTCGATCTTGTTCCACACGGTCGCGCCATCAACGCTAAACTGTATTACTAAGCATCTAGACCGCGTGTACAACAAACTAAAGAAGAAGTATCCTGCTTTAGTCAATCGAGGTCGGGCTTTTTTTTCAGCAAGACAATGCGAGGTCACACACTACCAGGTTGACAACAGCGTCGTTTAGATGGATGTTATATACGTCTTTTAAGAAGAGTGCTTAATCTCTCATGGCGAAACCACCCAACTCTAGAAATGATATATGGTGACTTGCCAAGATTATCAACCTTAATTTGCAAGAGACGTGTCCAGCTCGCCGGGCATTGTGCACGTGCCAAAGATGAACTTGTGTCATCATTTGTACTCTGGAGGCACCCATCATCTGTCAATCGATCACGCAAGTTAACCTTTCCAGATAGGATAAAACGTGACACATTGGTCCCTAAGGAAGATCTTTTAGGTGCTATGACAGATAGGGAATACTGGAGAGGTGTAGTGAGTTCAATCTCGGCTGAGGCCGCAAGATGATGATGATGATGATGATGATGAAGTTCAAGCAGATTGACAGTGTTGAGAATCTTCCACATCCACCATTCAGTCCCGGTGCTGCTCCGTGTGACTATGGCCAATTCCTCTCAGTGGCACACTTCCTCTGTGATCAGCGATTCCAAACTTTTGATGAAGAGAAAGAAGCTCGATTAAAGATTTCTTTTTATTCAGAGCCAACGGACTGGTATCTGGGACAGATTTGGATGCTGGCTGATCGCTGGCAGAAGATCGCCGAGAATGATGGACTTTATTTTGAAGAATAAATGTTGGTGTTGCTCCATAATTTTTTTTTCTGCTGCCTAAGTGAGTCAAGACTTTCCAGCCAACCTAATATTTTTCTTATTAGTAGTTTTATTAAATGACTAAATCTTTATGTCACTAGTGACAAAGAGGATTTATTAAGCAAATAAGATAACAATTCCATTGACTTAAATGGTTATATCACTAATGTCAATTACTTACTACTATAAATGATATAAGAAAGAACCGTGAAAGTTTAACTGTTTTTTTATTTGAATTTTCTGATGAATCTTAATTCTTAAGTTAATGATTGAATAAGCTCCTGGTGAGTTCTATGACAATAAAAGATCCATAGAAATGGGCATCTGAAAAATGCCGCTTTTATTGCCGTCACCATAGGTTCTCGCCCTTTTGGGTAAGATCAAAGTGTAATATATGTATCCTATCAGCTTAATCTGACTCTCTCTCTCTCTCTCTCTCTCTCTCTCTCTCTCTCTCTCTCTCTCTCTCTCTTCCATTCTTTCTTTCTTTCTCCTTTTTTTTCTTCCTTTCTCTTTCTATTTTTCTTTCTTTATCTTTCTTTCTGTTATATACCGTACCTATGAACACTAATGGACATGTCCTAATCCTCATAAATACGTTAAACACTATTGTAAGTGTGTGGGGGAGGGGTAATAGGCTGTCTAAGTAGTGCACCATTAGTGGTGGTTTACCTATTTTACGCCGCTGGCGAGTATTGTATTTTGTTGATGTTATAAAAATTACCATTTTATTTTATTGTTTTCTTTCCCCTTCCTAAGTGAGTCAGGACTTTCTGATCAATCTAATAATTAGAAGAGAAGTCAACTCCCGTCACCGATTTTCGATTCATAGGACGCAGGGGATGTTGGGCCTCAAACTCACACCTGACCTATATACGATCCATCGCTAAAGATGCAGGAAAAATGGTCGCTCTCTGTATCGCCCCATGAAGTTCTTGACTCCTCATGCTATCTTCTACCTTTATAAGAGCCAGATCAGGCCCCAAAAATGGAGTACTGTTGCCATATTTGGGCAGGAGCTACCCAGACCTGAATTGATAGTCGCCGGTCTTGAATTCAAAAGCGTCTCTGAGACTTGTTGGAGAAGAATTATTTTTTCAGGCTCCAACCTCTCTCTATAACAGGCGAGATGCAGCGAGTCTCTCACTACTCTATTGCTACTACTGTGGAAAGTGCTCGGACGAACTGCATGTCCTGGTTCCACAAGGTCTGACCTTCACGCCTAGGACCCGACATGTCACTTATATACATTCCTTCCGTATGCCAACATAAAGAGTTAATTATAAAAGAATTAATTAATAATGTTAATATAATTGATGGTGAAATCTCTTCGCTAACAAGATTTAATAAGGCATTAACTTATTAATAATTCATTGAATAACGCGATCATTTTGTTTAGATTGTCGTCAGATACATTTGATGTTGCTAAGCCGAATATTTTCGAAAATTTCATATTTTCATCGTCAGTGCGTAATTTTTCCATTCCTGATAAACACCAAGACGAAATAAATACAGTGTATACCAAAAGATGTTTCTTTTTAAAATATGTTATTTAATAGCAGCATGAATTTTGGAACGTGCGGTGTTGCAACCCTGCAGTTATTATTTAAATATTTTCAAGTGAAAATTTTTGTTCCGAAAATATTCGGCCTAGCAACATCTGACAACAATTTAAAAACAATGATCGCGTTATTCAATGGATTATTAGTGAGTTAAAGCCTTATTAAGTCTTGTTAGCGAAGGGATTTCGCCATTAATTATATTAACATTGCTGATTAATTCTATGTATAATTACCTCTTTATGATGTAATATATATATATATATATATATACTGCACAATTTAATATATTTAAGAAAATCGACTTACTAGTAAGACATTTTACTCTATTATTTGACTGTACGCATTTTTGTCTGAATACTGAAACGTGGTAAAAACAAATGGGATTTCTTAAATTTTCATATTTGATATTTAATCGTCAATTTATACATTTTATTTATTTATTCATTTTTTTTTAAATGGCGGGATAGATAGATAGATAAGAAGGTTGATATAGATAAATAACAAAGCTTAGATAGATATGAACTGAGGTATCGATAGAAAATGAATAGATATATAAGAAGGCTGATATCGATAAATAATAAGGTATAGATAGATAGATAGATAGATAGATAGATAGATAGATAGATAAAAATGTTTATATAGATAAATAACAAGGCTGTGATAGATAGATGAGCAGGCTGTGATAGATAGATGAGCAGGCCGTGATAGATAGATAGATAGATAGATAGATAGATAGATAGATAGATAGATAGATAGATGAGCAGGCTGTGATAGATAGATAGATAGATAGATAGATAGATAGATAGATAGATAGATAGATAGATAGATAGATAAGAATGTTGATATAGATAAATAACAAGGCATAGATAGATAGATAGATAGATAGATAGATAGATAGATAGATAGATAGATAGATAAGAATAGATAGATAGATAGATAGATAGATAGAAGACAGATAAGAATGTTGATAGATAAATAACAAGGCATAGATAGATAGATAGATAGATAGATATGAACGGATAGATACTGTATGTATTTAGCGTGCCAAGACATATTGGATGTTGACGCAGAGACTAATGGGTGTTAAACGTCTGATGACGTTTTCAACAACGAATGATTAAAGTGACAATAGATACCTATAAAGTCACGCGACGATTTATTAAAATTCGACATTGAATTGACACTCTTCCTTTCTTCCTTAAACTGACGTGGGTTTTTTTTTTTGTTCTTGTTTTTATTTTTGTTTTCTGACTTATTTTTGTTTGTTTTTCATTTGTCAATAAAATGACACAATAAATTAAACCCGAAATAGTATTGTTTTTAAATCACTGTTTCAGACGAAAGAGAAAACAGACAAATACTTTCCAGCGATTTGAAAGCTGATCAGATAAAAAAAAAAAAAGGTTCATTAAAGACTTTATTTTAAAACACGCAGTAATATTTAATTATTTGTTTATTCTCCTTATCACCCCGCAGTGCACAATGGAATTTGAAGCAGACCCCAGGTGCACCAGTATGCACACAAACACACGCAAGATATATGCCAAAATTTTGTTCGCTTATTAAGTCAAAAATTTACCGAACGAACGTTTTTCTCCAAACCAATACGTTTAAAATACGATGAAAGTTCTCGACAGGCGGCTACCTTCATTTTACGCAGGACCCAAAGATAAAAACTGCCTTTCAAGTGCTTTGTTTCAGAACTAATTGTTTATTGGGGGGGGGGTATTTTAATCATTTCAACCCAAGAAAAGCGATATTGTCACTAGGAAACAAGGGGTTACTGAGAGTGAAAGAGAATGAAAAGACTTTTGGAGAAGGAACTGGAGACCCAATCCTAAACCAGAAACAAGGGATAAAACTCTACTCTCATATAAACTATTTACAATATCGAACTGTTTTCCTCATCTTTTTTTTGCCATATTCACCACTTTTCGACTGTTGTACGCTCCGGCCTTCTTCAACTGATTGAAATTTCGAACCCTTTATTTTGTCCACCGGGATAGATTTTTCTAGTTCCACGTACCATGCCTCTTCCGGATATCTCAAAAATCTGTGATCCATATAACATTAGAACGCTATCCGTACATTGTCGGTCTTCTAGTTTAAATTTTCCACTTACCGAACCACTTATAAACATTGCCCTCAGCTATAGCACCATCTCTATAAACGGCACCTATATCCTTTTTTTTTTTTAGGTTTTTATACTGTATGTTCACCTTTCAGGAAATAAAAGAGCATCAAGTGATAAAAATGCTTTTCATTTTCTTTTATTTTCACTTTTGACGTAAAAGAAAAAAAACATTTAAAATTCATAATCTACACGCGATTCGTAAAGATGCATTAAAATATCAGCTTTTCGGGTATATGCATTGTCTGATAACAATATAAGTATCGAGACTGTTGCTATAATAACGGGGATAAAGTGCGCAGATTGAAGCCAATTTGGTATAGATAGATCTTCACCTATGTCGCGTATACACCCTAAGTCATGCTTCTCAAACCATCTGATATGTTGGACCGCCATTTTTTTTCTCAATGTGTCACGTCCCTGTAATATTTTGCGGTAATATTAATTTATACCGGAAACGATATATATATAATGACGATAATAAAAGTTTGTTTCATTTATTCAAATGACTAGTTCCACGTACCATGCCTCTTCCGGATATCTCAAAAATCTGTGATCCATATAACATTAGAACGCTATCCGTACATTGTCGGTCTTCTAGTTTAAATTTTCCAGAACCACTTATAAACATTGCCCTCAGCTATAGCACCATCTCTATAAATCTTCCTTTTTTTTTAGGTTTTTTATACTGTATGTTCACCTTTCAGGAAATAAAAAGAGCATCAAGTGATAAAAATGCTTTTCATTTTCTTTTATTTTCACTTTTGACGTAAAAAAAAAAAAAAACATTTAAAATTCATAATCTACACGCGATTCGTAAAGATGCATTAAAATATCAGCTTTTCGGGTATATGCATTGTCTGATAACAATATAAGTATCGAGACTGTTGCTATAATAACGGGGATAAAAGTGCGCAGATTGAAGCCAATTTGGTATAGATAGATCTTCACCTATGTCGCGTATACACCCTAAGTCATGCTTCTCAAACCATCTGATATGTCGGACCGCCATTTTTTTTTCTCAATGTGTCACGTCCCTGTAATATTTTGCGGTAATATTAATTTATACCGGAAACGATATATATATAATGACGATAATAAAAGTTGACTGTTTCATTTATTCAAATGACTACTTCCATTTATTTTGCAAAAAAAAATTAAATATCAAAAATATAATAAGTAAATTTTAAAAAAAATTAAGCAATTTATTAAGACAAGAACAAAAATTATATAACCTTAATGTTTCCTTAGCATAGCCTGCGTACCGGTAGCTGATAGTTCGTGTACCGGCACTGGTCCGTGGACCACCACTTTGAGTCGTACTGCACTACGTTATAATAGGGAGTAGTAAAAAAAAATTAGTTGCAAGGTGCACTTTTGTGGCATCGTTTGTATGATTGTAACAAACACCTGTGAAAAACAAACACCTGTGAAAATAAACACCTCTGAAAATAAACACATGTGAAAATAAACACCTGTGAAAAACAAACAACTGAAAATAAACACCTGTGAAAAACAAACACATGTGAAAATAAACACCAGTGAAAACCAAACACATGTGAAAATAAACACCTGTGAAAAACAAACACCTGTGAAAATAAACACATGTGAAAAATAAACACCTTTGAAAAAAAACACCTGTGGAAAACAAACAACTGTGAAAATAAACACCTGTGAAAATAAACACCTGTGAAAAATAAACACCTGTGAAAATAAACACCTGTGAAAAATAAACACCTGTGAAAATAAAGACCTGTGAAAAACAAACACCTGTGAAAATAAACACCTGTGAAAAATTTCAGGCCATTTCATGCCCACTTTGCCTGCAACATCATTGAGCGACTTTTTGCCAACTTTTACTGTACGCGAAAAAATAGGTATCATTTATTGGATGATAGCAAATCGGTGAGATGAATTTAATCTCAATATTATTTAAGAGGGACATCATATTAAAATATTACAAGTTAATAGCGAAATCGATCAGAACCTGGGCATCGTTTTCCTAGACAATAAACTAATATATCGATCTCTCACTTTGTATTCTGTCCCTTCAGTGCTAGCTTCGGTAATCACTTTTACCCCTCTTTCGACTGCTTGAGTACTGTTTGACCACTTGAGTAATACTACAGGTGTCCCAAGAATGTCATGTCAGTTATTTGCCTTGCGTGATACACACTTAGGCGATCACATATATTTTTGGTCTTCTTATTTGCTCTTAACCCCGCCGTGGGCCACTCTGTTTATTAAAGCCTACGTAAAGGTACTTCTTTAGTTCTGCTCCTTATTAATAATAATAATTAAATGCCATGTGTGATACACGCTTAGGTGATCATCTAACTTTCGATACATGACTAACGAGGCAGTTTTTTTTCCACAGAAGGTTACCATTTCTTTCTGCGGTAGACCAGTTGTCATTTAATGCTATAGAACCCGGTCTGTCCTGCTATTTATCTATTGGTGGGGGGAGAAGAAGAGAATTCATACCTTTCCCAAGAGTATTAGCACGTAATGGATTCGACTGGAATTTGAACTCGGCTCTCCGATTCTTCAATCCGAGGCGCTATCCATTGCTCCAGTCGTAAGGAGGCTCAGTCTTGAGTTCGAATAGAATGATAGTTTTTTTGCTTGCCACTTTAGTCAGCAATTTTCTCTTGTTGGCTACAGGCGACATATCCTCATTCCCATCTCCATCTTCACTATCCTCCTCATCATCTGTTCAGTTTAACAAATCCTCGTCAACAGTAGCAGCAGAATCTTCTTCTTCCTCATCAGATCTGTCAGTGCATTTTTTCCATCTGCTGATTTTCCCCTCAAATTTTTCTTATCGTTCAAACAGCTTTTTTTTTTTCTCTAACAGTCACGTCCTCATCTACACACATAGCAAGAACTTGATCTTTGTGGGCGAAGTATGCATTTCTGTAGACAGTCTTCTTCCCTATCGTCGTTTTACTATTTAGGCTTTTCATATACAGCAGGGATTGGATTACGTTCCTTGAGTCGTGTGTTACGTAAAAGTGCATCATGCTGTAGAACCACATTGAAGCACTGAACTTTATAATTGTCATAACGATTCATTTCAGATCGAGGCTGGGTCTTGTTGTTGCTACATACAGCCTGAATATTCTACTCCATAAAGTATTCGACTTTGACACTCAGAGAGGACCTGGCTCCATAGCAAACAAGTAATCATCAACAACACCTGTAATAACTCTTTTACAAATCCTATACAGGTATTTCTGATCCCAGTACAGATCTTTCTCCACTTCATTCAGGACAAGAAAATCAGTGAACCTGACTGGAAGGCAACAACAGACAAAGGCTCCTTGATCTGCTTTCCAATGGGACTACGCCAATGCTCAGGACCACTTGGTTCACCATCATAATGATAGAAAACAGTGTGTAAATTACTCTCTCGAGTAGTTTGTAACTATTTATCATCTCTCAGTTGCGTCTCTGTCTTTGGGCAGAGTGCGCTCAAGGGCGGCTCCGTCAAAGGACAGAGTCGCAACTGAGAAAAATTATACCGAGAGGTGCCCAACCCTGGGGAACAACTGCCCGAGGCCACGACTTCTCATTGCACCAGAAAGGGGGATCAGTGCTTGCACCGAGACCAGCGCAACGGTTGCGGGGGCTCGGGCAATTTTTGTTCCTTGCCCGGGTGTACGCGCTCGGGATCCCCACTTTAAAAACTGACCTTGTGTCACAACTCGTCTTAGTGAGGAGAGAGAGAGTAAATACCTAGTGATAGAAAACGGCACGCAAAGGTAGCTCATTTCCGTGAAGCTGGGAGATGAAATAGGGGAGCGGCTGACCAAATAAAATCTAAAGATGGTGAATTGCTCTCTTTTATAACCCTACAGTTACATCCTTTCCACTTCTAGCAACACATACAATGGGTTGCTGGTTTATATTTTTCCCCACCAGAAACTCGTGAATAGTTTTGACAATCTGCTTTCCGTGTCAAGTCTTGGGAGTCACATGTGTGAGATATTCATTGTCAGGCTCCACCATGATGGCATAATGATCTTACACTGTCATCCTCGAACTTCATTTATTCGTTTTCTCATTCTTTACCATCAAAATACAGAGACGTCATATTTTCCAAACTAGCCATCCCTTGTCTGTTTAATCAGTATTTTTGTCTCGAATCGCGTATCTTATGCGGTCTAATAGCCCATTCTTTGATATAATGCCATAGTCCGTTAAGGCAGCAATAGCAATGGTAGCTCCAGCATAATTGCTAATCAAGTATTGGTCACAAGTGGCAACCAGTGTGAATCGTCTTGTTCAGTTCTGTGAGCTGGTGTTTGCCAGAGCTTTTAGAAAGGGGACAAAATCAGCATCAGTATTGACAGGAAGTATATCTCTTGAAGTATCCGAATTATCTTCAGCGTGAGGAATATATGCAGCTACGAGATCTCTATGGTTTTGATGAAGCTGCCTGCTGACGCTGTCCGCACCAGGCTTCTCTCTTAGGCGTCTGTCCTACATCATCGTCACTTTCATATCAATTTTCATCTTGCTATCATCTCGCTGGTCAAGGAGGAACTGGACCTCACGTTTGGGAACTTTTATATCACAATTACAGGCTGGGTGATATCCGTCACACTTTTTAACGTTGCACTTCACATCCTGAAAGGAGACAGACGGACAGTAACTGCTACAGATATCTAACAACTCCCCCATTTCTTCCTGAAATGCAGCTTGTTCTTATTAACTTCAATTCCTCTGCTGTACAATTTTCTCAAACCATTCCTCAATAGTCTTCTAATTAAGAAGAGCCACAGTCTATCTGCCTCCAGTTGCTTTTTGCCATATTTCTGAAAAAAAAAACTTAATACTATCAGTCAAAAGTGTAAATTTTCATTTCATTTTTCTTTTCACCTTTTGGAAGTGATGTCTGAGGATCCAGGGTACTTTAAAAGTTCTCTGGTGAAATAAACTATTACAATGGAGCCTTAAAGTGGTCTATTTTTCTTTATATATATATATATATATATATATATATATATATATATTTATGAATAAAAATGACAATAGGAAAACTGGTAATTGCTGACGCGTTTCGTCCAATGTGGACTTTATCAAAGCAAAATACGAAAATGAAATTAAATGAACAAAGTAACTAATAAAAACAAAAACAGAATGTACCTAGCTACTGGAATGAAGAGAAACGCTATTTTCATATTTTTTAAATGAGAAATAACGTCAGAGATTGTCACGTGTGGAGAATATTGTCATTATATCTGTGTTGATGTATTCAGCCATTTTCTTTCGATTTTATGAATCTGTTTTTGTTTTTATTAGTTACTTTGTTCATAAGAGAAGAAGTCTCTTATATCCGGGTTTCTCTTATATCCGGGTTTGGTCTAATTTATATACATTAACACAGGCTCTAATTTGGGACCAGAGAATATCTCTTATATCCGGGTTTCTCTTATATCGGGGTCTCTTATATCCGGGTTACACTGTATATATATATATATATATATATATATTAAGGAACAATCTATGAAGAGTGCAGCTTTGAGCAAAATTTCCCTCCAACCTAAAGTTATAACTTTCTCGCTCACTTCCGTTGTTTATAGAAATGCTGGGAAGGGAAATATGGAGAATGTGGTCCTCTCACCACATCACAGAGGTGACCATGGCTTGTGAAACACTTTGGGGGGGGCAAGTACAAGCTTCTCCATGTCCGGCAATTACTATAGTCTTCAGATCTCGCCCCTTTGCAACTTTTTTATTCTTCATAAATCAGATCCCACTTAAAAGGAACAATATTTCAAGACATCGAGAAAAATACGGCGAAGTGGCTGATCGCTAACCCCCGCCTAAAAAAAAAAAAAAAAGGAGTTCCATGAATCTTTTCATCAATAAAAGCAACACTAGATAAAATGTGTGGTTTCAGAAGGGGACTACTTCGAAGGAGATTAAATGCCGAATTTATACATGTTGGAGTTTTCTGTTTTTAGTACCAGTGCAGATCCTTTTTGTTCAGACCTCGTATATATGTCATAAGTGTCAGTCACGTGTGAAACTAGACCAACATAGAGTATTCACTATTGTATTTATGGGAATGGGGACATAGCCATAGTACTCAATAGGTATGCTATAACAGAGAGTAAAGCTTTCATTCATTCCTGATGATATGTCCTGGAAAGGGATATATTTGTTCGAAGTAGCAAAGTGGTTTTGGACTACTGTAACCGGGTAGGACAATCTAGCAGGTAACCGTAATGGACTGGTCCTCGTCGTAGTGGTAGGCAATAGGTGTAGTCAATAGGTGTCCTCCACATACCTCCACATCAGTCTGTATTTATGGCTGACACCAGCCAATCATATTACTGTGAGGGGGAACCCAGGTGTATGCATATTCATTACATCACCTGATTATCGGAAGCCCCTTTCCTTCTTATTTCTATAGTAAAAGAATAAACATTTCGTTGCCATTATTCATAAAGTATTCTATTCTATCGGTAATGCACCATTAATTCGTGAATACTGGCAATTCCATTTTTTTATTTTCAGCGCATTTCTGAATAAAAATCATTAGCAATAAATATACATTATACATTTAATAGCGCTATCTTTTCAGTAATGCTTGCATTAATTTCTCTTCTTTAAAAATTCCCTTCTTGATTTTTAATATAAAATCACTTAAAATGCATTTAGATATTGAGAACCATTCAAAATGCATTATATATTAGGTTGGTGCAAAAATAATGACGTAATAATGTCGTTTTTTGACGTTACGACATTATTACGTCATTATTTTTGCACCAACCTAATAATATACATATAATATCTCATAATCTATAAGTAATCTTCGCATTATTTCTTGACCATTTAAAATCGCTTTCCTCTTTATTTTCAACGTATTGAATTCGTCTAAATGTTTGTTCTCTCCATTAAGTAAATTTTCTACACAATAAACGAACGAACTTCTTGGTCAACCCAATCGTAATCCTTTTCGACTTTATCTCGTATCCAAGAATTTTAGCTTCCATTATGATGATGGCGTTGAGGACTAAATTCGTCGCAAACGTGCATGTTCAGGACCCACCTGCTCCCAACATCCATTCCCTATCGCCGTTTGGCTTTTCAAGATTTGGTTGGAGGTGAAAGAAAATCAGAGTAGAACAAAGTGCCGATGGCATAAATTTGCATCGTTACAAAGGCAAAAGGGGCACGGATCCCGTGCGGACATGTTTGTCAACATCAGTTACATCCGGGTTTTTCCGGGTAGCAGCAGGCCAACTTGGCATGTCTAGATACGGGCATCTCTAAAAACTGGTCAAGATCCGGGTCTTTGTAAAATGCCTCATGCTCTTGGGAAGTGGGTCCCGTAGATCCCGTGGGAATTTTGTCCTAATTTTGTTGCGGTTAGCGAAGCAGTGTTATTTTTGTTACCTCCCGTCACATTCCGGTGTCTGCCTCTATTGCCTGTAATCGTAATCGGTTGCGTTTGCCCCAACCTCAACACACCTTTGCCGTACATTACAACAAGCTATTTCGGTACTCATGGCAGCCGGCAACCTCGAGCTATGCCTGACTTTGATAGATAGAGAAGCTTTATTTTTTTTCCGGAAGTTGGGTCTTAACCGTCGAACAATGTAGACGTGTTCCTTTCGTCTCTAAAAATTGCTCTCCATTGGAGGGGGAGAGTGACCCCTGTGGATAGTTAGAAATTTATACGTCGACGTTAATAAAGTAGATAAGTTTAAAATTGTATAGAAGAGTTTCTAATTAATTTTCTAGCAATTGATTTTCCCCCAGTGGATCGCCAAGTTTGTTTTTTATATTGGCGTATGTACGCAATCATCGCAGGGAATGAAAAGATTGATGGTGATTTTTAAGCGTAGCTTAGATGTGGCACAAGGTCGAAAGTATAGGGTACCCAGTAGGGATTGAACCCACTAGTCAGTCGTAATTGTTTTGGCGAGACAAGCTTGCCAACCATTACACGACGCCAAGGTACTCAATGAAAAGATTTTCGTATTTGTTTCATAACACATACCATCAACCCTTTGCTATAGAAATAGCATTTAAATAGTTTCTTTAGTAAAATCACGCCCAATGACTTTCGCTATAAACTTAATGTTTTTCTCTACCTGAATATAAATTCACTAGAGGGAATTACAGTTTTAAAATATTTCTTTGATAAAATGCAGTTTATAATACAGGTTACATTAAATTTATTTAAAACTAGCGGAATAACTCGCGCCTTCTGCGTGTCACACACTTTTTGTACGAAAATGATGATTGATTTTAAATCATTGTTATAATTTGTTAAGAAAAATAATACATTTCAATATGTGACCTCCATCTTCTGGCTTTCTCCTTCTATATTTTTGATTGGAGTCATTCCCGTGTTCAAATTTAAATTTAATTTAAATCAAAGGGAAAAACATTTTCAGTGGAGAGTTTTCGCTTCCCGCCGATCTTCTTTGATCAAATGATCTTGCAGACGTGATCTCCATCTTCTGGATTTCTCCTTCTATATTTTTGATTGGAGTCATTCCCTTGCTCAAATTTAAATTTAATTTTCAGTGGGGGGTGCCTCCCACCCGCCAGAGATCCCCTTTAATCAAAATGAAACATACTTATTCAAGTGCCCTGGGTAATGTAGTTTCAGAATATATATATATATATATTATTATTATTATTATTATTATTATTAGTCTATCTCCAAAACCCAAGGAGGATATCGATAACAAACAGACAGACAGAGGCTACAACTTTATATATCAGTCAGTTATGTGCTATGCGTGATACACGCTTAGGCGATCATGTATCTTTCGATATATGACTAACGAAGCAGATTTTTTTCCTGCAGAAGTTTGCCATTTCATTCTGCGGTAGACCAGTTGCATCCAAGGCTATAGAACCCAGTCAATTTACCCATAGCTGGTGAAGAGGATTCATACGTTTCCCAAGGGTATTAGTACGTAAATGAATGTAATGAATTCGAGTGGGATTCGAACTCCGAACCGCTATCCATTACTCCACAGTGCCTTTATATATATAAATGTATATTCTATTAGGTTAAGTCGTATAATGTTCGTTTTTGCAAATCATTTGTACGATCGAATGTACGAGGGTAAGTTAAAAATTATTTGCACTTTCGCCATAACATATCTTTAGGTTTGTTGCACTGTCTTCTGCAGTCCTGAGTATGATGATAAACTACATCGATTGAAGGTTTTGAGGAGCATGAAACCGCTACTTAATTCTTGTTGTTTTCACGTCCACCCTGACTCGGAGTGGTAGCGCCTGTTAGGGTCCCAACTATGGGCAAATAGTAAACCCACAAACAAACAAAAAAAACTATGAAAATGTAAAAATACATTTTATAATGAAAATATCAATAATAAACATTTATATTAAAAAATTACCAACAATAAATTTTATAGAAGAATGACCAACAATACATTTTATCCGTAGTTGAAGGCACACAATCTCAATATATAGAGAGGTATAAAAAATATAGAGAGAGGTATAAAAATATAGAGAGAGGCATAAAAATATAGAGAGAGGTAGAAAAATATAGAGAGAGGCATAAAAAATATATAGAGAGGTATAAAAAATATAGAGAGAGGTATAAAAATATAGAGAGAGGTATAAAAAATATATAGAGAGGTATAAAAAATATACAGAGAGGTATAAAAAATATAGGGAGAGGTATAAAAATATAGAAAAGCGAATAAGAGAATAATAGAGGAAAAGAAATAAAAAGACGATGATATAAGTAGCGAAAAAAAAAGAAATATAAAAAAGAAGAGAAAAGAAAAAATATTCTGACTTGGGACGTGCCTCTTCAGGACGTAGGCGATCATGGCTCTACATAATTTCCGGTCCTTCGTAGCTCTTTTTTTTCTCCCAAACCCTGTTCTGCCATCCATTTGCTCAAACTCATCAAGTATGTAACGCGCTGCTTTCTTCTGTCCCCATTTCGCTCAATTTGTCTTGTGTGTATCAGGTTTTCCAAGCCCTCTGTCCTCATTACGTGCCCAAGAAATTTAAACTGTCTCTTCCTGATGTAAGGTAAAAGTTTCCTTTTTTGTTCCCATTTTCTCCAAAACCGTCCTTGCTCACAATATTCGGTCCATGGAATCCTCATCATCATTCTGTAGAAATTTCAGCTGTCTCTTCCTGATGTAAGGTAAAAGTTTCCTTTTTGTTTCCATTTTCTCCAAAACCTCATCGTTGCTCACATGTTTGGTCCATAGTATCCCATGGCACGACAAAAGCAATGTACAGACAAGAATAAATAAATTCTAGTCAGTCGCTGTTTACAAAAGATTTTTAATTGCCCTCTATAGAAATACTCATCTACTCAGCAGAGTATTATCAGCATAAATAAAATAGAAACACTGCAGATTTTAGGTGTCACTTAGCTAGCAGCCAGAGTGTATTTGTTAATCTGAATTAATCATGACACGATGAGGTATTAGACTGGATGGAAAGCAAAAGAAAGTTATAATAATAAGAATAATAATAATAATAGCTGAAACTGAAGGTTTTATTCTTGCTGAACAGGACCAATGCTTGTTAACTAGAAATTATCAGGCACACATACTAAAATATTGTTAGCCCAAAATGTAGATTCTGTGATAAATATCCAGAAACGATTGATCATCTTGTATCAGGTTGCACGGTATTGGCACCCACTGAATATAAAATCCGACAGAGTGGGCCAATATCTGCATTGGAAAACCTGCAACGACTACGGGAAGGAAACTGAAAGAAACTGGTATGAACACCACCCAGACCCGGTTACGGAGATAGGACCTGTTACAATTTTATGGGACTACACACAGACGGAACAATCAAAGCTAACCGCCCAGGGATTATTATTAGAGACCGAAAATAATTGCCTCTTTATTGATATGGCAGTCCCTGCAGACTGCAATGTATCTTTGAAGATCTTCAAAAAGTTATCAAAATACAAGGGACTTGAAATCGAAATCTCAAAATGGTGGCACATGGGAACATCAACAATCCCAGTTGTAGTTGGAGCCCTAGGATTGGTTGGAAAAGATTCCAGTAGACTCGTTGAAGGGATTCCTGGAAACCCATGCCTTAAAGAAATACAAAAAATTTTTCTCACGAATACAGCCTACACCTTACGAAGGGCTTTGTCTATATATATATATATATATATATATATATATATATATATATATGGAAAATGTCATGATGCTATTTCTAACCTTAGGTCCCTGGGTGGGATCCGGGAAGAAATGAGTACACACCAGAAATCAAAGGAAATAATAATAATAATAATAATAATAATAATAATAATAATAATAATAATGACGTCAATTTTTTAAATCTGTTCATGAAATACTATCTGGTGTAGACATCTTTGAAAAGCTCAATCATTTGCAACAAAAAAAAAAGGATTTTTCCCGTCTTAAAGCTAGCATATGTTAATTGTTAATCTGCATTAATTGTTAATTTAAAATTCGTTTATTAATCCTGATTGGTCGAGACTATACAGTTTTCATTGGTCAGTGAGATATTGTCAGTAGTGTTACTTAACATTTGTGGCGTTCGTCTGCATCCAGGATAAATCAGCGAGTTTGGGTAAAGCGAGAAAAACGCACTGAAGTGGCGCTCGCTTTATGACTGGTGTAAATGGTTGATCGATCGTAGCTCAACACTAACAGCGCGAATAACTGGGTGGAGGACACAAAGACGAACATAACGAAAATGTTAATGGGCTAGAAAAGAGCATTTTAGGGGTCATAATAATACGAAAGTCGGTGCTTGTATCTTCAAAGGGAAAGATCAATCGGAGAACATTACTGTTATAACCTACTAATATATATATATATATATATATATATATATATATATATATAATGACTATTATTATGCATAATTGCCATTATATACATATATATAAACTGTATTATATATGTGTGTGTGTGTGTGTGTGTGTGGCTATATATATATATATATATATATATATATATATATATATATATATATATATAAATTACATATTTTTATGCATAATGTTCACTATATATACAGGGTGTCCATAAAGTTCCTGTGCATATATATATATATATATATATATATATATATATATATATATATATATATATATATATATATATATATATATTATTATTATGCATAATTGCCATTATATACATTTATATAAACCGTATTATATATGTGTGCGTGTAAGTGGCTATATATATATATATATATATATATATATATATATATAAATTACATATTTTTATGCATAATGTTCACTATATATACAGGGTGTCCATAAAGTTCCTGTGCACTTTTAAAAATGTATAACTTTATTTGTATTTGCGATAGAAATAATTTATGAAAAGAATTAGAAAGAAGTAAATCTATATATTTTAAGGTTTTATTGAAATTTTATTTAAGTTTCCACATGTCCTCCATCATTAGCAATACAAAGGGTAATACGATTTTGCAGTTCACGGAAAACATTTGGCAACTGATATAATTATGCCTGAAATCACATTAGTTATTTTAACTGTAATTAAAACTAGGTACATTAAACTTTATAACATTTTTTACAGATTATTTCTCTCGCAAATACAAATAAAGTTATAAATTTTTAAAGTGCGCACGAACTTTATGGACACCTTGTATATAAAGTAGACAATATTTGTCTATAGGCATACGTACAAATGTATATTTACCGTATGTGTAAATTCATGGCAATATATATAAATTAAATAATATACATAATGATCATTATAAATGCATATATAAGGAAGAATAATTTATATATATATGTGTGTGTGTGCGTCAGTATATATATTTAGCATCATTTTTCTATATGGATTTGCACATATGTATGTCTAATGTGTAATTCATGGCATTATATATATACATATACTAAGTATTATTATACATAATGACCGGTATATATACATATATTATGTGTGTGTGTATATATATATATATATACACACATAATATATGTATATACATGTGCATAATCTTACATATTCTGACGTGTCTGTATTTGTTTGACTCTAAGCATATTCATTTATCTTATATGATAATTCATGCATTCCTACATATATTTTCATCATATATATATATATATATATATATATATATATATATATATATATATATATATATATATATATATATATATATATATATATATATATATTGGTATTATAGATAGATAGAAAGAAAGAAAGAAAGAAAAGACTATATATATATGTCTATATGAGTGCGTCCATGCATGACCGATTCAATTCTATAAATCAACCTTCCTTGTGTTAATTTATGCATTCATACATATATTCATATTTTACATATATTTTTAGTATATATATATGTGTGTGTGTGTGTGTAGAGGAGGAGAGAGAGGTACAGAGATATGCCTCTATGTGTGTGCATCCATGCATGACTGGTACAATGATATAAATCTATTTTTGCACACGTACTATGCCCGAGGGACGCACCAAAAATATTGCCTCCAATTTCCTAGAAAAGACCAACAGATAAAAGAGACTCAATTGGAAACACAACCTCACCGTTAAACAGAGCAACTTGTCATTAATAAAAATAAAAAAAATATTATTTTTACCGATAGTCTCCACCACTGAATATACACTTTCGGAACACCCTTCATTTTGTGGCTTGAAAGCTATACAGGCCCACCTGAAACGTGGCTTCTCTGCTGCCGAAGAGGATCCCACAACCCGTAACTGTGTTGACATTTACTATTTGATTTCAGGAAACGTCAAGAAATGCCAGAGTGTGCAATTTTATTCTGTATGCACGATTTCAATGACAACTCCTTCCATTATACGCACTTTTATGACAGATGCTATTTTGCCAGATTGCTATCTGTAATAGAGGAATAAAAAAAAACATTATTTTTGGAGGTGTATATTCATATTAATGGTGAGACTAAGTGATTTCATACACGAAACTTTCAGCATAAATTAATCAAACAGCGTTACTGTTGGTTCAAATTTATAAACTCAGACTTCTCAAGTCCATTAACTATTATCAATCCTTCTTATAAAGATTGGAGTTAAAATTAATGTTTTGCTTACCTAGCGGACGACCGACGGCCATATTGTAAAAATCCAGAAGCAAAAAAGAAAAGTAACTCTTACGTGCCTTTTATAGATACGGGGATTCTAGAAACCTCGTTAGCTATAAAAGACGCAATGGTGGGACCGAGTGTTTTGAGTTCTAGAGGAGGAGGGCGGATCTGCCCAATGGCTATTGCTTCTGTCGGAGCCTAGATTTTTTGTAAACTTGAAGGTTAACATGGTCAATTCGGCGGTAAGCCGCAACAACGGAATTTGTTGCAACTCTAAACTACCAGCTGCACTCCGTCTCTATTGCCGATCGTCCACCTGTTACCAACAGTTGCGTAAAAACGCAACATCATTTCAAACCTTTTCTTTATGGCAGAGTGTAATAACATCTTGATTATATTATTATTTTCTCTTGGAGTTACATGGACTAACTACTTTCTGTTGTTAATGGAAGTGCTCAATTTTTCTTTCCGTTTTTAGCCATTTTCGTATCGGTAGACTCTGATGAAGGAGAGTCTTCTTTAGGACTTAATCTGTTTGAAGCCATTTTTCAATATATTGATTTGATAAAACAGTTGTATAAATGTTAGTTATTTCTGTACGAGTTAAATTCCACGCATGAAAGTCTTCATCTGACAAAACTATTTGAGAACATGGCTCTCATTTTAATATTAATATTTTGGTTTTATAACACCTTGCGATGTTGAAACAACCCTAGCACAGTCTATTCTATGTTCAATTTTCTTATCTCCTATTTGTTATAAACAATCAAATACACATAGGTATTTGAACTGTTAAAAGCAGTGATCCTCAACATCTTTTGTCCCATGTACACTTTTCACCATAAATCAGGATGTCTTTCCCCATCGTTACCAAGAGTGTGCGACTCAAAAGCTGTATTCCACATATATTATTGAAATTCTTTTCTATATTATTACATATGCATTTACATGGATTCTTTTTTAAAGAAGAATTTTTCAAATTTAATAGCCATGGAAAATGTCGATGGATTTAAAAACTAGAATATATGTAAAGTAATTTTTTTTTAAATTCGTTAATCAATTTATTAAATCAACTGAAACATACTTCAATAAACAAAATATTCATTAGAATGCAATATAAGCTCATGAAGATTTACAGTCAATGAGAAACTTATTAAAAAAGTAAAAGGTTTTCCTCTCCGTCCCGCCCCACTTTGAAACTCTTCCCCTCCCCACCGGTTTAGAATTTATTAATAACACATCTTCAATTTTTAAGATGGATTCAGAGTAGGTGCCATCATCGTTTGCATTCCAATTCCAAATCATAATTTCTATTTCGGAATTGGTTTAATTGAAGTCAGACTTCTTGGAGGGTTGAGTAAGAAAGCGTTACTTTCTGAGTAACACTATGATATACGAAAGGATGGATCAATAAGCCCATAGCCTGACATGTAGTTAGATGAATTTTAATGTTATAAATCACGATGGAGTAATGGATAGCGGCTCGGATTGAGGAATCGGAGAGCCGAGTTCGAATTCCAGTCGAATCCATTACATTCACTTACGTGCTAATCCTCCTCTCACTCCAGCTATGGATAAAAAGCGGTACAGACTGGGTTCTATAGCATTGGATGTCAACTGATCTACCACAGAAAGAAATGGCAAACTACTGCGGGAAACAATCTGCCTCGTCAAAAGATACATGATCTCCTAAGCGTGTATCATGCATGGCACATAACTGACTGACCCTTGGGAAAGGTATGAATCCTCTTCTTCTCCCTACCCCCAGCTATGGGTAAAAAGCAGAACAGACCGGATTTTATAGCATTGGATGGTAACTGGTCTACCGCAGAAAGAAATGTCAACCTACTGCGGGAAAAAATGCATCGTCAGCCATGTATCGAAAGATACATGATCGCCTAAGCGTGTATCATAACTGACTGACCCTTGGGAAAGGTATGAATCCTCTTCTTCTCCCTAACCCCCCAGCAAGACAGACCGGGTTCTATAACCTCTGATGGCAACTGGTCTACCGCAGAAAGAAATGGCAAACTAACGCGGGAAAAAAATCTGCCTCGTCAGTCATGTATCGAAAGATACATGATCACCTAAACGTGTATCATGCATGGCACATAACTGACTGAATGTTATAAATTTTCACAATTTGTTTGGATAAAAGAGTGGTTTATATTGAAAAAAAAAAAGCACAATAATGACTTAATATTGCAGCCTTGTGCCAGAGTAAGTAAAATTTATTAAATAGCCAGCAAAAGATTCCCTCGATAACGGGTAAAGATTAACGAGCTGGTCTTCATAGAGAGCTCTATCATTACTTACAGCTTCTGGGCAGGTAATTACTTTGCCAAACGAACACTCATGAATACTATTTTCCAACCATTTCTTTGAGCACTTCGACCTGGTGAAGTGTTTGGCAAGCTTGTCTCGCTAGACCAGTTACGGTTGAATAATGAGTTCGATCCTCACTGGGTGCCCTATACTTTCAGTCCTGTGCCGTATCCAAGCTACGCCATCTATCTAACCTTTTCTCTTAGTTCTATCTACTTCTTACTTTCAGGATTCCGGTTTCATCGGTTTCTTGCTGAAAAAATAATTGTTATTCTCAAAAAAAAAAAGTTAACGAAATATTCCCTCGCAAAACACACACACACACAATTATTCTTACAATTCAAAATATGTTTCGGTTTTAAATAACCCACAAAGGGTTGATAAGAAATAGATTCTAACCAAGTAACTCGCTCGTTGGTCGCCTTTATTAATCAATCCGCCATTTTTCCCCGTGTTTTCATTTCAGTAAATATTCTGTTTAAGTCTGGGATATTTTCACTAAACACTTCGAACGGATGTTAATTTCCGGCAACATCTTAGTGACAAAATAAAATAAATAAAAAAAAGACAGCGATATACACGGGCGTACGAAGAAGAAAATCCTTATTCCTTGCTGAGATAGAAGACGTGATTTATATATATGACGTCGGTTAATCAGCATTTTCGACTAAAAGAAATGGCTTCCTTGACGCTCAGGACGGATTATCTGTACACCACAATTTATCTTTCACTCTGATATTTTACCTTTTTTTCCTCCTTTTTTTTTTTGTGAGTGGTGTTAAATATGATTTTTATTCCTTCTTTTGATAAATTGTTTATAACGGATAATTTGCTGTTTTTGAGGACGAGGAAACGAAATATTAATTATTATTTATTTTTTTTACTATTTCTTTATATAGTTTTATTTTTTTTTAAGCAAGGAAGTTGTTTAATATATAATAAGATTTCATGTTATCACGTCTCAGCGATGCTGAATTTTGTCTTGGACTTTTTCATTTTTTTCTGTTCTTACTGGTTTGTGCTGTTTGACTAAGTTTGCTCTTATCTATCTATCTATCTATCTATCTATTCATCTAACTCAGTCCATTATATATGACATTTTATTCTATCTATCTCTTTCTCCCTCTTCTTCTCTCTGCCTGTCTCTTTCTCGCTATATATATATATATATATATATATATATATATATTATTAAATGGACAAATTCCGACAATTATTTTAAGACATTTTTATGTTTATACATTCTTTTTATAGATACAAATATTTAAGTAAATGCTCTGTTTATAATAAACAACATTTAGCCGCCTGAATGTCCGAGAAATTTTCACAGAATATTCGAAGGACGAATATTTTCTGTGAAAGTTTCTAGGACATTTAGGTCGGTAAATGTTGTTTAATACTGTTTATTATAAACAGAGCATTTACGTAAATATTTGTATCTATAAAAAGAATGTATAAACTATATATATATATATATATATATATATATATATATATATATATATATATATATATATATATATTTAGGCAGCAATTTTCATTGATGAATATTTCATTAAATAATATAGAAAGTTTTGTCTATTTATTTTAAATATTTTTTTTAATGATAACTCTAACATTTTAGGCATTTAAAACAACATGCCTGGCTGCGTACACAATTCCGGAAAATCTTTGTTGAAAACACAAGTATAAGTAAACATGAAAACAATAAAGAAAAACTAAAAATTCTTGAAGCTATATACATAAAACAGTTGAGACCTAACCTGAAGAAAATAAACTACGAAATCTCCACAAATATTCTTAAATAATTGATAACAGAAGCCATAGGTTTATACCAACGGCTTCCCATACTTAATACTTCTCGTTTTCACTTTCGCGTGGTCATGTGTGACGTCACGAGCTGCGACGCGATTTTCGCTTCCGTGTCTCGTATACACGAGTTTGTCGTTGCTTTGAAATTTTTCATGCAACAAAAACAGACTATCATTATTGATTCGCCCGTGTATTGGTTGATGTATTGAAAA
>CAHIKZ030005558.1:680000-685000 GCA_903632075.3 Acanthosepion pharaonis
AAAATTAAAATCTTCAGACACTGGTTTGTAGATTAATATTCTTTCGTTTTTTATTATTTCATTTAGATTCCTCATATATATATATATATATATATAATTTCTCTCTATCTATCTCTCTGTCTGTCTATTTCTCTCTCTCCTCTCTTCTGCTCTCCCTCTCTCTTTCTTTTACTCTTTCTCTCTCCCTCTCTCTTTCTACCCTTCCCCCTCTTTTCTCTTTTTTTCTCTTCCTCTCCCCCTCTCTCTCTTGTACGCTTATAATCCGAATTTTACTTATATTTTTATGTAGGCCCTTCGACTCTCCTGGCTTTCAATTTTTCTTATTTTCTTTTTCTCTATTTTTTTTTCTTTAATGAATTTGCTTTCCTTTATCGCAATTTTTTTTTCTTTTTTAAGCAAGATATTTTTTCTCCTTCAAGTGATTCTTCTTCGTGTCTTTTCAGGACGCGGGCTATCATGGATCTTCTTAATCCCCCCTCTCCTTTGTTAGGGCTTAGTAAATTTTGTCTTTTCGCTGCAGTTTTTCCTTTAAGAGTTTTACTTCTTCCTTCTTTTTTTTATTTTTATTTTTTTTTACTTTCTTTTCCTTATTCTTCCTGTTGTATTTTCCCCCTTTTTTCTATTCAGAAACTTTTTTATATTCTTTCTAAGCAGGTCCCTACCCTTTGTTTTAATTCTATTGATAACAGATAGAACACTAAAACTACAACAACTCAAAGACAAATGTAAAAAAAAAAAAGGAAAGCGAAAAGAAAGGACTATAAACATTAATGGCGAGAACACATAAGCGTATTGTCATTAGCAAGAAAGAAAGCTTCAAAATGGAAACTCCTAAAAAAAACAAGTACAGACATTTAACTATTTGGAATGATTTACAACATATGACGAAAGTTGTGTCATAGAAATCCAAAGACGCATTCGAACAGCGAAAGATGAATTCTAAAAAAAATAGGCTAAGCAAAATAGTGAGAAACAGAACAGCTTCGTTGGAAACAAACATAAAACAGCTCAGTTTTTGTTGTTGTTTTTCTTGTTGTTGTTGTTGTTTTTTTTTTTTTATTTATTTATCATTTCACCCCAAGCAAGGTGGAAGTGCCACTAGCGCGCAAGAGGTTACATAGAGTGGAAGCAAGAGTAAAGAAGCTTGATAGAAGAAAGGATGAAGAGAAAAACGGCGAATTAGATCATGGCACCAGAATATGTCGCTTGACATTACATTTGAATATTTGAAGACCTATAGCTGTCACGGAAGCAAGTAAGAGGAAGGGAGTTTCACAGATGGGAAGTGCGAGACATGAAGCTATTGGAGTAGAAGAGACGGTTACATTTCACCGTTTCGACAGTGAAATGATGGGACTGAGATGCCAACAAAATACAAAATAAACAAGATATTGTATATAAGATCTGATAGGGAGAAATAAAGAAATATTTAGCAGGGAATAAGTATTTTGGCTGAATATTTAGAACGCTAAATAAATAATATATTGCATACATATTTTAAGATTTTCACGCTAAGCAAAGCGGGAATGCCACTAGCACGCAAGGGGTTACAGAAAATGGGAGTAAGAGTAAAAAGGCATGATAGAGGAAAGGATGAAGAGAAGGACGGGGAATAGATCACAGCATCTGGAGATGTCGATTGACATTGCATTTGAATATTTGGAGATTATAACTATCAGGAAAGCAAGTAAGAGGAAGGGAGTTCCACAGACAGGAAGCGCGAGACATGAAGCTATTGGAGTAGAAGAGACGGCAACATTTAACAATTTCAACAGTGAAAGGGTGGGATTGAGATGCCAACCTAGTAACACGCTTAAATTCATGCAGTTTGGGAACCAGCGAACGTAGCTTGTCGGAGCAGTTACCGTGAAAGTATTTGTAGAAAAGACAGAGGGAAGCGACGGCACGTCTGTGAGAGAGCAACTGTAGGCGAGATCACAGACCAGGAACAACCACATTGCATATCCGTCTCTGGATTTTGTCGAGGACCGTGAGACGAACAGCAGAGGCTCCAGATCCTATATGGCAGCAGTATTCCACGCGACTTCCAGGCGCGACACAGAGAACCAACTTTCCTTGCCGTAGATGAAGCGATTGATTCAATGTATTTGTTCCATCTTAGGTCAGCAAACAGCGTAAGACCAAGCAGGCTCAGAGAGGCGCTCTCCTGGAGTTGAGTATCAGACATTCTAATGGAAGGCAGGCGGGGTTTGTTGTAGTGGGGAATAAAGAGTAGTTTTGTTTTTGAGGTATTAAAGTTTAACAGTCATTTCCTACCCCAGTCGACCACAGATTAAACGTTCTTTTTGAGACCAACGGCCAGATTAGTTTTGTCAGTGATACCAGATTTACTATTGAGGCAGGAGTAAATAGCAGTGTCGTCTGCGTAGATGCATACTTGGGAAATGATGACATCAGAAAGATCGTTAATAAAGATCAGAAACAGTGTATAACCACTGGGGAACACCAACGTTCAGGAGAAAGGAACAGGAGGAGAAGCCGTTTAGGACGATCTTCATTTGACGGTTTGACAGGAATGATTGTAATATCAATCCTCCTATATGGCAGTGAATGCTGGACAATTTCCCCGATGATGAAGAGGGGGAGCTAAGTTAACAGAAATGAGATTCTACAGTAGAATACTGAGAATACTATGGATGGAACATGCGAGCAATGTGGAAGTTTTAAGGAAAATGGACAAAAAAAGACAATTTCTTAGAATCAAATAGAGACAGTGGAGATTTCTGTAAAACATAATGAGGACAGCTGGCTTGGAGAAACCAAAACTCACAGTACATATGATTGGTTGTTCGATTCTGTATAGCGACACATCAACATCTCTATGGGTTATTTACTGCCTAAATCTAAATAATTTGAACACAATCTTATGGCGTCAACTAAATATATTTTGAACGCAAGTGTATGATTTCAGCTACAGATAAAATTGTTGGTAATTTTACTATAAAATTATTGCTGGTCATTTTCCTTTAAAATTATATTGTTGGTTATTCTTGGTACTTTTTATATAAATATTTATTGTTGCTACTTTTTTTCTCTAAAAATGTATTTTTATACTTTCATAGTGTATTAAGGTTCACCATTTCCCATAGCTGAGACCCTAACCGGTGCTACCACCCCGGGTCAACAGCATTCAATTGTGGTTCTACGCTCGTCAAAACCTTCAGTCTTCCGATCAGAGGCCTAGCTGCCGGATGTAGTATATCGTCATACCCAGGATACATATTGAAGGCAAAAGCAACAGTGAGAAACAGCGAGTAACTTACCTGATGACCTTTTATAAATACATGGCGAAACAAGGTCCGGTGAAGATAATAAAGGAACAAATATTGCCTAAAGCTATACAGTATAAGAAGCTGTAAAGAGCCATTCTCGCCCACATTCCGAAGAGAATAAGCACATAAAATAAGAAGACATTTCTTTACCTGGCAACTAATGTACTTATTGTTATCGCCTGCTTTATTCATTTTCTCTTTGCGTTTCATAGATTTCCCTAAAATTGTGTAATTGGCGAAGAAATTAGTTCGACAGTTAATTGAATAAGAAATTAGTTCAACAATCATCGGGTGCACAGTACCTGTGGCCTTATGCCAAACTAGGCTCAGTTTAATAAATCATATCAGTGGGTGACCTACTGGGAGGAACAAAGATAAGAATTAAATCATTTTAAAGGTGTTTAATTCTTTTTTGTTCTAATTTTTCTCTTCATTTTTAATCGCTTTCTTCTTTCTCATTATTTTATTCTTTTTCAATTTTTTCTTCTCGTTATTGTTTTTGTCCTCGTCTCTTTCATTTTCTTCCTTTATTTTTTCCCCCACTGTTTACCCTCCGTATTTTCTCCTTGGAATTGCAACTATTGTTGTTAAAGGCAGTAAAGAGCCTCACTTTCGTATTTTTTTTTCCTTGTGCGTCAAGAGCGATTCGCCAATCAATTTCTCCGCCTGGCAACTAATGTACTTATTATTATCGCCTGCTTTATTCATTTTCTCTTCGCGTTTCATTCATTTAAATCACGCATGGTAACACGTGATATTCAACCGCCCCCACCCTACGATAATTTTCGACTTCTGCGAGCAACTTGGTACCGGTTCTTACAAACAAACTTTCTGAATGTTAAAAATGTTTCATGGCAACCCAATTCCGCTATTTAATAGATTATGACGTTGCTATTTTTTTTTTCAGCTGAGCTCACTTTTCTTTTTAAACTAAGATTTTTTTTTAGATTTCAGTTAATTAAAACGAAAGACTTTCACAACGAAAGCAAAACAATGTTAGTTATAAATTAAATATAATTGTGCTTTATTATCATTTGAAAAGTATGGCACATCTGTACGTGACAAAAATTTGCATCAGATTTTAACAGACGATACTAAAAATTTTCTTCTTCTTCTTCGATGTACCTCGTCGCTTTGAATATTTTTCTTCCTTTTTCCTCACTTTTGTTTTCACTTTTCTTCTTTTTTCTCTCTTTTTCCCCCATCTCAGTTTTATTTCTCCTTCTTTTCTTTCTTTTCCTTTTTTCTTCATCTTCTTTTCATGTTTCTTATTATTATTAAGGTTGCACCCCCTTTTCTGCTTTAATTTCATTTGAAAAGTAAGGCACGTGATTAAAATTTACATCATACTTTAACAAACAATACTAAAATTTTCTCCGTCCTTCAGAACATTGGCGATCATGGCTCTCCACAACTTTCTATCTCATGTGACTCTTAGCAGTTTTTTCTGCCGTTACTAAGGCCCCGGCTCCTTGTTCAGCCATCTATTTATACAAGGGCGTCAGATAAACGGCTCGCTGTATTCCTTTATCTCTTGTCCTCAGTATGACTCGTGAGTATTAAGCTCCCAAGTCCTCCTTTCTCAGTATTTGTCCAACGAGCTCTTTTCCAGATTTTCAGATATAGTGTTCTTTCTGTTGATATTTTCTTTAAGCCTTCCTTGTTGCTTACTCGCTCTGTCTATGGAATTTTCAGTATCCTTCTGTA
>CAHIKZ030005558.1:687500-765000 GCA_903632075.3 Acanthosepion pharaonis
AGCGCTTTTCAATAAGTACCGTGCATATGATATATAAGTAATACATACAATATATTGCATATATATATATATATATATATATATATATATATATATATATATATATATATATATATATCTTGAACTTGAACACGGGATTTCTTTTCAGATCTTATCTAAACACAACATGAGTTTGCTTTTGACGGAGAGGTGATTTGGACAGCTGACTGAAGCGACGGCTATAATAGTTTATCAACACCAGAAATGAAAGCGAACATGACAAAACACTAAATCAACAAAGAGCCGCGCACATCCAGCCACAACGCCCCCAGTGTTTCACATGGTGTGGACATCAAATCGGAGTAGATTCACAATGAAAACGTTTTCCCTGCTAAATAATGATAATAATATTATATATATATATATATATATATACCTTCTTTTATTATACTATATATATATATATATATATATATATATATATATATATATATATATATATATATATAATAAAAGGCTTAAACACTAATATTATTAAACAATAATTATAAACACTAATTGAGTTCTACCTGGATCCTTCCTCTTGGAATTTTTTTTTTTTTTTCTGAAAATATACATGTATGGGAATTTTTTATATATATTTTGCATATGTATGTATATTTTCCACTAATATTATCTATATATATATATATATATATATATATATATATATATATATATATATATATATATGTCATAAGCATTGACTTCCCTTTCAGACATCATAGAAAAACTGTTCTAATTTGCCAGAAGTCATCATTTCGGTTTGACAAAACTCTATATCCCTATACGCTGTTCCAAACCAGAACCTGAGAAGATTGATAACCAGATCGATTTTATTTTGTTTACGCAACGCTATAAATCCAGCATTAACAAAGCAAACATGATATTTCCTGTCGCAGACTTTCGGCAGCGATCATGATCTTGTGTTGAAGACTTTTAAATTAAGGCTGAAAACAAAGCGGTATTCAAAGGACTCTCGCGTCTGCTTCGACCTTGAGAAACTAAAAGTCCTCGATGTCATTCAACTGTTCCAGACAAAAGTTAGCCGCAAGTTCGCAGCCCTGAACTTACTCAGCAGTGAAGTAAACACTTTTGCAGATCACATTTAAGAAGTGTTATTCACACCAGCTTAGGGGTTTTGGGGTAAACGGAGAAGGAAAATCCAACCGTGAGTCAAGAACGAAATCTTGGATTAGTGTGACAAGAGGAAAGAACCGAGGGGAAAGAAACCCTCAAGTGTCTATGCCCAATATTAGGAAGTGCATAGTGTCTTGAGGAGAAAAATGCGGACAGTTAAAGAGGAATGGATACAAAATAAGGGCAAGCAATTGAGAAGGATATGCTTACTGGCAACAATAATCAGGCCTACAACTCTCTCAGCCAACCGAGAGCAACCAGCACTCCACAGAAGTAGACGAGACCAGTCCGTCAATACTGAAAGAGGAGACTGAGTTGGCAGTAACGAGTTTGAAGCCTGGCAAGTCACCCGGAATGGATAATATTCACTCTGAGCTGATAAAACATGGCGGGTGATGAAATCATCAAAGCCATAATAGCACTATGCCAGAAGATTTGGGAAGGAAAAAAAACGGCTTAACAAGTGGAGTCAATCATTGGTATTACCCTTGCCAAAGAAAGGAAGCCTCAGGAAGTGTCGAAATTTGTTATGGGACCTTACCCATAATAACATAATGGACTATTCCATACGTAATAAATACTGCGCGTCAAGAGGAAGCAGAGAGTTCACTCCGAAGTCGGGCGATCGGCTGATCGGCTGATCGGTTGAACTCTCTGCCTTCGGGCGGGGAGGAACCCGAACGAGGCTACGCCGAAGGGCGGAGTCTCTTTCGGGAGGTAAACCGACCCTGAAACCATTTATACGGCTTCAAAGGGCATATTTTTGGCCGAGCCCACGGGCTCGGAGATCCCACGTTAAACCGGCCTTGTGCCACATGATGCCCCGGGGGTGGGGGTGACTAAATACCGTTCAGTCCGAAGTCGGGTGACCGGTTGATCGGCTGATCGGTTGAAGTCTCTGCCTTCGGGCGGGGAGGAACCCGAACGAGGCTACGCCGTAGGGCGGGTCTCTTTCGGGGAGGTAAACCGACCCTGAACCGGTTTAGGTTCAAAGGGCATATTTTTGGCCGAGCCCACAGGCTCGGAGATCCCACGTTAAACCGGCCTTGTGCCACATGATGCCCTCGTGGGGGGGTGACTAAATGCTGTTCAGTCTGAAGTCTGGAGTGAAGTCCGTCAGGAGTCTGTCAGTCGAGTCAGAGGCAGTCCGAAACAGAGTCGTGTTCAGACAATTACTACTAAACCTGATTGTTCGTACTAACACTTTCTACTTCTCTGTATATATTCCTGTTTGTAATATATCTGTGTTATTCCATATCCGTATTCGAGTTCTTCTTTATTGGTTCTACCTTGGACTATCACCCGTGGTACAAGGAACCGGACCATAACAAAATTATAGGACAATAAGGCTGATCAGTAATCCTAGGAAAGTCCTGCTCTGTATCATTTTGAATCGTTTGAAATCCAAGACTGAAGTACGGCTATCAGAAGAACAAGCAGGTTTTAGAGCCGAACAAAGTACAATGGAACAGGTTTCAATTGTAGGATCATCATAGAGAAATATCTGCAAAAATCAAGAAAGCGTTTATGGCATGACGGCTTTTGCAAATCCTTAGGGAATTCAATGTAGATAACGGTATCAGACCGTATATAAAGATACCACCAGCGCAGTTCTTCGAGGAAAACAAATGTGAGGATTCTTCCTGACAACTGTCTGTGTGAGACAGGGATGAGTACTTTCAGCCACGTTGTTTAACCTATTTCTGGAGAGAATCCTGCAAGAAACCCTGAACAACTATGGTCCTTCTATCGGTGGTCGACCGTCTATAACCTACGTTTGGCAGACGACAATGACCTCATAGCAGGTAGTAACAATAAGATCCAGGACTTGACCAAGAAACTTGTTGAAAGAGCTGGGGCATATGGAATGGAGGTCAGCTCAAAGAAATCCCAAATAATGGTGAACAGCACAAACAGTAACATCTGTGTTCAACATTACCATGAAGTGGAATTCATTGGAGGAAGTGTCCCTTTTTAAATACTTGGCAGTAATCTTGTCTAAAGATGGTACCTGCAGCACGGAAATATGCAAATGGATTGCCGCAGCTACGCAGTGATGGCTAAATTGGCAAGAATATACAGGAGCAAGTTTTGTGGGCCACCAGGAATCTCTCATCGACACTGCCAACCGGAGAAAAATGTAGTTTAGACACATTACAAGGCACGATAGCCTGTGGAAGACCATTATGCAAGAAACCGTTGAAGATCGACATAGGAGAAGATGCCAACGCGGAAACTGGTTGTGCAATGTCAAACAGACAAGTATGACTATACCAAAATTGCTAATGGCTGCCGTTGATAGACCGTTGTGGAGGAGATCCAATATAGCTTCAACATTCGGACGCTCCCTACGATTATAAAAGTCAACGGGATGATGATGATGATGAAGAAGAAGATGATTCCATCACTTCAGAAGAATGCGTTGCGTGACAATGCAAAAAAGTGTGGATGTTTGCTTATAGGTTACGCAGATCGATACACAACTGAAGAAGGTCGTAGGGCACAACGACCGAAACCTTGTGATAACAACAAAAATGAGGACAGTAGTCCGAATATAAAATCTATAAATAATAATAAAATATGGTTAAAATTGTTTTGTGTCACACTATATCTCCCCACGTGAGCAATGGTGTGAGGAAAAAGATCATTCGGGCCTTCTGTAATGGTACCAATATTCATACTCTGGATTCCATCTTCAAAGTTCATTCAAGAACCATGAAGAGAATGGTGAATAAATTTAAAAATCGTTTTATGGCGTTTATACACGCTTAGGTGATCATCTACCTTTCGATACATGACTGACGAGGCAGATTTTTCCAGCAATAGTTTGCCATTTCTTTCTTCGGTAGACCAGTTGCCATCCAAGGCTGTAGAACCCAGTCTGTCCTGCTATTTACCCACAGCTGTATGGAGAAGAAGAGGATTCATACCTTTCCCATATGTTATTAGCACGTAAGTGAATGTAATAGATTCGACTGGAATTCGAACTCAACTGTCTGATTCCTCAATACGAGCCGCTATCCATGCCTCATAATTCCGATTTAATAAACAGAGGATTCCAGACGAGGTTAACAGCAAATAAGAAATCATAGAATACAAGTATATATATATATATATATATATATATATATATATATATATATATATATATATATATATATCGTATAAATATTCTCCATTAACATTAAACGGAACGAACAAGTATGTCTTGTAAGTTTTTTAGAGGCTTCCTCCTGGTTTCGAATAGTCCGATTTCGCGTGGAAATATATAAAGGAACTTGCTGGAATATCTATCTATCTATCTATATATATATATATATATATATATATATATATATACAGGGTTGGAAAAATAACTGGAACAGTTACAACATCCACTCCTATATTTCAAAGACCTATTATATTAAGAACTTTAACTAAAACTTCGTAATTGCCGGTTATATCTATTGTAAATACGTTTATTTATCTAATTTACTGTCTTTGTCTTATTTATTTTTAGAATTTAGTAAAATTTAAGCTAAATGCGTGACTTCTCCGAGTTCGAAAAAGAGCAAATGTTTGGAGTTTGCATGGCAGGAGTCTCGATCACTAAGGTTGCTGAACTGTTTGGTTTTTCAAGAGCTACCATATGAAGAACACTGATGCAATTCGAGAAACAGGGCAAGACCTCTAGAAACCGTGGCAATTCGGACCGAACTTGCAAACTTACTGACAGGGACTGACCTGCATTGAAACGCAATGTGGCAAAAAACCATCGGACAAATGCGGCCAAAGTGACTGCTGAGTTGAAAAACCATCTGAATAGTTCAGTTTCTACTAAAACTGTTCACTGTGAGCTCCATAAGGCTGCATATCATGGAAGAGCCGCTGTGAGGAAACCTCTTCTCTCCACTCACAACATTCAAAAGAGGTTGAAGTGGTGCAGAGATCACAATGCCTTGTCTGCAGACCAATGGAAGCAAGTCATATTCTCAAACAAGTCCAGTTTTTCTCTTTCCCCAACTTCAGGGCGAGTTTATGCGTGGAGGCAGCCCAAAGAAGCTTACAACCCTGACTGCCTTCTTCCAGTAGTGAAGCATGGAGGTGGATCAGTGATAATTTGGGCCGCCATATCATGGAAATGTCTCAGTCCAATAGTTGCCCTGCATGGTAGAATCAACGGCAAAGATTACCTGAACATTTTGGGAGATCATGTTCCTCCAATGGCCAAGACTTTATTCCCTGATGGTGACTGCATCTTCCAAGACGATAATGCTCCAATACTCGGTAGCTCGAGTGGTTAAGAATTGGTATGAAGAGCATGAAAGTGAGCTAGAACACATGGAGTGGCCTCCCCAATCTCAAGATATCAATATTATTGAACATTTGTGGTGCATTTTAGAGCAACAAGTTAGGAGCCGCTGTCCTCCAGTCGTGTCGTAAAGAGCTGGAGAAGGTTTTAATGGAAGAATGACTGAAAATTCCTCTGGATAAAGTGAGGAAGCTGTAGGATTCCATTCCTAGACGTATTAATGCTGTCTTTGAGGCTAAAGGAGGACCAACTCTATATTAAATAAATTTTCTTTGAATTAAACAAGTGTTCCAATTATTTTGTCCAACCCCTATATATATATATATATATATATATATATATTAAAAGTATAAGTGTGATCCTTGGTCGCATTCGATATTCAGCAGCGTTTAAAAATTACCTGTGGCTTAAAAATGCGTTTGCTGAGTCTCTTCCGAATACCTACACAACCCATAGAACCTACTTCCTGCACAGTAACGCAGATGGGAGAGAAATTTAGAACTTATAATGATTGTCTCGGTGTTGCTTGTGTGATAGAAAATAAAGGTCCTAGTGTATTTGTAACAAACTGCACAGAGAAAAAAATCTAATCTACCAGTTAGAGACACTCGATGATTTCTTTAAAAAAATGAAAACACCAAAAAAAAAAAAGATTGTCCCACATCTGTTTCTTAAACTGTATCCTAAATCCAATTTTGATTGCGGCCCCCAAATCATGGCCACTGTGGATATTTGTTGTTGTTGTTCTTCTTCTTCTTCTTCTACGTATCACTAACATTAACGCACACAAAAAATGCGCCTGCAAAAATAAATAAAAAAAATGATAAATCAATCGAAACTTACAAAGCGTACACAGAAATAAATGCGTAATAACGAACACTCAGGCACATAAACACAATCATTGATCAATAAAATCGATATATCGATCAGTTGTTACCTGATTCTTATGACGGATAGCATTCACACGCCCTCTTCTCAGTCGCGGATGGGAAATTTCCTGAACAGTAGTCAGCATTTCCCCACCGCTACCCCTCAATCGCTTGACGTGATCAGGTCACCCAGCATGTTGCAGCACAAGACTGATGAATGGTATAATACTCACTGACATAATGTCCTAAGTAAATGCTCTTTGTTAAGTCAGCAGACTGGATGTGAGGGTACGTACGGTTCGATGTCTTCAGTTGGAGATCTATTACGAGAATTAGGACAGGAAGAATTTTTTTAATTCAATTTACCCCAAGAAAGGTACTAATGCTACTAAGCATAAGGTTTTATTGGGTGTGATAGAATAAAAATAAGAAAAACATTATTAATGAGCGAGAACAATAGAAGTGTAATAAAAAAAAATTAGATAACGATTGACATTGCATTAAAATCTTTGAAGATCAAAGTTGGTTGGAAAGCATGGGCCGGATGAGTGTTCCAAATGTGAGAAATACTGCTGTAGAAGAAACTGCTAACATAGAACTTACGGTTACATCTATCCAATTCAACTGTAAATTGATGAGACCTTCTTGCAAATCCAGTACTATGCTTAAATTCATAAACTTTATTTATTATAGCGAAGTGTTCATGAGAACAATTACCATGAAGGTATTTATAGTAAAAGAAGAAGGAAGCTACTTTACGGCTGTAGATAGTGACCGAAGTCGAGTGGCCAGGTCAGGGCTTATAATATTGCTGATTCCCTAAATAAACAGAATGAACATTGGACTATATGTGGCAGTAATATTCTAAGCATGGGCGAATGGTAGATATATAGATACGTAAGATATATTCTGGAGAGAAAAATTGTCTCGCACGACACAGTGGACCAACTTTCTTAGCAGCTGATCGAGCTATGGATTCAATACTAAGCGGAGAATGTGTTGTAGAGTAGTTTTCACAGTGGAGGCTTGTATTTCGCTAAGTCGGTCCTAAATTAGGTTCGACGTACAAAACGTTAGGAACTTGAAAATAATAGTTAATTACGCAGTAATCTAGTTGTGGAGTTGATACTTTAATGTCCGACATCGACTGACTCACTCAACTCACTGAGCGACTGCTACTACTACTTATTATCTGTGGGAGAGCCTATTTACAATAGAATAGGTATGATCTAGTATAACAGAATGTCAACCCGAGAAAGCGTTACGAGACATTCTCCTAGAGGTTAGCATCAGCCATGCTGATAAGAGGCAGAAAGGAATCTCTCAGATGATTAATAGAGGACAGTTTAGTTTTAGAGCCATTTCTTGCCCCAATTAACAACAGACTGTTGGTCGTTCTTTTTTAGATCAATGGCCAATTTGAACTTATGGAACGGATCAAACTTGAGACAGGAATAAATGCGTTATATTCCGTACCTATGAACACTAAAAAGTATGTCCCAATCCTCATAAATAGCACACTATTGTAAGTGGAGGTAATATGCTGTCTACGTAGTCCACCACTAGCAGTGGTTTACCTACTTTCCAGCGCTGGCGAGTATTATATTTTGTTGATGTTATAAAGATTACCTTTTCATTTCCAACCTCCGTTTTGGTTATTCCTCATTCAGTAACCTTTTCTAGGTGACAACAGATACTCACAGACAACTTAACCCCTTAAAGATGGTCTCAGATGAAACTGAAACTACTTGGGAAAATAAAAACTATTTGAAAGAAAATGTTGGTATTTTTCTAAATCAAGCAATCAAGTCTATTTGGTTTGATACTAACGTTGCAAATGACTGAACAGAATTACTACTGATTAACAGAACTGCAAAATAGAAAATTATTAATACGAACTTACCACTCAAAAGTCACTACACACAACTTTAATCCAATAGATTAATGTATCTAGTGTACTACAAAGCAGTAATACACTACCAAAGTGCATTAAAGTATTACATTGTTGTTATATACCGTACCTATGAACACTAGTGGGTATGTCCGAATCCTTATAAATACGTTGGTCACTATTGTAAGTGGGGTTATATACTGTCTAAGTAGTCCACCACTGGCAGTGGTTTACCTATTTCACGGCGCTGGCGAGTATTGTATTTTGTTGATGTTATAAAGATTATCATTTTATTTCCAACCTCCGTTTTGGTTATACCTCATTCATTAACCCTTTCTAGGCTACAACACAATAGCTGTGTGCTAATATTGCTGTCGTAAGATTGTATCTTCTCCCTCAATTTTCGCTAATGGAACATTCTTCTGCCAATGACGATCTTCAAAAATTTAAACGCAACATCATCTCCTGTCCTTTTGAATTCTGTTTTGTTATTGTCACATTCTTTCACTCGTTAACCCCTTGTATCATCGTGGCTTTATCCCCTTGCTTGGGGTGGAATGATTAAAGAAAAATGACTTGTTCCCACTTACCAGGTAGCTCTTTGGCAACATATCCACAGGTTTTGATGAGGAAACGTTTTCAAGAAATCGTGAAACTGTTTTTTTTTTTTTTTTTAGGCGGGGGAGGAGGTCTTTCCTACGAAAGAGTTTTGCAGTAATCCGATCGAAAAATTAAAGAATCGCTTGATGCAAAGTCAAAATGGCAAGTGAAGTTGTACAGTCTGACCAAGTTAGAAATTTTTAATGAGTTATTTTGCTTATCATGGAGGAGAATAAGAACAATTTTTACGAATGATGTGCACAGGACGCATTTTAACAAACATTTATGGACATGTTCCAGCTGCTGTTGATTCTTTAGATCTAATCAAGCAAGAATCTCTAAATATACAGCAGGAGTACGAGACCATATTTTGGAGAGAAAAATTGTCTAGTACGACACAATGAGCCAAATGCCTTTGCAGTTGACCTAGCAATGGTTCCATTATAGTCATTCGACATCATGTCAGATAAGAAAGCATAATTAATCACTCTCCTGGAGATTAGCATGAGACAGGCTGATGGAAAGCAGAAAGGGCTGCCTTAGCTGATTAATACAGAAGTTTTGTTTTGAAGGCGTTGAAATTAACAAGCAATTCTTTTCCTCAGTTAACAACACTGTAGGTCGTTTTTGACATCAGCCGACAATTTGACGTTATTGAACCGATCAAGACTTACTACCGAGACAGGAGTAATTGGTTGGGCGATCAGCATCGATATCAAGCTGAGAGCTGATGCCATCAGGAATGTTCTTAATGAAAATCAAAAACAAAGTAGGGTCAAGGATAGAGCTCTGAGGGACACCATAAGTACAAAGGGCATTACTTTCAAGCTATACAACCTGATCACGTTTGATGTTCTGCATGAAAAGCGCATTTTTAACGAGAATTGATTGATACATTCCTCAATCCTATCAAAAACAAGTCTTAAGTGAGATAGAATATGGAAACTGGATGGTAAAAAAAATTTTTTTTTCGGTTTATTAAGTAAATTCTCTATTTAACGAACTTTTTGGCCAACCTAAAAAAAAATTCTTTCGCTTCAAAATTATGCGGTATCATTGTTAAGACCCCCAATCCTAAAAATTTCTTTTCACGTAATTCTCGCTTGTTCCATGCCTTCCAGCCAACATTGATTTCAAAAATTTAAATGCAATGTCAATCGATATCTTCCTGTTTACTTTTCTATTGTTCTCGCTCCTTAATAATGTTTCTCTTTTTTCTTATTCTTTCACACTCAGTAATCACTTGTGTCTAAGGGGATTTATTGCCTTGCATGGGGTGAATTTGATTGCAAAAATATCTTTTTACGACTCCTCACAGTCAGAGACCTAAATTATTGATGTGGGCCCAAAGTTGGGACCACGGAAGGAAAACACGGAACACGGATTAGAGGTAAGAAAGATATATTAAACAAAAAGATTACAAAGATAGTGTAAGTGTAAGCGGAGCTTACTATGTGCTAGTGTCCAATATTGGTAGCCGTACGCGGCTGATACTACGGTATTAGAATACTCTCTCTATCTATCTATCTATCTATCTATCTATCTATCTATCTATCTATCTATCTATCTATCTATCTCTTTCCTCCTCTTCTCCTAGAGTATTATATCGCATACTTTATATAGTCCTGGAAGAGTCCATGTTGTAGGTATGTTACGGTCTCACAACAATTATCAATCAACCCTCGCACTTGCCTCAAGATGAGTACTTAATGGCCGGTTGAATTTCTCAATTATTCGTTCCTTTCTCCATTATCCTACAATACTTCCTGTCAATCTCTGAATTCTAACTGAAATGTGAGAGGAACGTTCGTTGTCTTGAAATTTTGTTTGGCCATTCGCAGCAGCTAATCCCTAAGCAGACATCCAAGACATTACTTTGCCGCTAGATCCTGAAGATGTCGAGAGGGTGAGTCCGGATCTGTACAACCTTTTACTCTCTTTTTTTATTAATTTCACCCCAAGAAAGGCAATAATACCACTAATGCACAAATGGGTTACAGTGAGCAAAAGAGATTGAGAAGTCTTTTAGGAGGAGGAAGGACAATAAAAGAACATGTCTCAGAAAGATGGAAGATGGGGAATGGCGCGGCATTTAAGTTTTTTAACATTGTTCGCGGTAGAGAAGCAAGAAACTGGAAAAAAAAACTCCACCTGCAAGAAGTGCGAGAAAAGAAACTACCAGAACAGAATTTACAGTTACATTTAACTATTTCAACAGTAAAACAATGGGACCTAATTGCCCACCTAGTAATACGCGTCACTGTGCAAATTAATTCAAACAACCGCTTTAGATAACTGTCTTTCGCCATACGTTCAGTTTCGGACCCACTGGAGTGACAGGGGGCAGTCGATTTCTATTTTTTCCTTGGATTAGTTAATTTGCAGTGGTGTGCAATAATATGAATCTCTTTTCAAGATGTATGATGAAATTTGTTTGTCCTTGAAAAATATTGCGTCATCCATGGTTGCATCATATTTTTATCACTCCCCGACACTATTGTCTCGACTGTCGATTTGTTGTCCCATGGCCATTGTCTGCTATGGACGTTACTCTAAGAAGCGTACGAAAATTGTAATGCTGCCCAAATACACTGGCAAGGCTTATCAGTGAGCAAATCAAAGTTCTATAGATTGGCTCGGAAACTCTCCAGATTTAAAAATACGAAAAAAAGTAAAGAATAACGGAATTATTCGTTTTGTTTCAATTAATTTGCACATAGGTGTATATAACTGAAACACGAAACCAGATATGGCAGCAACATTCAATACATAGATGAATGGTAGATTTATAAATGCGCAAGATGATTTCCAACGAAGTCTAATTGTCTAGCACGACACTGTGAACTAATTCTTCAACCCGTGCTAAGTCTGGCACAAGGCTGTCATTATAACGCATCCAGTGAGAACAACACTTCTCAATGAATTCCACACAATTGTGGAATCAACAATGACATGCGTTCTTGCAAAGCATGCACTTCTAGGAAGATTTTTTAAAAATATTTGCGAAATCCTGCAATGAAGACGATTCATTGTAAACTTCAAAGACATGTTATTGATTTTAGATATGCAGTCTTTTAGGAATTTTTATTCTCTCTCTCTCTCTCTCTCTCTCTCTCTCTCTCTCTCTCTTCCTCTCTTCCTCTACTTCTCTCTCTCTCTCTTCCTCTCTCTCCCACTCTCTCTTCATCTCTCTCTCTCTCTCATGCACACACACATACAGAGTCAAATATTTTAACCTTCTACTCAACTGAAGAGAGCTCTCTCTCACCTGAAGGAACCTCTCTCTCTCTCTCTCTCTCTCTCTCTCTCTCAACTGAAGGAAGCTCTCTCTCTCTCTCTCTTCAATTCAATAGAAATGGTTAAAATATTTGACTCTGTGAGATGAAGTAAAGGAATGACGTTTGTGTTTTTTTACAATGCTATTCAACTTGTACAAGGCCCAAGAGCCGGTCGAAGTAGAGGGCTACAGATTAAGACACACAGTTTATATGGATATGTAAGGAAGATAACGGTTAACCCTACACTTGAACAAGTTAAGAGTGTAGAGATCAGGGAAGCATCATCTTGGGAGTCATTTCTACAAAGCAATGGTTCATGGGAAGAAGCTGCTCGAGAGGAACTTACATTTCGCCAATGGAATACGAAGGGAATGAGGGTGATTCACTACAATGGGCGTGGCATAGGAATGAAAATAGCGATAGAGCAGTGAAAACGTTTCGTCTGTGAAAAAAACGTTGTAGGGTGAGAAATAATTTACCACTTACAAGGACACGAGACGCTTTGGGATTCTATTGAGACGGAAAAGGGAAGACTGTGTAGCTCCTTCCCATCTATGACAAAAGTGCTCCTTTTTCGACCTGATCTGGCTCTTGCAAAGGTAGAGGATATCAGAAGGAATTTGGTACTTACTGCTAGCGCCAATAGAACCGACCATTTTTCCGGCCTCTTTAGCAATGGATCGAATATAAGAGTTCCACTTGAGATCTGGGTCCCTATAGTCGAGTATGATGATAAACTACATCCGACAGCAAGGCCTCTGATCAGAAGGTTTTGAGGAGCGTAGAACCACCTCTTAATTGCGGGTATTCCAAAGTTCACCCTGACCCGCGGTGCTAGCATCTGTCAGGGTCACAGTTATGGCCAAAAGCCCTCCAAAACCGGTCAAGATAGTATGAAAGTATAAAAATATATTTTAATACCAGCAATACTTTTTTGGAAAAAATGTTACAAGCGGTACAATTTTGAAAAAGAAAAAATATTACCAACAAGTGATAATAACAATAATGATGAGGATATTAGTCTGAATGTAAATAATGATAACTCCTCATCCCAGAAATTCAAACAGAAGGTGATCTGGTGATAATAACAACAAAGATGAGGATATTAGTCTGAATGTAAATAATGATAACTCCTCATCCCAGAAATTCAGTCAGAATGTGATCTGGTGATAATAACAACAAAGACGAGGACATTTGTCTGAATGTAAATAATGATAACTCCTCATCCCAGAAATTCAAACAGAAGGTGACCAGGTGATAATAACAACAAAGATGAGGATATTAGTCTGAATGTAAATAATGATAACTCCTCAACCTAGAAATTCAGACAGAAAACATAAAGCTATGTTTTGAGTTTTGAAGAAGTGAGACAAGCTGCAATCATGATTTGAAGACGATGGTTTTATTTTCTCATATCTGAACCACTTCAGCAATGCAATGGCTTTGTAAAATCCAGGACTTAAAATGGCTTCACGCACATCTTCCAAATTGACAACTTCTGTTCAATGTATAAATTACTGCCCCAAACGAAAATCGAATGCAAGTATTAAAAAACATGTATCCCCTAAGATTGGACAATCTCTCACTGACAGCTGAGTCCAGAACGAATAAATCAAATTGACCTATCGACCCATTCTAACACGCGAGAATTAGACGACAAAACGAACGAATCTCGTGACTTTGAAAGTGAAGAAACATTGTCATCGATCTCAAATATTGCTAGAGACTCTCCTCATGGTGTAGTGGTTAATGAGCTGAACTTAGTCTTAGATTATTATTTGTGACGCCTAATAATCCTAACTTTTTATTCAATACTTGTCTTACATCAAAATTTAACTATTTTTAAACGCTATTGTGTTTTAATAGGGAACGGAAAGTGCGACACTGAAATCGGAAGAAACGGTAAGATAGCAAAAATTGCGTTCCAATATGTAAGCAAAGTATTAAGAAACAGAAAATCTTCCTTAGAAACAAAGAAAAGAGTATTGAACAGTTATATGTTATGTAGTGGTTTCACAGTGGAGGCTTGTATTTGTACTAAGTCGGTCCTAAAATAGGTTCGACGTACAAAACGTTAGGAACTTGATATAATAGGTAATGACGCAGAGAAATCTAGTTGTGGTGGCTGATACTTTAATATCCGACTAACGGTCGTCCGACATCAACTGACTGAGCAACTCACTCCGACTCGCTGAGCAACTGCTACTACTAATCCTACTTATTATAGGTGGGAGAGTCTATTAACTATAGAATAGGTGTGTTTCATTATAACATTATATAATATCAATCCTCCAATCTGGAACTGAATGATGGACAATCTCCTCACAGATGAAATAACCTGAAGCAACAGAAATGTGGTTTCTATAGAAGGATGCTGAGAATACCAAAGACTAAACATGTGAGTAACGACGAAGTTTTAGAGAAAATGGAAATAAAAAAAGGACATTTGTACTTGACATCAGGAAGAGACAGTTGAAATTTATAAGGCACATAATGTGGAAAGAAGTCTCGGAGAATTTGACACTCTCTGGACATATTGAAGGCCAGAGGAACAAAGGAACATGGCTCTAATCTATCTGGTGAGATTGAGTAAATGTATAGAGGAGCAAGGACAAAAAGCCAACGTTCATTAAGATGCACAAAGGACAGAAAATTGTGGAGAGCCATAATCACCAAAGTCCCGAAGGGACGCGGCACAAAGAATAAGAAGATATATCCTTAAAGAACCATCACTCTCCAAATCCAAATATCACTTGTACTTATTCATCCCGTCCCATGACCGCTTGTGGTCGTAGGGTCACTGCGCAGTTGGGCACCATAGCACTTCCCTTAGCAAAATTAAACCAAACACAACGTGGGCAGGATGCAGGATTAAACCAGTGGACAGGTCGAATAATCTACGGATTCCCAGGGGACCTACGGCCACTCCCTTAAGTTCGGTTAGGACCGAGTAGACACCTCAACCCAGAAAGTAAGACGTCGGAGGTTGAGAGGCTGTGGCGAAAGTGTTAGATTCCGAAGAGGTCACCCAACTAGGTACTGACCAGGCTCGACATTTTCGTGACTAGGATCGATCGATTGATTTTTTTTTACGGTTTACCAACCCTTTTTGAGTTATTTAAAGCTGAAACATTTTTATGTTTTATTTTTAAAATGTTCGGTTTGTTTAGCGGCATATCATGGGTTATTTAATGCCGAGATCTAAATATTTTATACGTAATTTTATTTTATTTTGGGGAGATAATAATAACGATTTAGTGATACAAGTTTTAATAATTAACCGGGAATATGTGGATTCATGCCTTTCCTAATTGTATTTGAGCGGAAGTGAATATAACGAACCCAACAGGAATTGAAACTCGGCTCTCCGATTAACAATTTCGAGCCATAATTCTTTTTACCAAGCGCACACCCAAGTTTATATCAACTGGTATTCGCAAATGGTTATCCATTTAAGTACTGACCTGGACCAACGTTGCTTAACTTCGGTGATCGTACGAGCCGGTGTTTTAAAACGTGATGTGGTCGCAAGCCGCATAATAGGAAGCGAAGAAATTAATTTACCTCTTTCTCAGGGGCATAGCCCGAAATCGAATGCAGCAAACTAAACTTCTATTTGACCTTGACCTTTCATTTATTTGCATCGGTAACCGTTTCGCTACTAGCATATTTTTTAAGAAGCAATAACAAAAAAGTATATTTTTGTCTACCGATGTACCTTTACGTTTTATGTGCATGGCTTCAGAATGGGTGTGTTTTCTTGGAGAAATTTAATGCATTTTAAAGCAAGTTATTTAGAACGTGAAGCCTTTCACGCAGCGAGTCGATCTCTCGTTAAAAAAAGTATAAATAGTTCGTTATAATTTCTATGCCGATTTTGGCTTTGTTTATGTCCTTGTTTTGCTTTAAATTTAAGTTTGTAAATAACCATGTGCCCGTCTTTTAAATGCAATTTAACACCCGACTGCTTATAGACAAGTTGAGGAAAGGCTAACTTAAAAACTTCTATCACATTACATGTTCTAACTTTCGGAAATTACAGTTCCTAGTTTGAAAAAATGCGCGTCAAAGGAAGAAAATGTAATAACCTAATTCGATAACAACGATGTTTCGACTGCAGAGCTTTCCCCTAGCTATGAATTAAATAGTTGGACGTGTATCTTGAAAATCCATTGCTATCTCAAAAGAATTGTTAATGCAGTACTCACTTACAAATAAAAATGTTTCAGCTTTAAATAACTCAAAAAGGGTTGGTAAACCGTAAAAAAAATCAATCGACCGATCCTAGTCACGAAAATGTTGAGCCTGGTCAGTACTTAGATGGGTGACCTCTTCGGAATCTAACACTTTCGCCCCAATCTCTCAACCTCCGACGTCTTACTTTCTGGGTTGAGGTGTCTACTCGGTCCTAACCGAACTTAAGGGAGTGGCCGTAGGTCCCCTGGGAATCCGTAGATTATTCGACCTGTCCACTGGTTTAATCCTGCATCCTGCCCACGTTGTGTTTGGTTTAATCCAGAAAGCAGAAGTGATGTTCATCCATTCACGGTCGACTGAAGATGTAGACACGGCTGGAGAGTCTGCGCTAAGAAATTAAGAATGCAGCCAAAAATATATATATATATATATATATATATGCAGAAAGCCGGACAAACAACTATTCAATGATTGAATTGTTGATGTTTTTTTATATAGCAGAAAAGAATAGTATAGAAAGCAAACGGGTTACAGAAAAGAAAAGTAATTGGCGTAAAAACACATTCATTGAATTCTGGACAGAGAGAGAGAGAGTATTATGATTAACTTGTTGGTAAATCCTCTCAGGACGATATACGACTCTTGCTATGAGGGAATAAGATTTCTGTGTGCGACTTAAAGTTTATAGTGGCGTTCCTCCTTAGCAGTAGTAACAGTAGCAGTAATATTCGTGGCAGCAGAAGCAGTGGTACTTATCTCAACAGCACATGTTAGCGAACGCTTCGTTCCAATCTCTGACCTCACTTTCTCTCCTTGAGTCTCCAACTCGACTCTCCACTGTCTCTAGCCCAACTCTTGCCTTGGCTAGTTCCCTTCTGTCTCGCTCTTCCGTCTCTCTTCCGTCTCAACACTCGCCCGTCTGCCTCTTCTGTCTCTCTCTTCCATCTGCCTCTTTTTCAGCATAACTACACGTTCATATAGAAAAATCCGTCTGGTTACAACTGAACCATAGCCCTATTTCGCACGTGATTATCACGGGGTTTTGGCTGTTTCAACCAAAATCATGTGAATTCCAAATTTCCTCCTAGTTTACTCAGCTCTATTTCAATTTTTAATCGATAAAAATTATTTCGACCATTTCCATTGTCATCTGATGACCCAGATTCAATGGGTACACTTCTGCCCTAGATCAAATTTCCACATCAGTAAAAAAACATGGTCTGATTTAATTTCGCTATCCAAACCTACAATTTCACTAAAAAAAAAAAAAACGAGTGTGTGTGTGTGTGTGTGTGTGTGTGTGTGTGTGTGTGTGTGTGTGTGTGTGTTTCCCAAACTCCCTCTGTCACAGGAATACTAGGTGCTGTAATCTTGGATGTGCAAGTGGTGTTATGGATAAGGACTCGGTATTGGAAATCGGAGAGCTGAGTTCAAATTCCAGTCGGGTTTATCCATTTACGCGCAAATCCCCTTGAGAAAGGTAATGAAGCGACTGCTTCCTCCTACCGCCAGCGATGGGCCAGTTAGTAGGACTTTTATCGGCAAATTATTATAATCGGCCAAAAATTATTAAATCTAAAACATAGGTTGCAATAGGTTGATAAACCTTTAAATCAAACCAATCAATAAAAAGCCACACGGATGTCAAAACAAGTAGTCTCATACGACCTGATTTTTTCAAATTAATACACACACACACACACACACATATATATATATATATATATATATATATATATATATATATATATATATATATATATATATATGTATATATATATGGTGTTCAAATGACTTGGACCGATAAATATATGGTGTTCAAATAACTTGGACCGATTTTAAATAGGAATTAAGTTCTAAGCGTCTAATGGATTTTTTTTTCTCTCAGATTTAACAACTTAAAGTCTTTGGCAATTTCAACCATGGAAAGATTAAGAATCAAACAACGTGTTAAAATTATCGAAGCCTATTACGAAAAAGGACGTTCAAACAGAAAAGCATTTCGCAATTTTTTTGGTCAGCATAATCGATCAACCGAGAGTGCAATTGGAAACGATGTAACGTTCTTGTGGAGAGGTTCAATTCCTGCGCGCGATGACGAATAGAGGGGTCTGGATTTTCGGTCAAATTCTCGTGCATTGCAGCAAAGTTTTTCGGCTGAACGGCGTAAACGAGCACGCAATGGTGTTTTCACATCTGCCACCGACCCAGTTTGTTTGAATTTACAAACAATTTTTCCAATTACACACTTGAAACTTTAACACGTTGTTTGATTTTTAATCTTTCCATGGTGGAAATTGCCAAAAAACTCAAGTTGTTAAATCTGAAAGAATAAGATAAAAATCATTGGACGCTTAAACTTAATTCATATTTAAAACCGGTTCAAATTATTGGAACACTATATATATATATATATATATATATATATATATATATATATATATATATATATATATATATATATATATATATATACACAATAGGGGGAAACTAACATTCGTACACATACAAAATTTTTAATTTGTTGTATTTCAAAATAATGAATAAACCTACTTTTCATATAATTAACTGTACACGGATGCATAATAAGTAAATATGCATAGAAAACAGAAATTTCTTTTAATAGAAATAAATCCCATTTATCCATTTTAATGGGTGAAAAAGTATTCGTACAAATGCAAATTTTAAATTTTAAAACTTTTACATTGCTTTAATAGTCTAGATTATTTAAGTGGAATATTCTAGAATGTTCCAATAATGTTATCAGTAATTATTTTTAGCCTAAAAAATATAAACAACATTCTGTAATTGATATTCGTGCAAGAAGGTTTTCATCATGACAAGAGGTAAAGAATTAACAAGTTCGCAAAAAGAACTGATTGTTAAGCACTGGAAAGAAGCTAAAAGTTACAGGAAAATCTCAGCCCAGTCAAATATTTCATTTACTACCATTAGTTCATTCATTGCAAGGTATAAAAAATGCAAAACTGTTGAAAACCAAAAAAGAATAGGTACTCCATGGGAGATCAGCAAGGAAATTAATGCGTCAAATTAAACAAAATCCAATGGTCACTCGTCAAGAGTTGCAGAATGATTTACTTTCATCAGAAATCTGTGTCACTAAATGGACAATAAGCAATGAAATTCATCTGGACAATCTAAAGTCATGCTCCCTTGGAAAACTCCACTTCTATTGAAAAGACACAGAAATGCCAAGTTGAAATTCGTTCACTAACATAAGGATAAGGAAAAATCATATTGGGAAAGAGTATTATGGACAGACAAAACCAAAATTGAGTTGTTTGAATGTAATTCTAGAAATCATGTATGGAGGAAAGATAACCTTGCCTTCAAACAAAAGAACACAGTTCCAACACTGAAATTTAGTGATGGCAGCATTATAGTGTGGGATGTTTTTCTGCAAAAGGTACTGGCAACATTTCTGTAATAATTGTCCAAATCGTGTAACAGCAAAATTGTCCAATTATTAGATAAATCTCTGAGCGGTTGTATCTTAGAAATGATTTATGATATCTTACTGGAAATCTCCGAGGTTTTTCTAACGTTATTGGACTCTACTTCAAGCAATAAGAATGCATAATTCCTCTCGAAGCTTAACGGAAGAATCGTGATGAAATAGATCATAAACGAAAATGCCATGTTCAACATCAATTACTCATAGCCAAGGATCATGAAGGATTGACATAAAGAGAAGAGGGAACAAAAAAACTTGGAATGTTGAGTCACTAAAAGGAATTAATTGAAGCTGAGATATCCCAAAAAGGCATGGCACGTGGAATTAGAACAATCGACCCCCCCCCGTGAACTCAATAGACGCTTATGTTCGAAATTTCAACGTATATCACCTGAAGAAAGGCCTGAGCGTACAACGGTCGAAACGCTGTGAATATTGCAGTAAAGGTGAAGGCAATAGTCCGAATGACGTAAATAGTGTAAATTGCCATCGTTACCTATCAATATATAAGTGTTTTTTGTGGCTAGGAGCGATTTATTTCATGTCTGTTCAGGATTTAGGCGATGAAGACGCTGATTTCTTTTTCTTCTGAAAGATAGTGACGTTTTCCACGGTTTTGAAGTCAGATTTTTCCTGTTGCTCGACTGGCTACCAACAAAAGGCTAGATCGCCCAGTGAGAGGAAAAAAGAGATGGACCCAGGTCTTTCTTATGGGCTTCTGTGTGAAACGGAACGCAAGAGACTAGGCCGGAACTTGAACTCATTTCGCCGACTCCAATAATTAAATAACTTTTCCCACACCCGCATTTTTCTCTGATTAAATGCCATCTGTAAACAGCACACGAGAATGGCTACATTCATTCTGTTTTACGTTATTACATGACAGTTCCTTCGCTTTTGGCTACGGTTGAAAAACAGAAGATTCTAGAAATATTCTTGGCTTCGACGATGCAAAAATGCCAAAATAGATCTCGTTTTTGCTTCATCATTCAACAACGAAAAATGTTTTATTTCTCAAAAAGTATACAAAAAGATTTCAGGCTTAATACTTTCTATCTGATTTGCTGAAAATTCTTGTATATATATATATATATATATATATATATATATAGAGAGAGAGAGAGAGAGACATCTCATGAATAAAACGTTTGAAAATTATTCTCATTAGTTTTCATGTTCATCAAAATGTCTCATGAAAATGCACAGTCATATATACCTGTCATAATCAAATACTTTATGTCATGTAAAACTGACATCTAATTATTTTTTTCCAGCAAACCGGAGACTCGATTGTTCGCGAATTTTCAGAACCTGTTGACGTAAGTTATCTTCTTCTTCTTCTTCTTCTTCTTATTATTATTATTATTATTATTATTATTATTTTCTTTGATTTCTGGTATACTCATTTCTTTCCGGGTCGTAACAGGAGACTTAAGGTCAGAAATGGCATCAGGACATTTTCCAGAGAATTTTTCGAGAAAATACACGTAAGATCACATATATTTTACATAGGTAAAGCCTTTCCAAACGTGTGGTTGTCAGTACATTTTTTTTGTATTTCTTTCAAGCCTGGGTTACCAGGATTCCCTTCAATGAGTTTATCGGAATCTTTCCCAATCAACCCAAGGGCTTCAATTACAACTGGGGCTGTTGATGTTTTCATGTGCCACATCTCAAGGTCCTCGTATTTTGATAGTTTTTTGAAGATACTTTAAAATTTGCAGGGGCAGCCATGTCAATAAGAAGGCACGTTTTGTTTTTGCGGTCTCTGATCACGATGTCTGTGTGTATTGTAAAGTCTCACAAAATTGTTACAGGTCCTATCTCCGTCACCGGATCTGGGTGGTAGTCATACCAATTTCTTGCAGCTTCCTTTCTCTAAACGTTACAGGTTTTCCGGTGCAGATATTGGCCAACTCTGTCATGCCGAGTTTTATATTCAGTAGCGGTCAATACCGTGCAACCTGACACAGGATGTTCAATTGTTTCTGGATATTTATCACAGAATCTACATTTTGGGCTAACATAATTTTTCAGTATGTGTGCTTGCTAATTTCTAGTTAGCAAGCATTGGTCATGTACAGCAAGAATAAAACCTTTGGTTTCAGTATTATACCTGCACTACGTAGCCACTGATGGGTACGGAGTCTGTCTACACCCTCTTGTTCGGCACGGGCAGAATACTGACAGTAAAGAGGTTTGTCTTGCCATCGTTTCTGTATCTGGTCGGTCATATTTGACCTTGATTTCTTTTTTTTTTTCTTTTTTTATATTACAGCTGCAGTAGGTGTATTATGTTTCACTTCTATTTTTTCACTAACTGAAAACTATTATTATTATTATTATTATTATTATTATTCCTCTTTTCCCTACACCTTTGTTCCTGTCTTCTCCTTTTTCTTCTTCCACCTCATACTTCTTCTTCTTCTTCTTCTTCTTCTTCTTCTTCTTCTTCTTCTTCCTGCTCCTCCACTTTCCTCCTTTTCTTCCATTTCTTCATCTGCCACTTCTTCTCTTTCCTTTTCCTTCTACCTCCTCCCTTGTCTTATTTTTTTCTTCTTCTTCTTTTCTTATTTCTCTCTTCTTCTTCTTCTTCTTCTTCTTCCTGCTCCTCTTACCTCCTCTTCTTCCATTTTCTTCATCTCTTCTTTCTTTCTTTTTCCTTCTCCTCCTCCCTTGTTTTATTTTTTTCTTCTTCTTCTTCTTCTTTCATCTATCATCTCTTCTTCTTCTTCTTCTTCTTCTTCTTTCCCTCTTTTCCTCCTTCCATTTCTTCATCTCCACTTCTTCTCTTTCCTTTTCCTTTCTCCTCCTTGTCTTATTTTTTCTTCTTCTTCTTCTTTCATCTTATCATCTCTTCTTCTTCTTCTTCTTCTTCTTCTTCTTCTTCTTCCTGCTCCTCCACTTTCCTCCTTTTCTTCCATTTCTTCATCTGCCACTTCTTCTCTTTCCTTTTCCTTCTACCTCCTCCCTTGTCTTATTTTTCTTCTTCTTCTTCTTTCATCTTATCATCTCCTCTCTTCTTCTTCTTCTTCTTCTTCTTCCTGCTCCTCCACTTTCCTCCTCTTCTTCCATTTCTTCATCTGCCACTTCTTCTCTTTCCTTTTCCTTCTACCTCCTCCCTTGTTTTATTTTTCTTCTTCTTCTTCTTCTTTCATCTTATCATCTCTTCTTCTTCTTCTTCTTCTTCTTCTTCTTCTTCTTCTTCTTCCTGCTCCTCTACTTTCCTCCTTCCATTTCTTCATCTGCCACTTCTTCTCTTTCCTTTTCCTTCTACCTCCTCCCTTGTCTTATTTTTCTTCTTCTTCTTCTTTCATCTTATCATCTCTTCTTCTTCTTCTTCTTCTTCTTCTTCTTCTTCTTCTTCCTGCTCCTCCACTTTCCTCCTTTTCTTCCATTTCTTCATCTGCCACTTCTTCTCTTTCCTTTTTCCTTCTACCTCCTCCCTTGTCTTATTTTTTTCTTCTTCTTCTTTCATCTTATCATCTCTTCTTCTTCTTCTTCTTCTTCTTCTTCTTCTTCTTCTTCTTCCTGCTCCTCCACTTTCCTCCTTTTCTTCCATTTCTTCATCTGCCACTTCTTCTCTTTCCTTTTCCTTCTACCTCCTCCCTTGTCTTATTTTTCTTCTTCTTCTTCTTTCATCTTATCATCTCTTCTTCTTCTTCTTCTTCTTCTTCTTCTTCTTCTTCTTCTTCTTCTTCCTGCTCCTCCACTTTCCTCCTCTTCTTCCATTTCTTCATCTGCCACTTCTTCTCTTTCCTTTTCCTACTACCTCCTCCCTTGTCTTATTTTTCTTCTTCTTCTTCTTTCATCTTATCATCTCTTCTTCTTCTTCTTCTTCTTCTTCTTCTTCTTCTTCTTCTTCCTGCTCCTCCACTTTCCTCCTCTTCTTCCATTTCTTCATCTGCCACTTCTTCTCTTTCCTTTTCCTTCTACCTCCTCCCTTGTTTTATTTTTCTTCTTCTTCTTCTTCTTTCATCTTATCATCTCTTCTTCTTCTTCTTCTTCTTCTTCTTCTTCTTCTTCTTCCTGCTCCTCTACTTTCCTCCTTCCATTTCTTCATCTGCCACTTCTTCTCTTTCCTTTTCCTTCTACCTCCTCCCTTGTCTTATTTTTCTTCTTCTTCTTCTTTCATCTTATCATCTCTTCTTCTTCTTCTTCTTCTTCTTCTTTCTTCTTCTTCTTCCCTGCTCCTCCACTTTTCCTCCTTTTCTTCCATTTCTTCATCTGCCACTTCTTCTCTTTCCTTTTCCTTTACCTCCTCCCTTGTCTTATTTTTTCTTCTTCTTCTTCTTTCATCTTATCATCTTTCTCTTCTTCTTCTTCTTCTTCTTCTTCCTGCTCCTCCCTTTTCCTCCTCTTCTTCCATTTCTTCATCTGCCACTTCTTCTCTTTCCTTTTCCTTCTACCTCCCCTCCCTTGTCTTATTTTTCTTCTTCTTCTTCTTTCATCTTATCATCTCTTCTTCTTCTTCTTCTTCTTCTTCTTCTTCTTCTTCTTCCTGCTCCTCCACTTTCCTCCTCTTCTTCCATTTCTTCATCTGCCACTTCTTCTCTTTCCTTTTCCTTTACCTCCTCCCTTGTCTTATTTTTCTTCTTCTTCTTCTTTCATCTTATCATCTCTTCTTCTTCTTCTTCTTCTTCTTCTTCTTCTTCTTCCTGCTCCTCCACTTTCCTCCTCTTCTTCCATTTCTTCATCTGCCACTTCTTCTCTTTCCTTTTCCTTCTACCTCCTCCCTTGTCTTATTTTTCTTCTTCTTCTTCTTTCATCTTATCATCTCCTCTCTTCTTCTTCTTCTTCTTCTTCTTCCTGCTCCTCCACTTTCCTCCTCTTCTTCCATTTCTTCATCTGCCACTTCTTCTCTTTCCTTTTCCTTCTACCTCCTCCTTGTATTTTTTTTCTTCTTCTTTCATCTTATCATCTCCTCTTCTTCTTCTTCTTCTTCTTCTTCCTCCACTTTCCTCCTCTTCTTCCATTTCTTCATCTGCCCTTCTTCTCTTTCCTTTTCCTTCTACCTCCTCCCTTGTTTTATTTTTCTTCTTTTCTTCTTTTCATCTTATCATCTCTTCTTCTTCTTCTTCTTTTCTTCTTCCTGCTCCTCCACTTTCCTCCTCTTCTTCCATTTCTTCATCTGCCACTTCTTCTCTTTCCTTTTCCTTCTACCTCCTCCCTCGTCTTATTTTTCTTCTTCTTTCATCTTATCATCTCCTCTCTTCTTCTTCTTCTTCTTCTTCGTAATCTTCTACTACTTCTATCACTTCTCCCTCCTCCTTACATTTTTCTTACTCCTCCCCTTCTTCTTCTTCTTTTTCTTCTTTTCTACCTCTTCCTCTTCTTTACCTGCCTCTTCTTCTTCCTCTTCTTCCTCCTCAGCCTCAGTCTTATTTTGCTTCTTTTTCGACCTCATACACTTTTTCTTCTTCTTACACATCCTCCTCCTCCTCTTGCTTTTCTTCCTCCTCATCTTCTTTTATCTGTTCTTCCTCCTTTTCTACTTGACCGGATACATAATGAAGGGTTATGACATATAAAAAAGAAGTAACTGATGACTTCCATTGGAGTGAGGGGTTCCGTGACATTAAATCTAGTCCAGGACATTCCTCGGTATTTTAACTCTTTTCCGTAATGTTTTTCTTTGGATAGTTCTATCCTTTCCTTACGGCTAGAATCACGAAACACATCTCCTTTTCTGACAAAAATACTGCTATTAAAAAATGGCATATTCGAAAACAATAGCGAGAAAAATGGGGTACTACAGAAGGATGATGAGAATACCATAAACCGAACATGTGAACAAAACGAAGGTTTAGAGAAAAAGGAAATAGAAAGTACACTTATATTTAACATCAGGAAGAAACAGTTAAAATTTATAGGGCACATAATGAAGAAGATGGGAATAGAAAATTTGATATTGACATGATAGATTGAAGGCAAATGAGACAAAAGAAAACAACACTGTTGTAGCATATCTACAGATGATAATGGATATGTCCGCATTCACATAAATACAGTAGTAAATACTGTATATTAGTGGTTATGTCGAAGGGTAGAATCTCGTCTCGGGAGACAGCTACCTGACCCCGTATTATATGGTGTCTACGGGGAATTTTTGGCTGAGCCTACGGGCTCGGTTACCCCACAATAAATTCGGCCTTGTATCAAATCTAACTGCTTGGGGCGGTTGGTAGATATTCTGCAGTTAGAGATTCGTCTCCAGCTGTGCTAGTCAAAGGATCCCAAGACGAGGCTATGTCGAAGGGCATAGTCTCGTCTCAGAAAACAGCTACCTAACCCCGTTTTATACGGGGTCTTCGCGGAATTTTTTGCCGATAGCCCACATTAAATTCGGCCTTGGGCCACATCTGACCGCGTGGAATGGTTGGTAGATATTCATTGTGGAATTCACTTGACTTACTTCTACATGCCACTGGCGAATCTTATATGTGTTGTTCTTGTCCTAAGTATTATCATTCATTACCAATGTTCATGTGATTATTCTATTCAGTAATCTTCCCTAGGTTACAACAAACACATAACCATTATTTTATTCAATTCATTCCAAGCACGATGATAATGTCACTAAGACCCACGGAACTACTGAGAGTGGAAGAGAATGAGAAGATTTTAGAAGAAACAGGAAACTCAAACATACATATGTTCAAAAAGACCGGGGAGGAGTCTACTCTTATTGCAAACCTATCTAATCCGATTATTTCCCCCAGCCATGTCACTAATCTTCTCATGATTGTTCTCAACACTCCATCTAGGCCTTACACATTATCGCTTTTCTGGTGAGGTCAAGATATATATATATATATATATATATATATATATATATATATATATATATATATATATATATATATATATCTCTGTGTGTGTTAACACAATACAAGGCGACTAATTTTTAATTATTCCCGAAGCAGGTAAATGACTACAAGCTCAAAAGTAATCAACCAATTTTTAATTATTTACGAACTAGTTAAATGACTACAGCCTCAAAATGAATCGACCATTTTTAATTAACACCGAACTAGGTAAATGTTTACAGGTACAATTATAAGTGATCAATATTTATTTATCCCCGAACCAGGTAAATTCCTACAGACTCAAATATAAACGACCTATATTTAATCATCCACGAACCAGGTAAATGCCAAAGGTTCAAATATAGATGAACAATATTCAATTATCGCCCAAATATTTAAATGCTTATAAACTCAAATATAAACGACCACTATTTACTTATCCCTGGCCTAATTAGATGTCTATAAATTCCAATATAAACCAGTTACAATAGTAGTAAGAATTCGTACATTGATACTGCCATTTTAAATTTAGAAAATAATATAATTAGCTTAAATAAAGATGCACTGAACGGGTCATGATCTCAGTACCGACCTCGATTAATATAGGACCTTGGCTCTATCAGTATATAGTCTGTTCTTACTAAATTATGACTGAAACAATATGGCATGAGAAAACCTTTAAATAAATATAGAAATAAATAGAAATGAAATCTCTGTTGAAATGACTTCAAATCTAGTTTCGAAAAAGATACATTTAATCGAAAAACTAAGCGTTCATCCATAATGTAAAATTTCAAGCAATAATGTTAAAATATAACTTTTTCTCATGACCTTACATATTTATTATTTTTCGGGTTCTTATCCAAAAACTTAATTCCTCACTCCATATATATATATATATATATAGAAGGCAGGATATGTATGTGTGTGTGTGTGTGTAACGAATGTACGGCCGAAATTTTCGACGGATTTGCACCAAAATTTACATGCACATGCTCCAAGTTAGCGCAAAGGCCAAGACAGACTTTGCGTTTCCCAACTCCCATCGATAGTGGAAATAATCGATTTTTTTCATGCTTCTGCGGCAGTTTTCATGTAGTTTGCGGCCATTTTCTACTGGCCAGAGCGAGAGCCAATAGCTGGATGCCACAAATAGGCAGGAATATTCTATTGACCAGCGTGAAAGCCAATAGCTGACTGACACGAATGTTAACTAGCATGCTAGCATGCAAAAAAATCGATAGCTGCATTCGTCAAAAGTGGGAAAAATTTAAATCTGCATGGCACTTTACTCCAATTGGCTCATTCGCTTGCTTAAACCCAACGTTGATTCTGATTTCGCAGAACTGGGTTTGGGTGTGAAAAAGTATTTGTTGTTAACATTCTTATTTCATTCGGTTTTTCCAGTTACGAGTCCTTTTTTAAAGCTGATCGTTTTGTGTTCATTTTGTTTAGTTCTTTTTTCGTAACAGATTTAATGTTTAGTATAGAGCTTAGAAAAAATTCGCAGTGTGAGATAGGCAAGAAGTAAGGCATGTAGCAACATCAGCACGGCAAAGGGCACTCCTTTAAAGGCAAGGAAGGGCAAAAAATATTTTAAGTCAGGTGATAGCGATTGCTGTATGAGTCGTATGATTTTTGAATGAAGAACGGGAAACGCCGGGCCATGCTGCTAGTATATATATATATATATATAATGTAAATCTATTTAAACTCGGTGGACGAAAAAAACCGGAGAGCACAATTTTCAAACAAATTGGCATCCGAGGAAAAATTGTAAAAAAAAAATGAAAGCAACAGAAACCTAAGTACAGGGCGAAAGAAATCGTCCAGTACCTTAAATTTCTGGTACAAAGTAAAAAAACATCGAGTAATAAGTTAAAATGAAGAGCAAATATATATATATAGGGTGTTTCATTAAGACGGATCAAAGTCAGCAGTAAATAAATGAGTGTTATTGATGAAAATATATTCATTTCTCTATTGGATCCCGTTATTTAAGTCATGGCAATTATGTGTGAAAAATAATATCGTCCAAATGTCCGCCACGGCTTCGGCGACACACCTCCATTCGATGGTCAAAATTTTTGATGACGTCTCTGCATAGTTGATCCTCGATCTCACCAATATGCCTTATTATCTCATCCTTCACCTGTTGAATTGTTCTTCCCCACTCTCGCCGCCACTATATATATATATATATATATATATATATATGTGTGTGTGTGTGTGTGTGTGTGTGTGTGTGTGTGTGTGTGTGTGTGTGTGTGTGTGTGTGAAAAGTGTATATAAATATAAATAAATATATATATGTATAATTATTTATATATTATATGCACGGTACTTATTAGAAAGCGCACAATATCAGAGATAGAGCTAACATATTTGGTTGGATAGATGTGAGTTTGTATTATTATAGGTATTCTGTGTAAAATTATGGTAAACTACCCCCTCTCCCAGCATATTTAATACCACCATAAAAATAACCAATAAGGATTACAAACTGAAATTTCTACCAGTCACATATACATAGTAACAAATAAAAAAGAAAACAAGGAAATAACCAGCTTTAATATAATAACAATAATAATTTTGTAAATTAAAAATTAAAAATTATAGCAATCTTCAACTACCATAATTTTACACAGAATACCTATTATCAGGATTTATACCAAAATAAATTTATACATATAACAAAATAAAATAAAACACCAACAACCACTTTTTAGTTCAAGCTACCACCACTAGCTACCACCACTATAGCTACATTCATGGTTTTATCATTCTCCCACCACCGTTACTAATCATTTCTACCAATTTACAATTTCTACCAATTTACAATAACTATTAGCTAATTATATTATCACTGTCTCCAATACCTTGCAACATTACTATCACATCATATCATATAGACCCGTTATTAAATTAAACTACCCTCTCACCCAGCACATTAAATATTAAACATCACTATATAAATTAACCAATAAGGATTACAATTTCTACCTGTTACATATTCACAGTCACCAAAAACAAATAACCAGCTTTAAATATAACAAATAAACCCCCATTTTTTTTTCAAAAATTTAAAAATAAATATAAATAATAATAACTTTTACCTATCATAATTTTACACAAACCCCACCACACGTATATACATACATGCGAGGAAATATTATTCGGCCGAAAAATAAATAATATATGTATACATTCACGAGACATTCACGAGACATTTCCGCCACACTTCCAATCTTTAAATTTCAACATACAAATTGCGTATGTATAGACACAACACCACCCGTATACATACATATGTCATATCCGAAACTGCCCACATATGTTTATATATGTATGAGTGCCGACGGACGACCAAGTATCTATATGTGTCTGCATACATCGATGTTTGCGTTAGTACGATGACATAAGCGACGAAGTTTCCCCCACCACTTCCCCAATAACACAAATACACGCAATCTATATAAACCCAAATTTTTTTTAAAATTAATCAGTTTGTCTGACGATCGCTAAAACGTGAAACCCAGGGTCACAAACTCACATCTATCCAACCAAATATATATATATATATATATATATATATATATATATATATATATATATAAAGAAAGAAAAGAACAGTAAGATATATAATCCGGTGTTCTTATTGATATTTTTATTTTTACAAAATAGTGCTCAATGTAAATTTACAGAGCATTAATATTATAAATTAAATGATTTAAAATATTTTTTTCGCTACACAGTAATAACCATTACGACATGCATTTAACGGATGTCAGAATTCGTTGAAAAATGCATCCCTACCCTCCCTAAGCATAACCCCTTTTTAGAACGTAAGTAATAACTGATAAAACAAAAGTTAATAAAAATGAACACGCTACCACCCCTTGTCAGAATGTTTGGATCTCTCTGTATCCTTGGAAACAGTGAATTATGATTTTTCTGTGACTTTAAAACTCAGTAAATTTAAAAAATAAGTTACTCCAAAATTCACTTGAGGATGAAACGGAACTAATGTTTTTAATTTAATTACAAAATTAAATTTCAAGCTTTTAGCTTCCATTTTTGAAACAAGGTTATTACTGTGTAGCGAAAAAAAATTTAAATCAGTTAATTTATATATATATATATATATATATAGTGGCGGCGAGAGTGGGGAAGAGCCGGAACAAATATGCCGGCCTCCAAACGCGAGGGCCTCAAGAAAATATCTTTAGGTGTTTAGTGGGGTTTCTTTACGAAAAGTAGAGAGCAAAATAAATTACGAAACCAGTATTTTATTGATAAAAAATAAGAAGACTGAAACCAGTTCCAAAGCAGCTTAAAAGGACATTTTTCGAACTTACATCGAAGCAAAATGCACGAGGAGCTCCTCAGTCTAATTCTTGCGCCAAATCACCCTCAATCGCAAGGTTTGCCAAGTTGGTAAATCTCTCTTAAAGCATTGTTGTGCGTTGATAGTCCTTTATTCGTTTTAAGTAATAAAAAGAGCGGTCTGCAGATGCAACTGTGGCGGGAATGACGAAGAGGATTCGGAGAGAAGGGAAAATATTAGGGAAAATTCCCGACAAACCCATCGCATTGATCCTGTTCAACAGTTCAATTCTGGATATTCTTGGTGGGATCCATTGCAATGCCGTTCGAAATTGTGTCATGATTTTTTTTTCTTTAAATGCACAGCTTCGCCTCCCAGTTGCATGCAAACATCCTTCGAATATTTATCAATTCATCAGTTGAAAGAAGCTGACGGAAATGCCGGACATCCCAACACAACAATTTACAACTGTATCCGTGAGTCCAAGCCTGGACGACAGTGGGTACTTGATGCTGAAAGAGAGGGCGGACCCTACGAAATTTTGTGAAATGTCAAGTGTTGTATTATTAGAATGACATGCATAAATATTTGTCACAAAAAATACAAATAAAGAACATATTAGAAAAATGATATTTAACATATCACAACCCGACTAGACAAACACGCTTACAGGCAGTCTTATAAGAGACACTAGATCCTGTTTGTTTGTTCCAGTATGTCTTTTTCCGACCGGGGAGGAGGGGGAGAACAAAATATTCTGAGTGCCGGACTTTGGAAATTCTTTCCATGGTACTGTATATATATATATATATATATATGTGTGTGTGTGTGTGTGTGTGTGTGTGTGAAAAGTGTGTGTATATAAATATAAATAAATATATATATGTATAATTATTTATATATTATATGCGCGGTACTTATTAGAAAGCGCTCAATATCAGAGATAGAGCTAACATAATAACTCACATCTATCCAACCAAATATGTGTGTGTATGTGTGTGTGTGTGTGTGTGTGTGTGTGTGTGTGTGTGTGTGTGTGTGTGTGTGTGTGTGTGTGCAGTTCAATTTATATTACATGAATCATTCATACAAAAAACAAATTAGTGAAGTTAATGTTATAATGGCGAGAATACATCTTTGCAAACAAATTTATTAAAATTAAATTAACCCACGAACCTCAAGATGAATGTTGTGATCCCTGTTTTTAATAAATTCAACTTTTATAAGGCTTTTTTTTTTTGGCAAGTACTTTCATCTATTCATGCAGACGTCATCTGGCATGGAAATTGATTTGTTTTTTAAATACATCCAGGCAATAACGAGACACGAAAGATTAGATTAGATAAGAAGCGTGCGAAATTTCTTACAGTTAACAATAACACATTTCTAAAAAACATATTTCGATTCACACCTAAACTTTCGTGTCCCCAAAAATCTTTAAGTATACAAATAAAAAAAAATGCCGGAAGAATTTTTGCCGTTAATAATAATTTTTTTTAAAAATCCAGACGACATGCATTTAACAGATGTCAGAATTCATTGAAAAATACATCCCTACCCCTACCAAAACGTAACTAATAACTGATACATCAAAATACACCGATAATGAACACGCAAACACCCCTTGTCTGGTTGAATGTATTTCTCTGTATCGTTGGAAACGTGAATTATGATTTTTTGCTGTGCCTTTAAAACCCAGTAATTTTAAAATTCACTCCAAAATTCGCTTCAGAATGAAATGGAAGTAATGTCTTTAATTTAATTACAAAATTAAATTCGAAGCTTTTAGCTTCCATTTTTGAAACAAGGTTAGAACTGTGTAGCGGAAAAACCATATTTTAAATCAATTAATTTATAATATTAATGCACTGTAACTTTACATTGAGCATTATTTTGTAAAAATAAAATATCTATAAGAACACCAGATTATATATCTTACTGTTCTTTTATATATATATATATATATATATATATATATATATATATATATATATACTGTCAAAATGACCAAGGGAATTCAGTGCAGCATGAATCCAGCTCTTATCTTAAAAAAGTCACTGTTTAACTAACACAAGACTGACCAACATTCATGTTAAAAAAATTAAAAAAAACAAATGAAAACTAGAGACAAAAGTTAATTTTCTCCATCAAGACATTCATTTCTGGTGTTCACTGCTACCACAAGTAGAATTTTTTTTTCTCCTGATGATGGCCACTTTGTCCGAAACTACAGATTTAGATTAAATGAAGTAATAATAAAAACGAAAGAATATTAATATACAACCCAGTGTGCCTGAAGATTTTAATGTTTTAATAGTTTTTATTGTTTTTTATATATATATATATATATATATATATATATATATATATATATATATATATATATATGGGATTTATGTAAGTATAAAATTTGTCGCTTAGCAGATTGATGTTATTTTCAGCAATAGAATTTTGTAGACGGTTCCAGCGATGGACTGTTTATTTTATCGTTTTTTCCTCACTTTCATATTGAGTTAAAAAAATATTTTATTCACTTTGCATAAACTAGTACAGAGTTTGTGATGGTGGTAATAAAACAGTATTCAATGTAAATGACAGAGGTAAACTTTTTACTACTAATAAACATACAACTACATTCATCTCCGTTTTGTCCAACTCTATTTTTCATGCATGTGTCAATCGTCTAACTCAAGTTAAAAACTGACGGTTGTAAAATTTTGATACAACTATTTATCCCCTACTGTTATGATGGAGAAGCAATTCATTTACTCATGAATATATATATATATATATATATATATATATATATATATATATATATATATATATATATAATAATTTACATATAAATATTAATATAAAAATAATTTTACAACGGTCAATTTTAATTTGGGCCTGACGATTGTCACGTAAGGTCAAATCTATATTTATTATTAGTGTATATATTATATATTATATATATATTTATATATTAGTGTATATATAGTCGGAGGACGAATATTTTCTGTGAAAATTTCTTAGACATTCAGGCCGGTAAATGTTGTTTAATACTGTTTATTATAGACAGAGCATTTACTTAAATATTTGTATCTATAAAAAGAATATATAAACATAAAAACTTCTTTAAAATTATAAATATATATATATATATATATATATATATATATATATATATATATATATATATAAAGGGTGCTTCATTAAGGCGGATCAAAATCAGCAGTAAATAAATCATTGTTATTGATGAAAATTTATTCATTTCTCTATTGGATCCCGTTATTTAAGTCATGGCAATTATGTGTGAAAAATAATATGGCCCAAATGTCCGCCAAGGCTTCGGCGGCACACCTCCATTCGATTGTCAAAATTTTTGATGACGTCTCTGCATAGTTGATCCTTGATCTCACCAATATGCCTTATTATCTCATCCTTCAGCTGTTGAATTGTTGTTGGCTTGTTGGCCTAGACCTTACTTTTGAGATGACCCCAAAGGAAGAAATCTAAAGGCGTCAAGTCGCCCGATTGTGGTGGCCAATTGACTTTGCTGTTTCGAAAGATGATGAAACATGGGAACTTTTCATTCAAATTCTGTTTTAACGTCCATTTTGGTAATAGACTTCGATAACTTTAACACGTTGTTTGATTGTTAATCTTTCCATGGTTGAAATAAAATGAAAACAATCCTTAGACGCTTACACATAATTCACATTTAAAATCGATCCTAGTTATTGGTACACTTATATATATATATATATATATATATATATATATATATATATATATATATATATATATATATATCACACATATAGTGCAGTGTTAACTAAAAACATGTAATGAAACAAAACAAAAATATATCTTCGAGTTCAGAATCACTCGGTTTCAATCAAAGTATATCTGGAAACAATGGTGAAAAGAAAAAAGGTAATATATAATGTCTTGGAAAAAGAGAAAAGGTAGAATAAAGGCAGAAAAGAATTAATAAAGTTTTTTAAAAGCTAATCTGTTTTAGCGTATTTAAGGAGATGATTATTTTTGTGTCTTCAATTAGTATTTAATTCACTCCTCTAGTTCAATGATTTAGGGTTAACTAGCTGAACAAAGGCGACAATTATCGTCTTTCCCGTTAAAAGCCTTGGTCCTAGAAGGAATTTCCCCGTTAATAGATGGTGAAATTCCCCTATCTTTCAACTGCCAGAAATATTTAGAGAGAGTAGTATTATGAGGAGTACTATAAAATAGTCTATCTTGAAAATGGAAAGTAGGGATAAGATTGTGTTTAAACCATCTTAATTTACTTAGGTTCAAGTGTACTCAGTAAGAGGCCAGTCAATTTGAATTCTTAAATAATTTTTAGACAGGAAGAGAAAAGAAAAAAGAAGACAACTTGTGAAGCAGGGGAAGGGGGTGAAAGAGGAAGAAGATTTAAACAGGGTAGGGGAAGCAAGAAGGAAGAGTGAGTTATGTATAGGGATATCACGGTGACACTTGAAAGACACATCAATATAATTTATAATTAATACATAAAGTATTAAAGATATATATATATATATATATATATATATATATATATATATATATATATATATATATGTAAGCAAATATATGATCATATTTAAACGGAACGCTGATCTTATAAAAGATTTCAGTTATCTGTTTAGATTGGTCTTGCTCTTATGTCCATCGTCTTTTTTATATGTTGGATTGAATATGGTCTAATGTTAATAATGTTTTATGAATATGTCCTGAAGATGGTCTATTAGATCGAAACATCCGACGTTGACATTATATTAACATTAAAACAGCATAATTGCATATTAGGATTTTTGTTTGTTTTTTTTCCGTATATTTTTCTATATATATATATATATATATATATATATAATTGTCCGGTAAATTAAATTCCAGGAATAAAAATCCAACAAAATGATAAAAATATTTTCATTAAAACTGATATTTATTTATTTTTTTTTTATATAAGTACGCCTTTTGACTAAAAGCGAAGCACAAAGAGAAAGATTTTAAAGATTTTAAAGTCAGAATATTCGGACATTCCTATGACTTTTATCCAGCAGACGAGAAACAAACAATGAAATGGGACTCTCTTTTCCGGAAAATTTGTCGTTGTGCTTTATACACATATATATATATATATATATATATATATTAACTGATTTAAAATATGTTTTTTTCGCTACACAGTAATAACGATGTTTCAAAAATGGAAGCTAAAAGCTTCGAATTTAATTTTGTAATTAAATTAAAAACATTGGTTCCATTTCATCCTCAAGCGAATTTTGGAGTAACTTATTTTTTAAATTTACTGAGTTTTAAAGGCACAGAAAAAATCATAATTCACTGTTTCCAAGGATGCAACAAAAGTTAAGAAAAATGAACGTGCTACCACCCCTTGTCTGAATGATTGGATTTCTCTGTATCCTTTCGTTCTATGGAACTAATGTTTTTAATCTATTTACAAAATTAAATTCGAAGCTTTTAGCTTCCATTTTTGAAACAGGGCTATTACTGTGTAGCGAAAAAAAACATATTTTAAATCAGTTAATTTATAATATTAATGCTCTGTAAATTTACATTGAGCACTGTTTTGTAAAAAATAAAAATGTCATTAACAACACCGGATTATATATCTTATTGTTCTTTTCTTTATATATATATATATATATATATAGATAGATAGATATGTAAGTTCATACACACATATGCGTGTGTGTATATATATATACGCACGTGTGTCTACGTAATAATTAACACGCATTTGTGACTTTGCACGTCGATATGCGCCCTTCGCTTTGAAGATATGTATTTGCAATTATATGAACGCTACTCAAAATAGAACGAAATATCTTTCAAAGGAAAGATCGATAATACCTGCATTGATCTTGTTTCAGATGTAAAGAAATCATGATAGACACCTCAAAAAGATTTTTATCAGGTAGATTCGATAACCAATGATGATAAAAGAAAAGAAATGAGTCTGGAATTCGCAGAAAGAAATCGTGAAGACAACAAAAAATAAATTCTAAATCGGCCATTATTTAATTTATTTTTTTTTTAATTTATTTTTTTTTTTTTTGCATGTCAAGTGAAACAGCGAATTAAAGATCTTTAAAAAGATTCGTTCATTAAAAACCAAAAAGACCGCGTTATGCGCATATATAAAATTAAATTCTTCCCGTTTTTTATCGAGCTCGAAGAACTTGTAACACGGTTTCCGGTTCCTGGTTTTTCAATTTTTTTCTCTGCGACGGTAGAATGCGTTTTTTTTTTTTTTTTTTTTTTTTTGTTTTTCACAGTAAGGTTCACCCTGTACAAGGCTAGAGAGCCACTCGAGGTAGAGTGTTACGTTAAGGGGTAGTTTATATGGATAGAAAGGGAAGATAACGGTTAACTCTAGACTTGAACTGGTTAAGATTGCAATGATCGTGAAAATATCCACTTGGGAGTCTGTTTTCATAGACTAGTGGTTCAAAGGAAGAAACTGTTCTTCTTGAACTTACTTCTCGCCAATAGAATACAGTGAGTATTACTACAATGTAAGTGGCATGGCGGGACCAAGCCGTGAAGGTTTGTGTTATTTAGGAACAAAGTGTCACTGCCGACACTTGAGTTTGAACATAGATCGCCAGCTAGCAAACACAGGTGATACCATTATTGAATTAAGTAGATCACGTGACCATAGAGGAAACGTATTTATGGGAAGTAGCCTGGGTCTAATTGATCGCCATTCCTAGTCTTTCTTCTATTACTATACGGATCGCTATTTCTAGTCTGTCCTCTATTATTATTCGGATCGTTATTTCTTCTCTATCCTCTATTCCTATACGGACCGCTATTCTCTACTCTATTCACGATACTATTTCTCTATTCGGATCACTATATGGATTACTATTCGAGCGAGTATTATCGAGCAAGTACTATTAGTGTGAGTGTTATTCGAAGGCGTCTGACACCAGTATTGTTCAACGGCGTATTACAAAGTCTCTACTACAACGAGCATTCGTCGACATCAGAGAAAGTGGCAACGAGTGTTCGTTAATATCACAAAAGTTTGATTTGGTGGAACCAAGGAATCTAGTTCATCCGAGTATCTTCCGTGGAAGTAACGATAGAGCAATGAGAGGCTCGCCACATCTCACTTTGTCCATTTCTTAATGTATATATACGTATATATATATATATATGTCCCTAGAAACATGTAAAATTTATAAGATATTACAGAAAAAATGTAAAACACACCAACCATCAAATCTAAACTCGAGATGATCAAATACCGGACATACTACCGCCTCCTTACGTAGATGCCTCACCTGTCACAGAACGGCATAAAAACATCTAGCAACCCGCAATGTGCAAGAAACCAAGAGAACAATACTGTCCAAAAACAATAGTGTTGCCTGGAAATCAAATTACCGAAAATATCTTGTTATAAGAGAGGCACTATACATAAAACATCGCGACCCTACCATCAATTTTCACCTTGTTTAACAATGGCAGCGGTGTACTGGACGTCTTTTTAAAATAGAAAGTCATCTACTCGAATTTCAGCCATGACCAAATAACGAGAGCTCTGAATTAATGCACATACTAGAATTCACAAATAATATATCTCGCACAGTCTAAAAAGAAAAGAAGCTAAAAGATGAAGCCTTAAAAATGACTAAAGAAGTGATCGAAAGAGCTTGGGATAATGGATTATATGAAGTGTTTTTGCACTCGCTCACTTCCATCAAACAAATAAATGTAAGAACGCTGGAAAAACTGAATAAAAAATTAATAAGACTTTCGTTGTCCGCCATATATATATATATATATATATATATATATATATATATATATATATATATATATATAAAGAAAGAACAGTAAGAGATATAATCCGGTGTTCTTATAGGTATTTTTATTTTTACAAAATAGTGCTCGATGTAAATTTACAGAGCATTAATATTATAAATTAATTGATTTAGAATATGGTTTTTTTCCGCTAAACAGTTCTAACCATGTTTCAAAAATGGACGCTAAAACCCACGTATTCTAATCTGAACACCTGCGAAAATCTTTAAATTTACAAATAGAAAAAAATGCCGTAAGAATTTTTTTGTCGTTAACAATAAATTTTTAAAAAATCCAGACGACATGCATTCAACGGATGTCAGTTTTCATTGAAAAATACATCCCTACCCCTTACCAAAATGTTGCTAATAACCGATACAATGATGCAGACATAAGGAATACCTAGACACACTTTGTCCAGTTGAAGTAGATTTATCTGTAACCATGGAAACGGGATTTTACCTGTGTCTTTAAAACCCAGTAATTTTAAAAGTTACTCCAAAATTCGCTTGAGGATGAAATGGAACTAATGTCTTTAATTTAATTGCAAAATTAAATTCGTAGCTTTTAGCTTCCATTTTTTTGAAACATGGTTAAAACTGTGTAGCGGAAAAACATTTTAAATCAATTAATTTATAATATATATATATATATATATATATATATATATATATATATATATATATATTAATACAATAATATTAAAATCAGCTTCCTGATAAATGTTATTACACGAAACTCTCTGAATATGAAGTTTTGTGCAGAACCAACCACAACCGAGAACTGGTACACCTAGTTTGCTACAAGGTCTCCAAAACGACTCTCATCAGGTATCAGGTTTTCCTTCTCCTAGACTGTGTGCCAATCAAGGCTATAGGTCTTGGATATCGTCTGGTATCGCGTTTACTATTCCTAAGAGCTCTTTGCTCTTTTTAAACTCAATTTCTCACACCATTTCTTCAACCAAACCTACTCTTTGTTTTTTGTCCCAGTATTTGACACGAATTTCAAGAATTTTTCTTTTCTCTTCAATAACTTCCGTGAAATAATTCTTGAGTTTATGTCTAAGGCGCTTACCTAGAGCGATATTTATAAATATCGCCCAAGGTAAATTATACTATACAGGGTGATTAAAAGTAACTCCCTATTTTATGTATAAGGGACTCTCCCCTCTTATATATATATATATATATATATATATTGCAAGGTAATAAATACATTTGAGAAAAGCTCAATACTATTTTGCTTTGTCTCTTATAGTTAATGTTTAATGGCCCTCGTTTGCGTTTCCTGTCAAAAGCAAAAACGCGCGAACTCCGCCGACATTTTCTTGCGAAACGCCTGCTTTATTCAAATCATCTTTTCTCGTAACGTTTCTCGAAATCTTCCGCTGATTTTTCTTTTTTTTTACTTTTTCTTTTTTTTTTTTTTTTCCTTTTTTGTTTTCAATTTTAATTTTCTATTTAATTTCATCTGAAATACGCAAAAGGAATGCGAAAACAAAAACAAATAAATAAAAGTAGCGAATGAATTTTCCAGGTGAAAATTGTCGCTTTATCGATTCGATTTAAAAATAGAAATTGCTGATTTCCAACTCTGCGAGAAAAAAAGAAGAAAAAAAATAGCATCGTTTATTGATACACTCTGATGATCACTGTAGCATAGCTGAACTGTCTGTATTGGAGATTCTAGATCAATAAGATTCATTATTTTAAGGAAAAGCAATTTTAAACCACGGCATTTTTTTCCTTTTTTTAACATTTTTTTTAATTCTTTTTCAAGCAACCAAGATTGTTCTTTTATAACACTAGGGAATAAATATTCCTTGTAATATTGGCATCGAAGTAGAAAACTTATGTGTTTCTGTGGTAAAAGAAAGAACAGAGATTATTTACAAAGTTTATCTTAATCTGGCAAAAGATCACTGCATTGAACTCAACAACCAACATAATATATATATATATATATATATATATATATATATATATATATATATATATATATATATATATATTAAAAATCGTTAAAGGATCCAACGGACAACTTGCCAAAACTTAAAGCTCTTATCCAGATAAATTCTCAAATCAAAATTACAATATTAAAATAAGAAAAGGAAAAAAAAGGCCTACAATGATAGAGCAAGAATATTCAGTTCGTCTGTGAGCTGAATGCAGGAAACCTCCCTCTCCAAAAGGCAGTACCTGCTCCTAATTATAGCTGGAAGAGTCCATGCATGCGTTGGTAAATTGAATTGCTCTCTGTCTGAAGATAGAAACACATTTGAGCGATAAAATGTAGTTTGTCAACTCAGAGGCATATACTACGGCTGATATTTATCCGTCCGCTCATGACTACGGGTATGGCACAAGGCCGATTTAAAGTGGGGAGCTCAAGCGCTTGGATATGAGCCAACTTCATAAATTGCTCGGTCCGACAACCAAGGTCACTCTGGCGTCGAAATTATACCCACCCTCCCTCTTTTGTGCAACGAGACATTCCTTATTTATTTGTTGCATTTTGTCCGAGAACAGAAACACAATTAAGTGATAATATGAAATTTGTCCACCCAAAAGCAGATTGTGTTTACTTGCCACCCCACAGTAGCAGTATTTTGCGCCAGGTAAATTTAATGTAGGCAGCCCGAGCGCGTGCACCCGGGCCAGGTCCCAAAATAGTTCAGTTGGTGCAACCGTCGGTTGCGCTGACATCGGCATTATTACTGATCCACACCTCTTTAGTGAGGATGGCATTGTTGCAGAAAGTGGTTCCTCGGGTCAGGTCGTTGTTCTCTGGGAACGGGCCGTTGTTCCCCGAGACCGGGCAGCAGTTCCCAGGCACTAGGCAACTGTTCCTTGAGACCGGCAGTTGTTCCCTGAGACCGGGCAGCTGTTCCTCGGTATCAGGCGGCTGTTCCCTGGTAGCAGACGACTGTTCCCTGGGAACAGAAAGCTATTCCTGGGACTGGGCATCTGTTCCACGGGACCAAGCAACTGTTCCCAGGGAGTTGGCAGTTGTTCCGCAGGAGCCAGCAGGTGTTCCCCGGTACCGGGAGGGTGTTCCTTGGTCCCAGGCGGCTATTCCCTGTGACCAAGCAGCTATATCTGGGACTAAGCATCTGTTCCCCGGGACTGGGCAGCTGTTCCCGATACCAGGCGTCTATTCCCTGGGTCCAGGCAGCAATTCCCTGTGACTGGACAGCTGTTCTCCATGAACCAGGCAGCTGTTCTCCATGGACCAGGCAACTCTTTCCCGTGCCCAGGCACTTTTCAATATTATTTTCAGTTGCCCTCTATACCCAGACAGAGGGAAAACTGGGTTGCGCTCTGTCTAAAGACTGAGACACAACTGATAGACGAAATGTAATTTATCCACCTTCGCGCAGATACTACACTTTGATCCAAGCACGAAATCAATATTTACTTGCCCCCACACGAGGGAAAGATGTGGCACAATGCCGAGTTTTACGAAGGGTTTTCTGAGACCGTAGGCGCGGCCAAAAAATGCCCGTAGAAACTGTAAAAACAGAATCGGGTTGGTCAACCTCTCCGAACGAGACCCTGCCCTTCGGCAGAGCCTCATCCGGGTTTACTCTGCCCGAAGGCACAGAGTTCGACCGACTTGCTGGAACAGATTCGAAGTCCAAGGAGTGAAGGAATTGCTTAACTCGGATAAGAACTGGTTGTTCAGTTAGTGAACGCCGAATGTTTACATATATGTAAACAGATAATATTAATATTACTACCTTATCTAAGGGTTCCTTTCATTTCCTTTCTAAGTCTACCATTAATTCTGTATGTTCCCCTTATCTTATGTTGTTAATATTATGTCCACCAGGATTCTCTTGCTCTATTGTTAAGGAAATCCGATGTGAAAACGCAACTTTGTCTTGTTTCCTCTTTGATTCCTTCATACACTCGCCATGAAAGATTATATGCAGTTATTATAGGTAGTATTCAGTTCTAAATGAGTAAATAAAGAAATGCATGCCGCGAATTCCTTCAAGTGCAGGTACCGGCGGATGTATTCCTCGTGGCGATCGATTTGTTACAGTCGTTAAGTAGACAGACAATTCCTGCACCACCTAGAACCTGACATTCTGCCAATTCTATTACGCTAATGTAGGGTAGGCATCGATTTCCAGCATCCATTTTCTGTTTATCTCGGGCGCATATCACCAGCCACAGAAAAATCCTCAGAGAATTGAACGGACTATGTGGCATATTTGGGAGGATAACTGAAAATATGCTAAAGCTATTTCTCCTCCCTATCTGAGTAAGTAGCCATATCAAAAGCAGCTTCAGGTTTTTCTACTCTCTATCTAAATAAATAAACAGCAGATTCTGTCTGTTCGTCCGTGATTCTGAAACCCCTCTAAACCGGACCGCACTTGCTCTACAGAGACATATTATACATTTTTGGAAACAGGATGATTCTGTGATTGAAAATCTATCTTTCATCTGGTGCTTGAACATCCAACATTAAGATTTGTGTCCGGATGAGGAGAGAAGGGTTAAAAATTCAAATTTTAACCCGAGAACTCTAACCATGGGTATATAGTACCCAGCGCAAATTTTTCTATTTTTAATTACAATTTTCAGTACCTGATTTTCTTACTTAATGTTTTTCAGTTCCTATTAATGTTAACTCAAAGTACACATTTTGAAGTGCTTTCATATAAAATATTTCAGTCACTCTCTCACAGACGCGCCGTCGCCTCTCTCTGTCTGTTTTACAAATACTTTCATGGCAATTGCTCCAAGAAGCTGCATTCGCTGGTTCCCAGACGTCATGAGTTCCAGCGCCCTACGAGGCTGGCATCCCGCTCTCACCCTTTCACTGTCAAAACTATTAAATGTAGCCGTCTCTTTTACTCCAATAGCTACATGTCTTGCACCTCTCGCCTGTGGAACTCCCTTCCCTATTCCAGTTTCCCTGAGAGCTATTCAAATGTAATGTCAATCGACATCTCCAGTTGCCTTGATCTATCCACTATCCTTCTCCTCATCCTTTCTTCTATCACTCCTATCTGACCTTGCTCCAAATTTTCTGTAACCCCTTGCGTCCTAGTAGCTTCCCGCCAAATAAAATAAAAAAATTTAAAAAAATAAAGATTTATATTTTTTTTTTTTTTTTTTTTTTGATATTTTCAAAATCGGGTATGATATACCCATGGTTAATAGTGGTGTAACTTTAATTGATGGCTAGTGTTCTAGGATTAATATTACTGTAAAAAAATTGATTTTAAAAGATTTTAATATCTATTGAGTTTAAAGTAAACTTTTTGAATTTAAAATCTTTTGTTTTAAATTGAGTTTGTTGTGGTACGATCCACCTAATTTACATAGTGGAGTACCGACCATATAAATATGGGTTGGTACCGGGAAGACGAGGGGAGTAACAAGAGATCCGATCCAGAGACTCTGCCCGACTGCGATTAAGCCAACCCATTCTACAAGAACAGTCTTCCCAAGAATATACCAAAACTAACTGTAAATATTGTGTACCTTTTCCTTGTTTCAATACATTTTGTTTACGTACATTTTGTGTTGTATTATTATTATTCCATGCTTATCCAAGCTTCAACAGAGTTTAAAGTATCTCCAAAACATTGTGAATGGAATAAAACAATTTTATTTCTTCAAAATGTCAAGGAATCAGAGTTAGAATGAGAGATTTCGTGACTTGAGATTTTGAAGTTGCACGGAATTTGTGATTTGAAGAATTTTAATTTCGACCGATTCGGTCTTTTAATCGGAATTGAACTTAAAGCCTGAATCAGAGTTATTTCTTTAAAATGCCATGGAAAAATCCAAAGACCAGAGTTTTAATGCAAAAAGAGTGAAGAGCAGAAGAAAAACCAGAGTAAGCACAAGTTAGAAGACATGCAGATGCTGTAAAATATAAACAAGAATAGCATCTGCAACAGCCAAGAGAGAAGCAAATGCTTCAAGACAGATCAGCCCAAGATCCTCTCAAACACCGGAGGAAGTTCAAACAAGGAGAGAAACAGATGATGCAAGGAAGCAAAGGTCAATAGCTGCAAAGGTGACAATGAAACTTCATCAAGGAGAGAAGTTGATACAGACAGGAAGAGATGATCAAGAGCTGCAGAGGATTGACAGTCAGACATTATCAAGGAGAGAAAATGATTCTTCAAACCAAAGAAGAGCAAGATCTTTGGAAAAAACCGATGAAAGACATGCCAGACAGGTTAGTGATAATCATAATCATGCTAAAAGTAATCCAGCTTCTTTTTTGACCTTGTCCAAGCTGGCTTTTCAATACAACTGTGACAGTGACTATTCAAATCCTCCAATGATATCTATTGGATCAACGATTCAGTGTAAGCATTGTAATGCACTTAGATTCAAGGATGAAGCAGATGGGATGTGCTGTACCAAAGAAAAATTACAGCTGGAAGATCCCACGAACGCAGGTGTTCCTCAAGGCTCCATCCTAGGCCCCACTCTATTCCTTATCTACATAAATGACCTTCCTGTCGCCATAACTTCCCAAGTTGGCATCTACGCGGATGACACCACAATTTATTCCTGCCTCAAAAACAAATCTAGTCTCGCTGACAAAACTCACCTGGCTGCAGATGACAACGAAATTTCATCAAGGAGAGAAGTTGATACAGCCAGCAAGAGATGATCAAGAGCTGCAGAGGATTGACAGTCAGACATTATCAAGGAGAGAAAATGATGCTTCAGACTATAGAAGAGCAAGATATTTGGAAACACCCAATAAAAGACATTCCAGACAGGTTAGTGATAATCATAATCATGCTAAAAGGAGAGCAGGTTCTTTTTTGAGCTTGTCCAAGCTGGCTTTTCAATACAACTCTGACTATATCATGTTGAAACCCCAGTTCCCAAAGTTAAGCATAGTCGAGCTTGGTCAATACCAAGATGAGTGACCGTTTGGAAATACTAGGTGCTGTAAACTTGGATGTGAGGGTGGTGTAATGGATAATGGCTCGCAATTGTTAGTCGGAGAGCTGAGTTTCAATTCATCTGGGGTTCGTTATATTCACTTACGTGCAAACGCCCTTAGAAAATTTATGAATTCACCTCTTCTCCCCAGCTATGGGTTAATTAGTAAGACTTGTATCACTAAACTATTATCATCTCCCAAAAATATTCTTACATTCTAAAAATATTTTGGGCTTTAAATAACGTGCAAAGTGTTGATAACCTGTAAAAAACGAATCAATCAACAAAATAGATGATGAGATTTGAGGCAACAGAAATGTGGTTCTACAGAAGGATATTGAGAATATAATCGACTGAACATGGGTGCAACAACGAATTTTTAGAAAAAGTGAAAACAAAAAGGACACATACTTTGCATATGAAACTTCGTAGTGCAATGGTTAATGAGCTAGTCTCACAGATTATTATTGTTGATTCCTAATAATCTTTTTATCCAATACTTGTCGTTATACACCAAAATTTAACTATTTTTAAATGTTATAATGTCTTAACTGAGGACGGAAAGTACGATGCTGAAATCCGAAATTGCATTTGATAACTAAAGATGCCTTTCAAAAGCAAAGCAAAAAATCGGTTAGAAACAAAGAAAAGTGTACTGAACTGTTATGTGATATCAATTCTTCTAAATGGCAGTAAATGCTGAAATATCTCCTCACAGATGAAGAAGAGACTTGAATCAATAGAAATATGTTTCTACAGAAAGATGCTGAGAATTCTATGGATCGAATATGTGAGCAAGGTAGTTTTAGAGCAAACAGGAAACAAAAAGGAGACTTGTGTACTAACAGATCGCGGCAGCTATTAGGGAGATGTGATTAAATATACTTTAATGTTTAAAAAAAATATTCAGTATTATTCTTGTTTAGGTAATAAGCATTAATCACATAGCACAAAAAGCTATATTATGAAAAATATTTTCGACAATATACGCATTTTTTACATACTTATGGTTATTTTTTTAAACTTTTAATGACATTCTTGTACTTGTAGATATGGATATTATACATTATGATGTAATGAATATGCATACACCTGGGTTCCCCCTTACAGTAATGTGATTGGCTGGTGTCAGCCATAAATACAGACTGACATATTGCCTACGCCTATTGCCTACCACTACGACGAGGACCAGTCCATTCAGGTTACCTGCTAGATTGTCCTACTCAGTTACAGTAGTCCAAAACCACTTTGCTACTTCGAACAAATATATCCCTTTCCGGAACATATCACATTAATTATTAACTATTTTAATTAATAACTATTTGTGCTCAGTTGTTGACATTAATAGCTATCTGCTGATGTGTTAAAATTTTGGGATAATGCAACAATAAAAATTTAAATTTCATCTCTCTGTTGGATGTCGCAATCTGTTAGTATGATGGAGAGACAACTGAAATTTCTAGGTCACATAATGAGGAAAGAGGGCTTGGAAAATATAACACTCACAGGTCATATTGAAGGCAAGCGGGACAAAGGAGAACATTGCATAACCTACTAAATGATCTTGTGAAAATTGTTGCCAGAACAGATATTAAGAGAGGTAATGAAAACGCACACTTCACTCAGAGCTATAAAGAACAGGAAATAGTGGAGGACCATGATCGCACACATCCTGAAGGGACAACACATATAACAGAAGAATAAAAAGAACGTAATTAAATTTCTGTACTGTATTTTGATGTCTCCAATTTGTAGCTCGAGTCTTGAGTTGACCTTCATGCTCTCGTTCATCCGCAGTTCATGTAGTCAGGGGTCGAAGTTTACGGACCCCAAATCCAGAATTGCGAAAATTTGCCATCTTCGACAATGACATGCTTACAAAATGTTGCAGTAATCCTTATGAGCTGCATGTGTTAGCTTCTAGCGCTATGGTGGACGCCAAACGAGACTTCCAACTTGGAAAGTAAATTAAATTTCTCCACACAACTTCCAGGATTTTGAAGGCAGATTCATAGGATTTCTTGGCACTCAGACAAAACAGGCGGAACCAAACACCTTCCCATCTCGAACCGCATTTCTTATCTCCAATTATACTGCGACATTTGATGCAGCAATTTTTATAAAAAGAACAACAGTTGGACAAAAAAAAATGGCCTTAATGTGGACCGTTGTAAAAATTGCGAATGTTTTTGTCTTCAAAATAAATTCGGCTTTAAATAATCTGCAATTTTGGCTTTATATAACCTGCAAAGTGTTGATAACCTGTAAAAAACGAATCAATCAACAAAATAGATGATGAGGAGATTTGAGGCAACAGAAGGATATTGAGAATATAATCGACTGAACATGGGGGAAGCTTTAGAGAAAGTGAAAACAAAAAGGACACATACTTTGCATCTGAAACCTCTTGGGCAATAGTTAATGAACTATTCGTCTCACAGATTATTATTATTGTCCTAATAATCCTAATCTTTTATCCAATACTTGTCTATCATCTCACTCTTTCTTTTTTTGTTTTGTATTTGTTTATCTCGTCTATTTGTAAGATGGCCGTTAAATGTCACGTTTAACCAGATTTATCTCCTGTTTAGAGGTAGTTCTGTATTTTCGAATTTATCAACGAACCTTTTTGCTAAAGATTGTACGAAAATCTGGCTATGAAAGAAGAATTACGCCACTCTTTTCTTTTAGACAGTAATTTTAAACATGTCTCTTCCTAACCTTCATGGCTAATACCTCTATGCCACACCCATTGTATCGAAACATCCTCATCATCTTCGTATTCCTTTTGTGAAATATAAGTTCCACTAGAGCAGCTTCTTCCCACGAACCACTGTGTTACCCAAACACAACCTGTTCACGTCGAGGATTAACCCTTATCTTCCGCACATATCCGGATAATCTGTGACTCTTACTCTGTAACCCACTACCTCGAACTAATGCTTTGCGGAACCGACTCCCAAGAGGATGCTTCCCCAATCACTACAACCTTAACCCGTTCAAATCTAGGGCTAGCATCTATCTTCCCCACATATTCCCATAAACTGTGTCTTTTTACTCTGTAACCCTATACCTTGAACTAATGCTTTGCGGAACCGACTCCCAAGAGGATGCTTCCCCAATCACTACAACCTTAACCCGTTCAAATCTAGGGCTAGCATCTAGCTTCCCCCCACATATTCCATAAACTGTGTCTTTTACTCTGTAACCCCTATACCTTGAACTAATGCTTTGTGGAACTGACTCCCAAGAGGATGCTTCCCCAATCACTACAACCTTAACTCTGTTCAAATCTAGGGCTAGCATCTATCTTCCCACATATTCCCATAAACTGTGTCTTTTTACTCTGTAACCCTATACCTCGAACTGATGCTTTGTGCAACCGACTCCCAAGAGGATGCTTCCCCAATCACTACAACCTTAACCCGTTCAAATCTAGGGCTAGCATCTATCTTCCCCACATATTCCCATAAACTGTGTCTTTTACTCTGTAACCCTATACCTCGAACTGATGCTTTGTGCAACCGACTCCCAAGAGGATGCTTCCCCAATCACTACAACCTTAACCCGTTCAAATCTAGGGCTAGCATCTATCTTCCCCACATATTCCCATAAACTGTGTCTTTTACTCTGTAACCCTATACCTCGAACTGATGCTTTGTGCAACCGACTCCCAAGAGGATGCTTCCCCAATCACTACAACCTTAACCCGTTCAAATCTAGGGCTAGCATCTATCTTCCCCACATAATCCCATAAACTGTGTCTTTTTACTCTGTAACCCTATACCTCGAACTGATGCTTTGTGCAACTGACAACCCCAAGAGGATGCTTCCCCAATCACTACAACCTTAACCTGTTCAAATCTAGGGCTAGCATCTATCTTCCCACATATTCCCATAAACTGTGTCTTTTTACTCTGTAACCCTATACTCGAACTGATGCTTTGTGGAACCGACTCCCAAGAGGATGCTTCCCCAATCACTACAACCTTAACCTGTTCAAATCTAAAGGCTAGCATCTATCTTCCCACATATTCCCATAAACTGTGTCTTTTTACTCTGTAACCCTATACCTCGAACTGATGCTTTGTGCAACCGACTCCCAAGAGGATGCTTTCCCAATCACTACAACCTTAACCTGTTCAAATCTAGGGCTAGCATCTATCTTCCCCACATATTCCCATAAACTGTGTCTTTTACTCTGTAACCCTATACCTCGAACTGATGCTTTGTGGAACCGACTCCCAAGAGGATGCTTTCCCCATCACTACAACCTTAACCCGTTCAAGTCTAGGTCAACCTTTATCTTCCACCTCTTACTCTGTAACCGTCTACCTCGACTGCTCTCTCGGTCCCTGTACAGGGTGAAAACTACTGTAAAATAAAGAAATGTCCCCGCTTCTTGATTCTACGAGGTGTGTCAGAAAAGAAACCAGGACTGAAGTCCCCCAAAAATTATGTCAAATCCAAACTACAAGTTATGGCCCTTCGAAATTATGGCCTTCCTTTTTCCCATCCTTACCTATCACGCCTCTCTTGGAAGGATTCTTCCAGGATTCTCCGCAACTCCGTTGTCACAGCCCTCTTGACGGCTCCCACGTCCAGAAAACGGCTTCCTTTATGACCATCGCCGTGCTGAAACAACCTCCCTACTCACTCGACCTTGTGATTTTTTCCCCAAGCTAAATGGTGTCATCAAGGAGAGCATTTTTCCGGATGTGGAGGCCATCAAGAGTAGAAAATCTGCTTACAAGTTTCAAGGGTTAATTACAATCGGTATAAATTCACTTAGTCTCCCTAAAATAATGTATCATACAACTGAAATAAATGGTACGTTAAACTTAACAAATAAAGATTATTATTACTTTTTTTAATTTTTATTTTTACTTTATTTTATTTTATTTTATTTTTTTCTGCATGGGATATTTTTTTTCATACGGTAAGCAGTACGCGTCTTGTTTCTTAAGAATACACCTCAATGATAGCATAACTGTTGAATAAGAGACTATTTTAACATGAATTCTCTCTCCTCTTTATGCCATGCAGACCCACCAGCAAATGACACAATTCTTACTGAATTTTATACTTCTAATTACTGAAATATTTTATTCAACTTTCAGAGTTCCCTGGGCACAAAATGGCCGTGCAAGAAAAATGTAATAATATTCATCGTCTTTGTGGTATGTTATTATTTTTTTTATTGTGTATTTCATTTTTTAAAACTTCGTGGGACTTCGTGACAAATATTGAAACTAAAAAAACAGTTGAATGTACGATATCTTTCCAGGCGTTATCCTACTATTTAATATGAAAAAATAAAAAAATAGCCTCCCTAGAGAAATGACAGCTTAGACTCTTCAAAATAATTCGGTTAAGACCTTACACACTGACCCTTTCATTTCTTCTACTTTTCAAAATAATTTTCAAGATTCTCGTTCGGGATCACCATCAGCTGCCTCATCACGTTCTCCTTAATCTCGTCTACAGTTATTTTGAAAAATAAACAAATATCGCTGGAAGTCGTATCTGGACTTTAGAATAGGTGATAAACGTGGCTGGTGCAATGTTTCACCAAAGACTCGAAAAGTGAGTAATTGTAGCGTTGCAGCTAGGTTCAGTCTCAGGGCGCAGATTCTTCCAGTCGAACACGGATGGCTTAATGCTTGGAAAATAACTCTTGGGCCGGATCGTTACTGATGAAATAAAACCCCAAAATTGTAGCAGTCGGCAAATTTTCTTCTGTTGAAACCTTTTGCCGTAGGCGAGCGAGGCAGAGTGAGGTGAAGTGATGGGGCGATTTCGAGTGGCGATCTCTCTTGCTCTTTAAGCTGGTAGGGACCACCGTCTTATAGATAACCAGTCTTATTTGTCCTGTCACCTATCGTTCAAAAATGCCATTCATCAAGTTCGTCCAAGTTCGTATATCAGTGTCGTTTGACATGGTTCTTGTCAGGTCTACTTCACTTTGCTGACCTTCTTGGTTCAGACGATAACAATTCCTGTAACATATTTCAGATGTTTCCTTTAACAAGATATCGGCTGGCAACTGATATCACTACACAATCTATTCAATCGGTCTTCGTGAGTACGCCACTCACACATTGCACAAACAGACTCACTGGTATCACAATGTTAATTGAAAAACCAACGAATATCGCACTGGTGCCAAGTTGCATCCAGGCCGAGCGACCGGTTCTCAAGAGATTTAAAATGACTGGATACGTTTCAAACCAATCTTGATGTAAACTATTAATGGTAATATCAACCGTTTCCTTATACGGTAGCATTCGGCATTCATCAACCGAACAGCCAGTGCTACTGAGGCTAAACAATCTTCTCCCTGCATTGGCTTTAGTTTTTTCCTCTTTTTCTTAATTGCAGGTGATTATTTGTTTATCAATCGGCATCGGCGTAGGAATACATATAATGGAAAAAAATATGAAAGAAAAAAGTTCCCAATCGGATACCACAAGCCCAACAACTAATACCGGATTACCTACACCCAAGATATGTCCGTGGTTGTAAGTAGTTCTTTTTTGCAAATACATTTTTTCTTTTTAATACCATTCATGACGTACGCGTTCATGGCTCTCCATAGTTCTCCACAGACTCCGTTTTTATTATTTGTGAATTGCCATTTGTGACATTTTTTTATTTCAGTTCCCCCAATACAAGACCCAAGGAGCACTCAAGGTTAAACACTACTAATGGACATTGTTTTAAGGGAGAGAAGAGGAGGTGGCGTGAATTACATACAAAATGGCTCTAGAATAAACGACCTACTACCGCAATAAAGATTAAATTCTTACGCGAAATTTTTGCTATGTTTGGAGTATTTTACAGTGTGGCATCCGATAATGGAACTCAATTTACTTCTAGTGAATTTTAAATTTTCTGCAAAAACTATGCAGTAGGACATTTGACATCCGAGATCGAATGTTCAAGTTGAGCGGTTTCTTGACACCTTCAAAGGAGCAGTAAGAAAAACAAAAGGCAAGGAATCTGAAAAACGTCACTACAAGAATTTTTGAGCGTATATCGAATGACGTCAAATGCTAACGTCACCGCGAAAATGTCACTAGCAGAACTCATGTTTCCAAGTTAAGTTAGATCTATTTTTGACAAATTACTGCCATGGAATAAAAAGAAAATTCGAACATTTGCAACTACCAAATCATTTAAGATCGGCGATAAAGTCTCCTTTAAAAGCTTTAAAGCCGGAAAAGAAAATTGGCTGGAAGGAAAAATTATTCGATGCCTTGGTAGTAGGATGTATATTATCGAAGGTGGACAATTTCGACATAGAAGTCTCATAAATCAATTTAGGTCTAGATATGCACAGAATAAGCAACCAGTTCAATTTAATTCAGCGATGGACATGCATTACAATACATTTGAAGTAGCTGTTCCTAAAACTAATATTACAATACAACACCAGGGTAAGCGAAAACATAATCTAACTGAAACATTGGAAGTGAACCCATGTCGGAAAAAGCATCGACTAAAGAAAATCCATATCTAAAATGGGGGTGTTCTGGAGATGAACACACCTCTCCAGAATATGACTTGGACTAAATTTTCGCATAAGGATCAAACAGGGCTTGATACTTTAACTCAATTTAATTTTAATAATCATATTGAGGTTTTTGGCTCTCGTTTTTGAAACATGAGAACTCTTATGCAGCGAATGAATCATATTTTAAAAAAAATTATAATATATATATATATATATATATATATATATATATATATATATATATATATATATTTGTTTATTGTTTCTTTGTATCTGTTTCAGTCAAGACGAATCTCCACTTGTGCTGATATCGATTGGCGGCTACCGAGCGGATTATCTATCAAGAGATTTTACTCCCACAATCCATACGTTGTCGCGTTTAGGCGTTACCGCGCCTTACATGATGAGTGTCAACCCGACGTTAACACAACCAAACCTCTACACCATCGTTACGGTAAGCGGTTCTTTGAGACTTGACATTTTTTCACTCTTTTCCCCTCGCCATCTTAACCATACTTCTCATTCGTCATAGACAAAATAAAAGACTTCATCAACTAATTAAATAGTTCCAGATCTCAAGTGAAACTCGTATGCGGGAACCGTCGCTAAAAACGGTAGGAAAATATTCGGTCCCTTGTACCGTTGTAGTAAGTACCTGATACGCCCTGCCATTCTCTATCTTTAAAACACCAAGATCAAAGTATCTGACTCCTCCTGATATTCCCTATCTTTCAAACAGCGAGATCAAATTATCTGACTTCTTTTGCCATTATATATCTTTAAAACACACGATATCAAAGTATCTGACTCCTCCTGACATTCTATATCTTTAAAACACACGAGATCAAAGTATCTGACTCCTCCTGACATTCTATAGCTTTAAAACACACGAGATCAAAGTATCTGACTTCTCCTTCCACGTTTTATCTTTAAAACAGCAAGATCAAAGTATTTGACTCCTCCTTCCATCTTCTATCTTTAAAACAGCGAGATCAAAGTATCTGACTCCTCCTTCCACGTTCTTTCTTTAAAACAGCAAGATCAAAGTATCTGACTCCTCCTTCCACGTTTTATCTTTTAAAACAGCGAGATCAAAGTATCTGACTCCTCCTTCCATCTTCTATCTTTAAAACAGCGAGATCAAAGTATCTGACTCCTCCTTCCACGTTCTATCTTTAAAACAGCAAGATCAAAGTATCTGACTCCTCCTTCCACGTTTTATCTTTAAAACAGCGAGATCAAAGTATCTGACTCCTCCTTCCATCTTCTATCTTTAAAACAGCGAGATCAAAGTATCTGACTCCTCCTTCCACGTTCTTTCTTTAAAACAGCAAGATCAAAGTATATGACTCCTCCTTCCACGTTCTATCTTTAAAACAGCAAGATCAAAGTATATGACTCCTCCTTCCACGTTCTATCTTTAAAACAAGATCAAGATATGACTCCTCCTTCCACGTTCTATCTTTAAACAGCAAAGATCAAAGTATCTGACCTCCTTCCACGTTTTATCTTTAAAACAGCGAGATCAAAGTATCTGACTCCTCCTTCCATCTTCTATCTTTAAAACAGCAAGATCAAAGTATCTGACTCCTCCTTCCACGTTCTATCTTTAAAACAGCAAGATCAAAGTATATGACTCCTCCTTCCACGTTCTATCTTTAAAACAGCAAGATCAAAGTATATGACTCCTCCTTCCACGTTCTATCTTTAAAACAGCAAGATCAAAGTATCTGACTCCTCCTTCCACGTTCTATCTTTAAAACAGCAAGATCAAAGTATATGACTCCTCCTGCCATTCTCTATCTTTAAAACAGCGAGATCAAAGTATCTGACACCTCTTGACATTCTCTATCTTTGAAATAGCGAGATCAAAGTATCTCACTCCTCCTACAGTGCTCTATCTTTACAAAAAATGAAGTATTACTTTTCATACGGAAAGATTTTGGAAAAAAAAAGAGCATTAAAACAAAATAAATAAATAAAAAGAATATTATTTCTTCTATGTATATTTTGGAGACTAAAAATATTCGTAATCAAACCGGAAAAAAATCGATTTCGGTAGCTGCATTACGAAGAAGAATAGCTGTTTCAAACTCAGCACTTACCGGTCTTCCATCAATCATGTGTCGGCCATTTTTAATATTTCACGAGCTATGGTGTCCATATTTGCATACTTCTGTTGTCGAATACGAATTATAATCTTTTATCAAACGGGATTGTGAGTCGTACGAATTTTGTTATCCATTAAGAACGGGTATCAGTGCATTTTATTCAAGGCGGATGGAACCTACACTCGGATGACGAGATCTATACTTAACATCTCTCGGAGACAACATCCAATTAAATCACAGCTCTATTGGCCCGGCGATCAAAACAAGAACCTGTTCTGGACACCTAGCTGTGTCGCAAGATGGGTTGGTTGCACAACAATCACTTACATCGACCAACTATTTAGTGACACAGAATGCCACCCCAATGTCATTCCGACCTTAAAGCAGGACTTAACGCAGGACACCTAGCCACGGCACAAGACGGGTTTGTTGCCGAGCTGAACCCTTAAATTGATCAACTATGTAATGACACAGGATGCCACCCTTCCGACCTGATGTAGGACTGCGATCTTTTGGCGACACCATCTAACTAAATCTCATCTCTATGGACCCAACCTTTATGCAGGACCTTGATGATTGCCGGGATATGAATGTCCAAGCTAGAGTAATCGAATACTAAACTTCGTGTGATTCGCGAAACCATTTGTTTCAGATCATGAATCAGTATTAGTGGGACGAAAAGCGTCGTATGTAGAGAGAGAAAAGTGGGTACGATTTTGAGTTTTGATTTTGACCTGGGTTTTCATCCCAAATCGCAGATTATTACAGAAAGAAAAAGGAAAGAATAAATTTAATATTTTGTATAATTGTTCTTTTCTGTCATGATGATAAACTTTGACATTTGTTACATTTAAAAGTTTTGAATTCTGTCTACATTTTTTGTAGACAGAATTCAAATCTTTTAAATGTAATAATGCACGGCGTTTCTCGTACGATCATCGCAATTATTTATACCTCAACTTAATTCCTATCCATATATCTATCTATCTATCTATCTAAACTTTGTTTTCTATCAATCTCTCCATCGATCTATGTATTTATTTATCTCAGCCTTGTTATCTATCTATTCGTTATTTTTTCATCGATCCCCCAGTTCTTATCTATCTATCTATCTATCTATCTATCTATCTATCTATCTATCTATCTATCTATCTCTTTCATTATCTATCTCAGTATTTTAAGTATATATCTATCTTTCTATCTAAGCCTTGTATACTAACTCAGCCTTGTTATCTATCTATGCGTTCATTTTTCATCGATCCCTCAGTTCATATCTATCTATCTATCTATCTATCTATCTATCTATCTATCTATCTATCTATCTAGTCTTTCTTTTTCATCGATCCTCAGTTCATATCTATCGATCTATCTATCTATCTATCTATATATATATATATATATATATATATATATATATATATATATATATATATATAAGCTGTGTATACTATCTCAGCCTTGTTGTCTATCTATCTATCTATCTAAGCCTTGTCATCTATCAATCTCTCTATCGATCTATGTATGTATTAGGTTGGTGCAAAAATAATGACGTAATAATCGCATCGTTCTTTGACGTATTTTTAACAAACAACGACATTATTACGTCATTATTTTTGCACCAACCTAATATCTACCTATTTGTCGAAGTCTTGTTATCTATCTATCTATCTATCTATCTATCTATCTATCTCTGTGTCTCTTTTTTCTTTAGGCTTACGTTGAAACATTGGTTCTCGTGCGATTACTGAAGTTAAGCAACGTCAAGCTGGTTAGTACCAAGATGGGTGACCTCTTGGGAATACCAGAGACTGTAAGCATACATGTGCGGGTAGTATAATGTATAATGGGTCGGAATTATTCATCGGAGAGCCGAGTTTTTAGCTCTCCGATTCATTAGTGTTCGTTACATTCACTTACGCGCAAAATAGACTTGGGAAAAGTATGTATCAACCTCTTCTGCCCCACCTATGGATTAACTAGTAAGACTTGTATCACTAAATCATTATTATCTCCAAGAAAAAGATTCTTCCAAACAATGTATTTCTTGTTTTAAGTGTTGATACCCCGTAAAAAATGAATCAATTAATCAATCAATAATGAAGCCTAAATATATCAGTTAGGATTTTTATTATATCGGTTTGGAAAACTTATTTAAAAAAAATAATTTTCAAAGTTCACCATGTGATGTTTATCACTTGAGTCAATGAGTTTTTTTTCATTTTTATCAGAGCATAAACTACCTAGCGAGCTAAAGATGGTGGAGAAAGATTTAGGAGATATAACAAAAACGGCAAAATCTTTTAAGAGCGAAAAATAACACGAAATAGTGGAGAGCCGTGATTGCCTACGTGCTATAAAAGGAAACTACTACACATTTCAATTCGGCATTTAATCTTCTTCGAAATAGTTCCCCTCTGAGTCCACACACATATCCAGCATCATTTCCATTTATGGAAACATTTCTGGAGCTCCTTTTCTTTTGGAGGGGTGGGGTGGACAGCGAGTAACACGCTCGTCGCATTCTCTTGGATTTTCTCGACGTCTTCAAATCTTTTTCTTTCAAGTGGGATTCGATTCTTGGAAAGAGTAAAAAGTCGCAAGGGATGAGATCTGGAGATTATGGTGGTTGTCGGACCTTAGGAATGTTGTACTTGGCCAAAAACTGCTACACTGAATGGGCAGGTGCGTTGTCTAGGTTGGAATTGTCACTCACAGGACGCATACAATTCTGTCCTATTTCGAAGAACAGAATCCCGCAAACGCAGCAAATTAGTAATTTTTGTTTACTGCCTGAGCAGTTGAAGCATACTCATGATGAAGAGTTCCCTGTAATAACTATTTTCAAAAGGTTTCCTGTAGTCTGGTGAAACGACCACACTCTACACACTTTCCTTCCAAGCACTGTTATGTACAACGGAAGCAAGCGAGAACTTTAGGCATTAGTATGCGTGCGCGACAGAGTTCAAGATAAGTCTGTGTCAAGCGGCTTGACTGTGCGTTCTTTAAATCTGTTTCTATAGCATTTTGATACCTTTTTATCAAAACTCGTATTACATAGCAAGTCAACACTTATCTCTTCGTTTCAGGTATTTTTCTAAATCTTAATACATTGCTTAGTTTCTGGAAGTCATCTTTCGCTATTCTTATGCTCGTTAGGATTACTGCGTCAAATATCCCATCGGCTTTTACTACACTCTGTAATTAGTTATATCTTCTGGACAAGATTCCATTTAACGTCCATTAAGAGGCTTAAATCTTGGACTGCATTATTTTTTTTTATTTATATCCATGGATTCTGTGTTTTTATAGTTTATGCGAACTTCCAGAAGATTGATAAACCGTAGAAACACAAATCAGTCAATAAGTTTTATAGTTTATAGTTAGTCCTTTCTTCTGGCTTTCCTTTTTTATCTTGTCTAAACCTTCTACGTATAATTTCTTTTCTGGGTGCACCATGAAAGCAGGGTCATCCTTGTATCTAGTGCTGCCAAGATTAAGTAGAGCTTAAATGTGGCACAAGGCCGAAAGTATGGAGCACCTATTCTGTTGTAACTGATTAGCAAGACATTCTTGTTAAGCATTACACCAAGTTAAAGTGTCTACATATGATTTTCTAATCGTAATTTAACTGTGGCACAAGGCCGAAAATGTGAAGCATCCAGTGAGAATCGTATTCTGCTGTAATTGATCTAGTAAGATAAGCTTGTTAACCATTACACCTCGTCGAGGTTCTATTAGTGCTGTTAGGATTATGTCAGCCAATTATAAATACTGCTGGGTTTTCTGATTCTCTTGAGATTGTCTCTCTGTATAGGTTAATTAATCCGCTGAGAAAAGGCATTCTTATCTAATCGCTAAAACAAAACTTTAGCTTGTTGTCTTTCATAGCTAAAAACGAATCTCGGATAAAGATTTTCCAGTAAAAAAAAGCGGTAAATTCTGAAAGAAATTTATTTAGCTATCATGATGTTCGAAATGTTTGGCTGAATATTCAACACAAAGTTGTAAACGTGGTAACCAGGAGGAGGCAGTAGCTTTTGCGGATAGTGTCAAGAGGAATTTTATTCTAAGGTTCAGTTAAGTTCAACTTCAATGAATCAATATCGATGATGACACGACGACGGTTTTGCGGGTGAGTCAGGTGTATACTCCAGATACATTAATCCATAATATTCAGATCTGGTCTTTTAGATGGACACTGAGACACACTAATTAGAGCTGATGTATTTTCTCGAAGAATAAATGTGCTGTTTTTTTTTCTTTTTTCTTTTTTTTTTTTACTGGGCAACTTGTAGCTAGTTTAACAGTAACACGGAAGACAGAAGATGACGATTGACATTGCTTTAAAAATTTTGAACGTGTAGGTAGTAAGGAAACAAGAAATCAGAAGTGAGTTCCACAGATGAGAAGTGCGAGAAAAGAAACTATTAGAACAGAACTGTTGGTTACATCTACAGGGTGCCCAGTAAAAAAGTGCTAAATCCAGAAAGAAATTTATTTAGCTATTATGATTCATGCATAAAGTGAAAAATCATTGTCGATGTTCGAAATATTTGCCTGAATATTCAACACAAAGTTGTAAACGTGGTTAATATGAGGCTTCGCGGATAGTCTCAAGAGAAATTTCATTCCATGGTTCAGTTAATTTCCACTTTAATGAATCAATATCGACGATGTCACGATGACGGCTTTGCAAATGAGTCAGGAGTATACTCCAGTTACAGTAACTAGAACTCCACTGAAATGGGCCAAATAGAGCTGGTATATTTTTTCTCGAAGAATATTTTTACTTCTTTTTTTTTTTACTAGGCATCTTGTAGTATCCTTACTTTTTTTTTTCTTTTAGAAGGGTCAAGAATGTGTTGAAAGAAATGATTATTGATTATTATATTTTCTCAGTTACTTTTGTACTAATGTTGCATTTTTTTTTGACTAATTTTAAATAATTTAGGAATACTACTATTTTGCCTATTAAAAAAAAACGGTAAATTCAGAAAGAAATTCATTTAGCTCTCATGATTCATTTCAAACTGAACAATCATCGGAGATGTCCGAAATATTTGCCTGAATGTTCAACACAAAGTTGTAAACATGGTAACCAGGAGGAGGCAGTAGATTTGCGGATAGTGTCAAGAGGAAATGTATTTAAAGATTCAGTTAACACTAGGTTGGCCAGCTCTTTTGACATCTTTTACTTACATTACGTTTGAAAACACTCATCTCTAATATATTCAATATTCAAGTCAGGAATAACAAGTCTGAAAAGAAATTCACAAATATTAGTATACCTCATACTGAAAGAAAGTTATATATATATATATATATATATATATATATATATATATATATATATATATATATATATATATATATATATATATATATATATATATATATATTAAGAAATGGACAAAGTCCGACAATTTATTTTATAGGATGCAGGTTCGAATCCTGTCAAAGGACGAATATTTTCTATGAAAATTTCTCGGAGATTCAGGCCGGTAAATGTTATTTAATACTGTTTATTATAAACAGAGCATTTACTTAAATACTTGTATCTATAAAAAGAACGTTAAACATAAAAATGTCTTTAATAAATATATATATATATATATTATGTGTGTGTGTGTGTGTAGACAGATAGATAAATAGATAGATAGGGGCCATAAACACAAGTATTATTGGTTGTGAAGATTTTTTCAATGCATTTACCCTATAAATAGACTAGGTGTCAAAAGCGACACCTCGGCCATTCAAGGTAAAACCTCAAATATCAGTTATTCCACTGAATATTTTTTAAAGAATTAAGTCTGTTAAGCATCTTTGCTAAATTCAATAATTGTCCATAAGCCTCAGCATCGAACCAAAACTAGTTATTCCATAGTAATTTGTTGAAAATTTGAAGATGTCGAAAACGACACCTCGGCCATCCTAGTGTTAATGTTCCACTTCAATGAATCAATATCGACGATGTCAGGACAACAGTTTTGCGATTGATCTAGGAGTATACTCCAGCCCCAGTAATCCATAACATTCAGATCTGGACTTTTACAGGGCCACTGAGATGGACCAATTAGAGCTCGAAGAATAAACTCGCAGCTTTTTTTACTGGGCATCCTGTAGATCAAACAACTGTCCTTTCTGTCGTCTGTTTTTTACAAAGCTACACAAAAAGAGAGAACGGTGTGTTTTCCGCTGGTACAAGACGAAGTAAAATTTGATTAACTACAAAGGCTAACAAAATGTCACCCGAAGAAGATGGTTGAGTGTTAGACTATCGTTTCTCAAAACGAACGCTTCCATTTAACGGGTTATTATTATATTATTTTCTTTTTCACTCGGTGTTTTTATTTCTCAGTACGTCTCTACATGCACAAACCCGTAAATCTCCGATAACCAAGTCGTATAACCATCTGCATGATTTGTGTAGGTATTGTCTTACCTTCAAGTCATTGTCTTTTTTTATCTCTTGTTTCTTGTTTTTCTTTATCTCTGTTTCCATGTATCGATTTACATCAATGCGATATTCATTTTCTTCCTGTGTGGACATTATTAATTATGAATACGACCGCAATGGACAGTTTATTCCTAGTTTCAATCCCGGGGTACATCTTATTCGGAAATTGTAAACATATAATAAAGAAATCAAATGGATGAAACCTTGTCGGTTGAATACAACAAAACTTCCTTTTCGGGTGGATTCTTGTTGTCTAATACACCTTGATTGAAAGGTAACTCCCTATTTTATGTATGAGTGGCCAGCAAGGAGACCTGACTTAACAGCCTGCTACTTTTTTTTTTCTTTTGGGGGTTGGTTAAAGGAGCAAGTCTACTGTACCAAACCAAGACTTTGGATGAACTTGGTGGGCGAATACAAGCTATGTCTTCCATACCACACGAGTTCCTGCTGAAATCAGTTGACGCTAGTAATAGTGTTTTTTTTAAGCGAGGTTTACCCTTTACTGGGCCCGAGGGCCACTCGAGGTAGAGGGTTACGTTTGGGAACCATTTGTGTGTATAGGAGTGGAAGATGACTGTTAGCTCTAGCCTCGAACAGGTTAAGATTGTATTGATAAAGGAAAATCCTTTTAGATGTCAGTTCCGCAGTGGTTCACCGAAAAAAACGGTTCGAATGGAACTTCCTTCTCACCGATGTAATGCAGCGGGAATATCAGTGGTTTGCTACTATGTAAACAGCATGGCGTGTTCTTGCTGTGAAGGTTTGCCCCGGTGGAATCAGGGAATATAGCTCGTCCGAGCACCTTCAGTGGAAATAGCAGTAGAGCAGCGGGAGGCTTGCCACATACCACCTGTGGGAGAGGGGCTGAAATGGGGAGGATAATTTGTCACCCCCCCCCCCCAATGGGCAGTTCCCGTCTAAATATGACAACAGTACTCCATTTTTTAGCCTGACCTGTCTCTTGTAAAGGTAAAGGATATCAGTCGGAGTCAGGTACTTACTTGAACGCTACAGAGATTCGACCATTTTTACCTGCTTCCCTAGCGATGGATCGTCTGTACGACTTCGGCTTTAGGTGTGAGTGTGTGGCCCAAAGGTCTTTTAAGGCACGGTGCTTCCCCGAGAGGAACCTCCGTTATTCCTGATTGGTAGTAGTTCGGGATGACGGAGTGTAACTAACTCGGTCTTCGATACATTGAATATAACCAGACATTTTTGACCCCATTGGGGAGTTTGTGCAATATCGGAAGAGAGATCAGTCGCCAATCTCTAACCATCAACAGTTTCAGACGTATGGCCGTATATAGTCGTATCATCGGCATAGATGTTTACAAATGATCTGAGTATATTCTTAGGTAGACCATTTATGTAAATCAAAAAGAGGGTTGGTCTGAGGTGCGACCTCTAGTGTTCGCCAATGTTGACCTCTAGGGCCCCAGAGGACTGGCCATTTAGGGACCTACCTATTAGGAAGGGTTTTATGATGGAGAAGACCCTTCCAGCGATTCCATAACTGAAGAGCTTGTGTAGTAAGCCCTTGTGCCACACCTTGTTAAAGGTCTTTGAGCCCATATCGAATTTTAAATAAAAAGTTTTCCTCTCATATCCATTCCTTATATAAATTATAGTTAATAAATAAATTATAATTATTTCAAAATGACGAGTTACTTTTCACTCACCCTATGAAATGCCCTAATTATACATAGGTATAGATGCAAACTATTCGGGGTTGATCTGGACCACACGTTATAGATAAGAACTACGCGTGATAGATATGAACAATACGCTATAGACGCGAATTGCTCAAGATAGACATGAACAACTCGATATTGATTCAAACTGTCCAAGGTAGAGATTAACAACATGTTATCTTTGGGCATACAAGTAAAGCCCTTTTTGACAAGTACAGTGATAATGAAAGCGTGAAACGAAAAGATAGTTGTTATCAACTCTGGATATCTAAGTATGTCGCCCTTTATTTAAGCTCGTCTACGTTTACATTGAATATAGAACGCGTAGAAGAGAAATCTGAGTCAACAAGACTGATATTCGACCTCTTACGCGTTGATAATAGCATTTATCTCCTGGATCACTCAACCGCTCTATTATACCTTTAACGAGAGTAAGCTAGGGAAGAAAGATTAAATCTCCTATTTGTATTTCCCCCATTATGGGCATTATTATATCCATTAATTAATAAGACCCATATTTCACGGACGAAACGGAATATCTGAAAGTGAAAAGAATTACAAAAATGCTTTGTTCTTAGAGAGACTTTGATAATACTAAGATATACAACAAAATATATACAGACGTGTCCCACACATATATCTACACTTCAAAGCAGACTGTAAGGAGAAACAAAAATGAACGGTCTTACATATAGTATGGACATACTCCTGTGTCTGGAGAAGCCATGTTTAGGACTCTAAAACTCTTGAAAGGTGCCAGATTCATCTATGTTCAAGGCGAGGGCATATTCCACGAACGGGAAACAGCTTGTCTTGGCTTTTTTCCAAACTGAGGACTACGAGTTGGAGTTTCATTCTATAACTGGGAAAGATATATTCCCAAAGAGAAACGGCACCATGGGCTTGTAAGCTGCTGGTGGGGAGACAGATTTAGCCTCTGCCAAGGACATGGATGGCGCGAGATAAAGAAAGCAACCTTACCGTTTGGTTGCTGTAAACGAACGGAAATTGACTGGCGCTTTCGTCACTTTATGGAGTGACGTCTTTAAGCGGTGGTCACATGACCCACTTGACTTATCTGCAAATGAAATTTCTAAAAGAGTTTTTTTTTTCGAAACTGGGCTGTCATTTGCAAAGAACATCAAAAAGATCTCTTTTTAAAAATGACGGAAAATAAAAAAGGGGACCTAACTGATTAAAATAAGATCTTTCCTTTCACACCTCACACATATTTATGTTAAACGTCCCTATTTTTATGGGTATTCGTGCGCCTGGGTAATGACAAAAGTGATTTCTGGTTACCTAAATAAAATCTCAGACTGTCACATCCAACGAAAATGATGTCTTTTGAACAGCGCGCTTTATTCCAAGAGTTTTCTGGCAGCAAGACTTGTTTTTCCTAATTAACCAGATTATTTTGTTTCTAATATTTGGACATTACAACAACTGCTTTTTATCGAAATTAGCCTGACCAAATTCCGTTTGCAATAATAACCATTTAACTCGCCTTGTACACATTTGGACAACACGCTATAGAAACGATGTTCTCGATGGAGATATGAATAAGATATTCGAACTGAATATGTAATGATAGATAAAGTAGGCCTGTTATTTAACCCATAGATGGGGGGTGGATTTATACCTTTTTTAAGGGCATTTGGGCGTAAGTGAATGTAACGAACCTTTTGTAACCGAGGAAAAGGTTACTGAATAAGAATAACCAAAACGAAGGTTAAACGAAGGAAATGGAACGGTAATATTTATAACAGGAACAGCATTAACCAGCGGTGTGTAGTAAGTAACCAACTGTTAGTGGTGAGCTAGAAGTGAATCAAGGTGAATCCCAAGGGGAAGACGACACTGAAGATATTCCCTAACCTCCCCACACGGTCAGACGTGACACAAGGCCGAATTTAATGTGGGGTATCCGAGCCCGTAGTCTCGGACAAAAAATACCACATGAACCCCGTATACACGGAGTCGGATAGTTGTCTACCTCCCCTACACGAGGCACTGCCCTTCGACATAACCGCGTCTGGGTTCCTCTTTGCCCGGGGGTAGATAGTTCGAGAAGCACACAGTGGAAGAGCACAGTGAGATATTCACTAACCGCCCCACGCGTCCGGATGCAGCACAAGGCCAAGTTTATTGTAGGGTATCCGAGCCCGTAGGTTTTGTCAAAAATTCCCTGTAGACCACATAAAAAAACGGGGTCGGGTAGCTGTCTACCACCCCAGACGAGACTCTCTCCCCTTCGGTATAGCGTCGTCTGGGTTCTTCTCTGCCCGGAGGCAGAGAGTTCGACCAGCACACAGTGGAAGATATTCACTAACCTACTCACGCGGTCAGATGTGGTACAAGGCCGAATTTAACTTTGGGTGAACCGAGTCCGTAGGCTCGGGCAAAAATTCCCCATAGACCCCGTATACACGGGGTCGGGTAGCTCTCTACAATCCCCAGACGAGGCTATGCCGAAGGGCAGAGTTTCGTCTGGGTTCCTATCTGCCCGAAGGCAGAGAGTTTGACAAGCACACTGTAGAAGACGACACTGAATCAACATACAATATATTCCACTGTATTTATAAGGATTGGGACATACCCATTATAGTCCATAGGTACGGTATAACAACCCCAACTTGAATTCGAACTCGACTCTCCGATTTCTAAATTATTTTTTAATGATTTTAGCACAATATTATAGTGATTTTCCAAGCGTAGCTTAGAAGTGACACAAGGCTGAATGTAGGGAGCAGCCAGTGAGGATCGAACTCACTACTCAGTCGCAAATGATCTAACAAGACAAGCTTTGTAAACATTACACTACGTCGAGGTGCCCAAGAACAATATTATATTTTGCTCATGCGTTGACGGAATTTCTTTTTTCTTTTTCCTCCTTGTTACGAATTCAATTACATTCTTTTTCCTAAATTTAATTATTTTTTAAAAAAAAATTGTAATGTCAATAGTATTTAAATGGGAATAATATATAATAATTAATTCATTAATGAGGCTTGTCTTGGGCGTCTTTGCCATGAAGGTAGTTAATTAAATGCTGGTTAGACGGGCATTAAATTGAACTTAGAAAAAGTGGACAAGAATATTATAGAAATGGGAGCGGAAGAAAAACAATGTGAAGAATAGAAGTATCGAAAAATGAACGAATAAAATATACAAATAATTTCTTTCTAATCATTTCACCCTAAGTAAGGCAGGAATGCTACTAGTACGCAGGGGATTACAGAGAGTGACAGTGAGAGAAAAAACTGTGTATCAGAGGAACCAAGTTAAATTTAAAAGCTGAACTAGATTCAAGATACAGAAAATGGCGATTGACCTTGCATTTAAATTTTTGAAGATTGTAGTTATCAGGGAATCAAGGAAAGGGAGTTCCACTGGCGAGACGTGCGAATAAAGAAATTGTTGAAGTAGTAGTGGCGGTTATATTTAATTAATTCAACAGTAAAATGGTGAAACCTAGATGCCAATCTAGTAGCCTACTTAAACTCACGTAGTCCGGGCACCAGGGAAAACATCTCGTCAGAGCAGTAACCATAAAAATATTTGTAAAAAAAAGACAGAGGGAAGCCACGTCACGTCGGTGAGAAAGTGACTGAAGTCGAGATGCCAAGTCAAGATCGATTACATTGCAAATACTTTCTGGAACTTGTCATGAGCCTATAGATGGGTAGCAAGGAAACCCAACCAGATATGGCAACAGTATCCAATGCACGGACGAATGGTAGATTTTTTAAATGTCAAAGATGGACTCTGACCAGAAAAAAAAACCTCCTGTCACGACATAGTGACGTAACTTTCCTTACAGTAGATGCAGCTGTTGATTCGATGTAGTTGTTGAAAACGTAAGGGCAAGAAGGCACAGTGTATTGCTCTTCATGAGTCTAGCATCAGCCATGCTGATGGTGGGAAGAAAACTTTCTTTATGGTGGTTAAATGAGAGTAGTTTCGTTTAGGAGGCATTCAAATTTACAAGTCATTTCCTGACCCAGTCAACCACTGATTGAAGGTCCTGTTCAAGAGCTGCGGCCAAGTCGACGGATTTGCTATTGAGACAGGAGTAAGTGGCCGTTTCATCAGCATAAATGCCTATTTGGGAACTGATGGCATCAGGGAGATCTTTGCTGAAAATCAGAAACAGCGTAAGACATGGTGAGAATAAGTAAAAGGGGAAGAAAATAATAGGAAGAAAGGAAGGAAGGAAGGAAGGAAGGAAGGAAGGAAGGAAGGAAGGAAGGAAGGAAAAGAAGAAACAACTGAGTTGGGTGAAAGGCTATGAAGGTGAAAGAAATGATAAAGAAAAAAATAACAAATGAAAGAGAGTAAAGCATGACGGAAAGAAAGAAAGAAAGAAAGAAAGAAAGAAAGAAAGAAAGAAAAAGTCAGGAAGAAAGAAAAATGAACAAAAAAAAAGGGTGAGGGAGAATGAAACAAATAGGGTAAAAAAGAAACAAACTGTGGTAATAAAATAATCACATCCCGTCTCCCCTCTCGCCTGTAACCACCCATCAAAATAAAATAAACGTTTTTTAGAAAGAAAAGATGAATTGATAGAATAAAGGAATTAAAGAAACAATGAATGCAAGAGAATGAAAGAATAAAGAAAACATAGTTAATTGATTAGAGAAAGAGAGAATGAATGAATCTAAAAAAGAATATGATAAAAAAAGAAAGAAAAATTGAATGAATTTCAGAAAGGAAGAAATAGTGAAGGAATTAAAGAAAAGATGAATAAAAGCGATTGAAAGAAAGAAAAGCGAAAACGAAAAGAAATATTTGATTAAAGAAAGAAAAATGAATAAAAGAGTCTGAAAGAACGAAAGAATAAAAGAAAAAGAAATAAGTGATTAAAAAAGAAAGACATTTTGAAAGAAAGACATTTTGAAAGAAAGAAAGACATTTTGAAAGAAAGACATTTTGAAAGAAAGAAAGAAAGAATATTAATCAGATGAGTGTTGATTCGTTGCCAACATATTCTGTAATGACACTCAGTTGTCTCATAAATTCACTCTTCTACATATTTTTCCCTCCTCCAGTTACTGATTAAGTTTGTCAGATGCAATTTTATGAAAATTATGCAACGACTATTATATAATAAATCTCCATTAGACATTGTCAGCTTCCATCACGTTTCAATAAATTTCACATCTTTTTTCTTCTTCTTTTTAGCCTTAAAAACCAAATGATCGAAATCGGTCCGAAATTCTATTTTTTTCTTTTTGCTTAACATCAAATGTCAAAGGTTTCCTAATCCTCCTGAACGCCATTATAGCGAGAGTCGGTTTTTTGAAACGAAAACATAAAAGCATCTTTTCGGTTCGCGTCTTTAGCGTTCAGTTTCAACCCCCAAAAACATAACTCAAATGTGAATTATGTATTTTCAATGGAAAGATTCTTACATTGATCCAAACAGTGTATCATAAAACATCGATGGAGCCGGCCGAAAAGAAAAAAATCATCATTGTTTACAAATATTCCTCTGTTCGGAACATAATGTCGCGTTTTGCAGACGAAAGAAAATATTTAAAAACTATGTGTGGAGTAATTGATATCGGCTTGGATTGAGGAATCGGAGAGCTGAGTTCGAATTCCAGTCGAATCCATAACATTCACTTACGTATTAATACCCTTGGGAAAGGTATGAATCATCTTCTTCTCCCTCCAGCTATGGGTAAATAGCAGAACAGACTGGGTTCTATAGCCTTGGATGGCAACTGGTCTAGGAGAAGGAAAACTCTGAATTCAAAACCTGTGGAGGATCATTTGGGGACCTTGTGGCTCTTAGTGCACCAGGTCTCTGTAATCGGCCCTTCAAAAAAGTGTGGATGGTCCTGCACGAAATCTTCACCACTATAATCAAATCTCATGTGCTATACATGCGGGTTGGGGACCGCTTGTGAATTCCAAATTCCCATGAAACTCCAATATTGGAGCCGGCTCAACCCACCTCGGGTGAATGCCGTTACAAGAACAAGAGAGAGATATATATTTAAAGAGTAAGGAGAAAAATATTTGAGAAAGAGTGTCATTTATATTGTCAATAATTGGATCGAAGAAATTTTAAACTTTTACTAATTGTTAGCAACAATAATAAGATGGAGTAAAACTAGTAATTTAAATAATAATCGTGGGAGATTTTTACATTGATCCAAACTGTGTGCCATAAAACATTAATGTAGCCGGTCGGAAAAAATGAAATATCCTTGTTTATCCTTGTTTACAAAGATCCCTCCATTCGGAAAATAATGTCGCATTCTGGAGACGAAAGAAAATATTCAAACATTTTATATATACGCTGCTCTGCCAAAGATGTCTCAGATGGCTGGGGCACGTACGCCGTATGGGTGCCGGTCGCATCCCAAGAGTCATCCTGTACGGAGAGCTGTGCGGGATGTCCCGCCCAACTGGAAGACGTCAGCTCCACTTCAAAGATGTCTGCAAACAAGATATGATAATAAGATTGTGTAAAACTAATAATAAAATAATAATAGTGAAAATGTTTCATCTAAAAAGCAACAATAATAAGATGGAGTAAAACTAGTAATAAAATAATAATAGTGAAAATGCTTCATTTAAAAAGCAACAATAATAAGATGGAATAAAACTAGTAATAAAATAATAATAGTGAAAATGCTTCATCTAAAAAGCAACAATAATAAGATGGAATAAAACTAGTAATAAAATAATAATAGTGAAAATGCTTCATCTAAAAAGCAACAATAATAAGATGGAATAAAACTAGTAATAAAATAATAATAGTGAAAATGCTTCATCTAAAAAGCAACAATAATGGAATAAAACTCGTAATAAAATAATAATAGTGAAAATGCTTCATCTAAAAAGCAACAATCATAAATTGGAGTAAAACTAGTAATAAAATAATAATAGTGAAAATACTTCATCAAGCAATAATAAAAAGATGCACTAAAATTAATACTAAGATAATAATAGTTAAAATGCTTCAGTAAAGAAAAATATAATGGACGATTTCCTGCGAAAAGTCCGCACAAGACATACACGGTTGATGAAATTAATCTTAAAAAGTAGTTCAGTAATCTCCCTAACGTTTTTTTTTTCAAAACGTAGTGCTGGGAAGCTATGCATCAATCCAATACCCTCAGGCCTTATGGCCACCGATCTCTTTGCTCTACCAAAAAAAGATTTTCTACGGAAACAGTTTCACTCCATCATACGATAGTTACCGCTTAAGACACTGTTGCTTTTAAGCTATCGTATTTTTAGAAAAACTTGTCTGCATCTGACATTAATGTACAGTTTGAGGGAACGTTGAACTTTTTCCAAATGAGAATAATATTTCGTGCACTTGTGTACGTCCAACGGGAATTCATCGTCTAAACCAATAACTAACCACCGTTTCACATATCTAATTACGTGACCATGTCTGATATATGATCACAGATACTTAGAGCCAAGGAAGCCTTTAAAGAGAGCTGAAATATGTGTCCGGTATACGGATATGCGCTCTTGCAATGATTGGCTATTCCAAGGACACGGCTAACGATTAATTACAACCTAACCGGATGGTGTTCGAATAACGGTCAAGCTAATCGTAGTACCTTTAACTTCTTTTAGATAATGCATTATTATCGACAATTAGACTAGTATTTCTTTCATCTTAATTTCAATTGCTTATTGAAACCACGCTGACCGTCATTCTACAGCCAATAGTCTCTGAACACTATCGATATAGACTCGTTGTCTGAGTAGTTGCGATGAGAAGCAACTGAAATTAAGATGAAAAATTTTATTCAAAAACTAATAGTTGTAACACGTCCCGGGTAAGACGATAAACTACGTCCGATAGCAAGGCCTCTGATCAGGAGGATTTCAGGAGCGAAGAACACCCTCTTAAATGCTGGTGTTCCCAAGTCCACCCTGACCCGAGATGGTAGCACCTGTTAGGGTCCCAGCTATGGGCAAATAGTTAACCCAAGACTGGGGTCAAAACACTATGAAAATGTAAAAATAGGATTTATAACCAGAAATAATTTATAAAAACATTTATTATCAGCAATACATTTTGGAAAAAAAAAAAAGATATGACCAGCTATGCATTTCTAAAGAAAAAATATTATCAGAAATAAAAAAAGAATTTGTCGGCATTAAATAACCTATTGAGGTTGATAAGCCGTAAAACAAACTAAACCAAACTAAACCAATAGTTGTAACTAATCTGTAGCCTTTAACTGCTTAGTATTGCAGAACAACTCTAAATTTTTACTTTTATAGTCTTACAAAAAATGGAAGACAAATTTCAAATTTTTTGTGGTCCATGCAACCACGACACTATCTTGTAGACAAACTTTCTACTTTTCTGGTGAAATTATCATTTTTACCCATATTGATGAACATATATAGCTAGATACTGGTGTTTTTACTTCTTCTATGTGACGTAGGCGATCATGGCTCTCCACAATTTGTAGATCGTAATAAATTTTGTCTTTTTATCTCTGAAAGTTCAACTGTCTCTTCCTGATGTTAAGTATGGTTCCTTTTTGTTTTCATTTTCTCCAAAACTCTGTCGTTGCTCACATGATCGGTCCATGTTATCCTCAGCATCCTTCTGTAGAACTACATATTTGTTGCTTCAAGTATCTTCTTCATCTGTGAGGAGATTGTCCATCATTCACTGCCATATAGTAGGACTGATTTTACCTAGTAGTTCAGTACTCTTTTCTTTGTTTCTAACGATGTTTTTTCTGTTTCTTAATACTCTGCTTAGCTTTTGGAAGGCAACTTTGGTTATCCTCACGCATCTTCGGATTTCAGTGACGCCCTTCCCGTCCTCAGAGCCTAAATATTTATATGTTATATAAATTAACGTTTCATATAAGCGGTTTCATTACTTTCTTTTCTGAGTTTTCGGCGATTTACTAGTAATAAGACTCCTTCAAAACTCATCATCTTGAAACGACACTCATCAGACCTTGAAACGCACGTTCCTCTAAGAAAAAAAAATAAAACTGTTTGCCATGAAGAATGTTCTCCAAAAGGCTGAAAATGCATCTCAAGCCTCGAGTTTCTTTGCAGGCATATTATTTGTATTTGTTATCTCTTGTAAAGATTGCAGAGCCGTTCAAACTTTTCATAACTGTCTTCAGAGTATTTTCAGCTATCATAAATCATTTTCAGTTTTATTTGATAGAATCGTGTCTTGGTGGCTATTTATTCATGTGTAGCTTGTTTTGGGCAAAGTTGACCAGGCGAAACCCATCCCTCTCCTGGTCTAACCACGGTCGATGTTCTCAGACTTGAAAGCTCGTTTTGGTCAAGAACTCTTGGACGTTAATTCTATTGAGGGAACCCTCCGCTCTGACCGTTGCTTTCAGGCCAGGAAGCTTACTCTCAACGATGCGGTGTCATCACCACTCTGGATATACCGCCAGTAATTCAGTCGCATGGCGTACATTTAGCCTGTAATCGGTTGAAGATCGTGTAGCTACAGTCTCTCAGTTGAACACCTCCCTGGTGAGAACCTCGGTTCCATTTCACATAGTGTCAAGCGCATAGTTCGAGACTGGTGCTACCACGAGCAATAAACTATAAAATAAAATAAAAAAAACTTAATTCAACATTGACATTTACAGGATATTTAAAGTTGTTATACCTGAACGTACCTATTCTATTGTAAATAGAATCTCCCTCAGATAAGTAGTAGTAGTAGCAGTCGCCAGGGAAGCTCAGTGAGTTGTGTGAGTCACTCGATGTCGGACATTGAAGTATCAACCACCACAACGAGATTGCTGCGTCATTAACTATTATTTCAAGTTCCTAACGTTTTGTACGTCGAACCTAATTTAGGACCGACTTAGTGAAATACAAGCCTCCACTGTGAAAACTAAAAGTGTTCTACCGTGTCTACAGTACATGTAGTTCCCCAACGATCATGGTGCGTTACGGGACTCGTGATTGCGATGATGATTTAAAGAAAATTAAAATAGACTAGTGTTGCCTTTAAGACAATTATTTAAACCCCTACAAGAAGTGCAGATATATTTTGTCTTAAATGTCCGATAGGGATCATATGTGATGAAAATAAATCCCACAAACGGACCGAACCTTATAATTCAGTAACACAGGACATTTCCTCGAGGCAGTACCTCTGCGACAGGAAACGGTAAATGTTGAGGAGACTAGACTGTTTGTCTCCTCCGGTCCCATGTACGTTGAGACTCTTGTTTTAAACCCGGCCCTGTGCCAGACTTTGTTCGAGTGAGAATGCGATTAAATGCTTTCATCTAATCAGAATTAAAAGAAACGAATATGAAGAAATATTTATGGTCTGTGTTATTCGCTGGCGTCTTTCGTCGCCGTACAGAGTCTGAATCAATTTACAAGGAAACATTTCAAGTGGCTCTGAGCCAGCCTAGATGTTCAAGAGACGGTATGAAAACGAAAGCTTGTTAAAAAAAAAAACATGACTCTTATTCATGTAGGAACTCTTCGACAATGTAATAAAGGAAAGCCAGAAGAAAGGACTAATTATCAATTGTAAGAAAACAAAATGTAAGGTTTTAGCAAGAAGCACATTTCCAAATTCGAGCTACGAATTGAAAATGTCAGAATCAAACAGGTACAGACATCTAATTACCTGGGGAGTGTTTTAAAAGACGACGGAGAGGCACATAATGAGGAAAGTGAGTTTGAAGAATTTGACACTCAGAGGGCATATTGAGGAGATAGAAGCAAACAGCGCGTAAATAGGTGACTGACCAGAGTTTTGGAATGATAGTAAACATCGCAAAGAGCTACAAAAGATAGGAAGTTGTGGAGAGCCATGATCACCCACATTCTGAAGAAAAAAAGAAGATATTAAGTTAGTAGAGTAAATAAGTAGATTAAAGATAGGAGGTAGAGTTATGGATAGCGGCTCGGATTGAGGAATCGGAGAGCCGAGTTCGAATTCCAGTCAAATCCATTACATTAACTTACGTGCTAATACGCTTGGGGAAGGTATGAATCCTCTTCTTCTTCCTCCCACCCCCCAAGATATGGTCAAATAGCATGTCAGAACGAGTTCTATAGCCTTGGATGGCAACTGGTCTACCGCAGAAAAAATGCCAACCTACTGCGGGAAAAATCTCCCACGTCAGTCATGTATCGAAAGATACATGATCGATTAAGCATGTATCACGCATGACACATGACTGACTGAGAGTAAATAGACACAATCATGTATCGAGACGGGTAGATTAAAAAGACGTTGCATAGGGAGAGATCTTTATGGGCGTTTTTTTTTAAGTTTGACACAGAGACTCTATTGTGGGATATTCGCTAAAAAATACTGAGAATGACTTCAAGAATTCCTATAAAAAGCATCGCTCGACGGCAATATTTATCAAAATAAAAACCAAATTAAAATCCTTAGGACAAATAAAACTTAAATTTGTGAATTTATTAGGCGTAATCTGGACGATGGATATATTAACCGTTTCCTTATACGGAAACATCCGACATTCATTGACCAAGCAACCAGTGCTACTGACGTAGAAATTTATAAAATCTTTCTATTAAAATAATTTTTCAGAACAATAGATTTCTCTGGCCCAGTAAGTATCATCGCTCTTTCCACTACTGATAGGGGCTTCCTTCCAAGCCTTTTATTTTATGTTGTGCAAAACGTCGACATCTTGATTATGTCATTATTTACTCTTTGCGTTACGTGCGTCATCCATTTTAGTTGTTGCTATTGTTGAAAGTCCTCAATTTACGTGGCTTTTATTATCTGATACTGTTCTTTGTGTGTGATTCTGTAGCGCCAGTTCAGAGAAACGTGGTCCACGCTTCACTCGTTCAAAATCATTTTAATCTGCGATTTCAGAAAGCGGTTGTATACAGATGACAGTTTAGATATTCTTGAGCAAATTTGGCGCCAACTTTGGCATCCATATGAAAGTCTCAAACAAGACTCTGTTAATGTTTTGGTTTTGTACCAACTTGTGGTATTATGCGAAACTACCCCTAGCACATTCTATTTATGTTCAACTTCCTTTTCTCCTATATTAGATTTGTTATAATTGATCTATACACTGATGTATTGAAGTGTTTCGAATTTAATCTTTCCACATCCTAAATTTTTATGGTGGATTCAGGGCATTTAAAAAAAAGGGAAAGGTACTACATTATGTGAAGGTGGCTTAGCGGTTAAAAAATATGGAATCGGCGAACCGAGTTCGAATTACGCCCTATCGGTTACGTTCATTTCAATTTTTCCCCTACCAACTGATGGGTGAATAACAATACCCGGTTGACGCCCTAGCCTTGGTTGAAATCTAAACATTGAGGAAATTGAACCAGTAAAGAGATATTATCGCTTACATTCTGGAAGGATAGCTTGAGTTCACTTTCACATTAATTCCCTTCTTCTTATCTTCCCCCCGCCCACCGTCCACGCCAAAATATAAGCTAAAAAGAACACCAAACTGGCCTTCTCGAAAATCAAGACTCTGAATTCAAAACAAAAGGGAGTAAGCAATAGGAAACTAATCCACTATCTTTCGCAATAAGTCATAGCAATTCACAGATAATAAAGAAACGGAAATTGTGGAGAGCCGTGACCACATACGTTCTGAGAGGACGTGATATTTAAAATAATAGTGGATTCAAGTTCAAATGCCAGCCTAATCTCTTGCGATTACCACTTTTGCCGTAATGCCATTAGAAAGGTATGAATCCATTTATTCTTTACCCCCACCAAACGATGATTTAGAGTGCAGGGTAGAATGGACTCTATAACCATGGTTGGAAACCAGTCTAGGAGAAAAATATTACTTAAAACATAGCGAAATCAAAGGGAAAGCACTGTTTTTTTTCTTTTCCACAACGTTATGACTACTCAGAGATAATAAAGAAAAGGAATCTGTGGAGAGCCATAATCGTTTAATACCTGAAGTGTCAAGACCTTTTATTAATGTACTGTAAGGACGATGCTAGGGTTTTTTAATCCCTCCAAAATGAAACTGCTCTCATTTAGCCACCACAGAGATAACTCCCTGTCCACCATTAGCATGGTTGATGCTAGACTGCAGAAGAGTGTCCCACTGTGACATTTTGGCCTCACGCTATCGAATGGTTTGAAGTACAACATCTACATTGAATCAATAGCTGCATCTGCTGCAAGGAAAATAGGTTCACTGTGTCGTGCCAAAAGTTGTTTTTTTTCGTCAGAGTCGATCTTATATATCTAGAAATCTACCATTCGTCCTTGCATTGAGTACTGTTGCCATATATGGTTTGGTGCCCCAGCTGTTCCTTTCGAGCTTCTCAACAAAATCAAAAGAAGAATCTGCAATGTAATCGATCCTGACTTGGCATCTTGACTCCAGTCACTTTCTCACAGACGTGATGTGGCTTCCCTCTGTCTTTACTACAAATATTTTCATGGCAACTATTCTGTCGATCGTTTTATCTCTCTGGTGCCCCGACTACATAAATTTAAGCGTGCTACTAGACTAGCATCTAGGTTCCACCTTTTTACCGTTGAAACAATTAAATGTAACCGCCACTTCTACTCCAAGAGCTTATTTTCTTGCACTTCCCGCCTGTGAAACTCCCTTCCGTTTACTTGCTTCCCTGACAACTACAATCTTCAAAAATTTAAATGCAACGTCAATCGCCATCTTCTGATGTCTTGAACCCCGATCCTCTTTGATCCTTTTTTCACAACCCCCCCCCCCCCTGTACACAGTTTTTTTTCTCTCGCCTTCACTCTGTGTAAGCCCCCTGCGAACCAATGGCAGCCCCGCATTGCTTGGGTGAAATGCTTAGAAAAAAGGTGGGAAAATGTGACACCGAAATCCGAACATGCATTGGAATAGCATTCGAAAAGCTAAGCAAAGTATTAAGAAACGGGAAAAATTCGTTACAATCAAAGAAAATAAATTCCCCTTTATTGCAATGAATGCTGGACAACCTCCTCGCGGATGAAGAGAAGACTGGAGGCAACAGAAATGTGGTTCTACAGAAGGATATTGGGATTAACATAGGTAACATTTTTCTTAAGACA